>BMAW01101096.1:442675-490673 GCA_019974015.1 Nephila pilipes | reverse complement strand
TATGAGCTATGGAATGCAATTAAAAAGGGAAATGTCGTATTACAAGTTTTAGGTATATTTGCGAGATATTTATGTTCGTACTAAATTTACTCACAATTAAATTATTAAAAACCATCTTTTCTTCAGGGTCAACTAATAATTCAATGACTTCATCTTACAAATGACTATCGTTATTTTCAACTTGAGCAGAATGTGGCGCGATAGTCCATTCTGGTATATCTATAATTTCAATATCTCCAAAGCGTAATTTAAAATCCTCGCATAATTTTTGGAGATGTGATTTGTATGTATTTCCAATTCTACGTTGGTTATATCCAATAGTCGAAAATTTTAAAAGTATTGAAAATCTTTACGTAACAATATGAAGACTTAAATAAGTTTAATTTAACTTGAAAGCTTAAAATATTTGTTCGTGCTTGAATTAATGTAAAATCTTGTCTTTGGTGACGTGTTTGAATACCATTGAACTTTGCAAATATTTCGGCCAAATAAGAAGTATTATTTTCATTTTTTTGCAATTCGTCACTTAAGGCTGGATTAGTTTCTGTGAGAAATTACGTAACTGTTTAAACAATTCAACACATTTTTGAAAACATTCACCTCTTAACAACTATCGTATTTCGGTGTGTAATAAGTATTGGTTTTTAATTCATTATTTTCCTCGCAAAGCATATCAATCAGTCGTGATGTAAGAGGTTGCTCTCTAATTTGAGTCAGCTTGTAGGAAAACGGAGCAAGAATCATTTCTCACAAGTATGAGAATGAGAACCTATCACGAAACACGCATACTTTAAACGGTAAAAAAGGATAAATGATTATTTAAAAAAATATGCAGGAATGAGAAAATAAATAAGCTATAATTATAAAAGCTTTACTTACCATACTGTAATTACAAATGGCATTGGAAATGAAATTTGTATATATTGCATTGCTGTCAATAAATTTGCTATTGACTAGCATTGGTATTCGTTCATAGACCCCTTAGATCTGATCGACTCCTAATTACACTATCCAGACCCCCAGGGGTCGATATCGATTGAAAACAATAATCTCAATTATTTCATGATGACTTTTATTTGAAAGAAGTTAATTTTTTTAAATAAATAATTATTCCAATTTTTTTAAAAAATTAGAACAGAATTTTTATTAATATATATTCTCAATCAAGGTATTTAAAATATTTCAAAATTATATTCAATTCGTGTATTGGGTTTATTTTTCCCAAATTAAAGATAAAATAAATTTTGGAGTTACTTGAATTAACTTCTGCTATCTTAAGTTTCTTAGATATTTGTATTGGAGAAAATTTAAAATCGGGTGAAGTAAACCTAAAATAAATAAAAAATCATATGTGATCTTATTAAAAATAATAAAATTAATTTTTAATTCTACAAATAAGGATAAAAATGCAATACCTTTAAAGATGTATTTGGAGCGCAGCAAAGTGGTTAAAAAGAATTATGTGTCAATGAATTCGAAGTAATTGGAAGTAATAGAAAGAATGCTATTCAGTAGATTAAAACAAAATACTCTAAATAGACTTTATGAATCATCGCACGATCCTTTAAAAAATAAACAAATATGCTTGTAGAAGGCCACATACTTCCTGTTTTGTAGCGATAAAAAACAGTTCAAAAAATATTACCCGGAAAAAGCTTACAGGTTAAAAACTATCTGCTACTAGATTCAAAGATGCAATCTAGTCAGTTCTATAACTTACGATTAAATTATGAAGAAGGCATAAACCTTAGCTATCTGTTTTGCAAGCTGTTTCTTCGTATCTTGAATTTGACCAAGCCATAAACTGTGTTTTCCAAATCCATCTTCCGTCCCAATACCATAACTAATATGCGTCTTCACGGAGCCTGTCTACATGTTATTCAAGAATTTGTCGCGTCTTTATTTTGAATTTCTATCTTATTCAATGGCCAGTAGGAAACCAATAGGTCATTAGAGTAGACGGATGGACTAACAACACTACGGGCGCCACCATTGCGATATTCATTCACGGAAACGGAGGCGATGTTATACCAGCGACCCATAGTGTTGATTTATCACGCGTATCCGACACATTTGTCTCCACATTATCTAGTTTGATGAAGGTTAAACAGAGTTGATGACGAGTTGCAAGAAGGGCTGGCTCGTGTTTCGCCTCACGTCATGAGTTTTCACTCTCTTGTTTTAAAAAAAAGATGTTGATTTTTTTTTAGCGCGTGAAATTTATTTCGTACGCAAAACTTCATGTCTTAATACTAGAGTGAAATATACTTTTATACATTTAATCATAAAATTGTCTACCATTTCATTAATTGAAAATTTGCAAATTGGTACAAAATCCACTTTTTAGCAGTGTCCGAAAAGTTATTTAAGGTGACATATGCGCATACGCAACAAAGTTTCATTAAAAGCGACTACAGTAGTATATAACAATTTAAAAATTAGAAAAATTCCTTTTAAAACAAGTTTTAACTACAAAAAGTTTTCATTAATAATTTTTCTTTATTTTGGTTATTCTTTACAGTCAGCATTTTCTGCTTCACACATGAAGATATCTATGCATTCTGATAAGATAAACTAAAGTTCATAACTTCATTCTGGTTACAAAAATACATTCTGTGTGTGTGTGTTAATTAGATAAATGATTTTATGAGTAAAAATTAAGCAAGTAAATCGTTACTGATCTTAAAAGGATATTAAGCTATGAGATATATGTATGATTTTACATCACAACTATGATTTATCACTTAACGACAGGTACAATCAACAGAACTCTGTAGAGTGTGGTATATGAAAAAGAATTTTCTTACAAATTGACAACAATATAACATAATGTAAAAATGATATTAAGTATAAAAGGGTATAATAAATATATGTGTGGTGTGGTGGAATTATAATATATAGTGGAATTATAGATATATTAAATGTAAAAATATAAGCGATATCAATAAAAGTATTAAGAGACATTCATGTTTTATTTATTCATTAAATAGCAATATAAAAATGTTTGAAAGCTAATTCAAGTAATAGGAAGAGGATAATGATAAAATCTGTTATGAAATTTAAAAGAAGAAATTTACAAAACTTAAAAATTAATAAAAATAATGGGTTGAGAATAATATTTTCGTATTTAATCATTTCATATTTAATGGTGAAAACTAAATACTACAGCATTCAAGGATTATTTTTCTCTGAAGTTAGTAAAACGTATAAGTTTCAACAAAAACATCTAAGTATCGGATTAAATATGTTCAGGGACACAATTGTTTACTTTATGATCTAAAGGAGATTAATGCACCAAAAAATTGTCATTTGTCTTATTACGATTTTCTTTTCTGCATAATATTGAATTTAATATTTCCAAGACAATTTTTAAAGTAATGGAATTAAATTGAATAAAGTGATATATCTCTAAAACAATAGTCTCATTCAGAAAAGATGTTTCGTACTTGGACTGTTATATAATACCTAAAAACTTAGAATTTAGAATTAAAATGTTACAGAATTCAAAGAAAAACCAATAATCATATTAAAAATTAAACTTAACTAAAATAATATTGAAAATTAAATTTAACCAAAATTCATTTTAAAATATTATCTTTAAGGGAAAAAATCCAATGAAAATAAGCCAAAAGTTTATTAAAATACTATTGTACATAATAATAATAACTCAAACGGATAGAAGCCTTTAATTAAAATTACAACCAATGTAAAAACCAATGCATGATAACAAAATCAAAAGAAAATGATACAAGTAAAACAAAAAATGGAAATATAATATTATTCTATACTTTGGAGTGAAAAATTTGGGATTTATACTAATATTTCGGATCCAACCATCACAACTTTAGTGAATTACGTTATAACTCATTAGTACAAAACCAAAAATTAAGCAGAAATACACCAATTCAAAACAAGAATTCAAGAAAAGAAAAAAATATATATATAAATAATGAAGTAAGTTTCTTTAATTATAAGTAAATTAATGTATTCCATTAAAATAATCTATACACATTTATACACATTATTAAAGAAATTTAACTTAAAATGAGTTAAAAATTACACCTCAAAAGCAAGCCAAAATGATGTTCATGTATCTTCTTTCAAATATGGCGCAATAATGACTTCATCAAGAAAGCCTTAACCAGTATACTACATTATTGATTGACTGATTTTACGAAATTAAAATAATATTTATTCCTAAATTTATTTATCTTACCAAATTTTCTTAAATTTACTAAACCTATCAATTAATAATTTTTGAACTTTATAAAACAAAAAAATTTAATATTGTAAGAAATTTAGGGAAAAATGAGATTTTATAAAAAAAAAAAAGAAACACACACACATTACACTTGTGTGCAAAAATTAAGGACGAGATGGGTTTTTTTCAATAAAATGTTGCTCAAAAGCTTTCCAAATCATTACAAATAATATCGTGAGATCACCAAAATGTAGAACATGAATGATGTAAGCAAAACTTATCAAAAAAGAAATCAAAAGGATAAAAGGGAACTTTATTGAAAAAGTAGCATGGAGTACAATCCGAGTGAAGGATGAAACATCCATGTGACACGTGTCCAGCAAGAAACATTTAGCCTTTAGTAGAGGATATGATCTCCCCTGACAGCTATGAAGGTTTCACATCGTCTGGCCATGCTGAGTATGAGGTTGTCAATAAGTTGTTGAGGCATTGCAACCCATTCGTCTTGTACCGCCAATCGGAGCTCCAAAATCATTTGTTGGTGGAAAGTTAGGTGTTGCCAAACATCTTCCTAGAAAGTGCCATACATCCTCGATAAGATTTAGATACCGGAGGCCACGACGGAAAATCCATGCATTCAATATCCTCAATGTTAATTAGCTCTTCGACAGCTGTTGTGCGATAAGCTGGCACATTGTCGTTCATGAAAAGGAACTGAGGCCCCATGGCGCCTTTAAAAAGACGCTCATACGAAAGGAGAATCTCGTTACAATAGCGGGTAAAGTTTAGTACGGAAACCAAGCATGATGCCTCCCCAAACGAGAACACTGCAACCTCCAAACAGGTCTCTTTCGACAATATTGGAGGGGTTATTGCGGGTTTCCCGCTCTCTCCAAATTTGTATGCTTTTAGAATCGCTACTCAGACTAAACCTGCTCTCATCTGTTTAGAGTACTCGACCCCACTGATTATCAGTCCAATTCTGGTGTTCCCGGCACCCCCGAAAACGCCTTTTCCGTTAAACAGGAGTTAAAGGTACACTCTGTGTGGGTCATCGTGCAAACAGACCACCACTGTGCAGCCTCCTGCCCACGGTAAAATGTGATATCGGTCGTCCAATCGCCTGTGCCGTCAATCTAACGATTTCTCAGGCTGCCTGCCTCCTGTTCCTTCTAGTCTGTAGGACAATATACCGGTCGTCCTCTGACGGGGTTGCTCGTTGATGGCCGCTGCTGAGCTGTCAGACAGCCGTTTTTGTGGTTTGAAATGCTCTGCAAAGTCGTGAAACGATAGTGTGAGCAATCCCAAACTTCACAACTACATTTGTCAAACTTCGACCTTTCTCTATCTTTTCAATAAGACTTCGGGTAAAATCAATGAAATGTCGTTCTAACAGAGTGATTGTTCAACATTTCACCCTGAGGTAGCAACTCGACGCCGTTTTAACTGATATACGCAGTGCAATCGCTTCCCCAGAAATGCAGAGCTTACATCGTCGGAGTGCTTTATTCCACTCTAACAATCCCGCATCACGTCTAGCTGCATATCTGCGCATATGCGACCGTACCACATCCTAGTTAACCTTCTGATTGTTCTTTCATTCCACTGTGCTTCTTCGTTCCGCTGATATACTAATTTTTCAACTTCGTCCTTAATTTTTTCGCACACCAGTATATATATATATATATATATATATATATATATATATATATATATATGTGTGTGTGTGTGTGTGTGTGTAATGATTTCACTTAAAATAATTTAATTTTCTAATTTTTCCCATTCTTTAACTCATAGTAAAGAATAATTCCTTTTTTTTCTGATACGATTCCAATATATCCTTTAATTTATGGTTTCGCGAATTCGTAAAATCTGCGAAATAGACTCTTTCCTATGGTAGCAGAACTATAGGGATAATCCCAACTAGGCTTTTCGTCTCCAGTAGAAATCCGTCAGAATACTTTCATCCAATAGAACGTGAGTATCACACATTCTAAAGAAATCCCTCCATATAAATTTGAAGTAAAGTAAAATTTTTTCTCTCTTTCACTCCGGCTATGAAGGCCAGAGAAGCGTTGCTGATTGTTTTAGGCCTGTCTCTCATCAAAAGAAATAAACTGACTTTATTAGGAAATTGTGTCTTCAATTCACCTATGAGTTCTAATGCTTCTGTTTACTCGTCCATTAAATGTTGCACATTATATACACACCGGCAGGATGCTGCTATTGAATATCAATTGTCTTAATACAAATTAATAACGGACAATGTTGCTTTATTATGCGATTTTAGTAAGGTTAGAATTTGATGTTAATGTAGAAATATCTTTTTATTTAGGAAAGTGTTTCCAATAGTGCTTCTCATTTTCTAACATTTTATGAAAACAGTTTAAAATAATTTAAAAATTATTTTAAATGTATAGTGTAAACATTTTCTTAGAGAATTTTAATAGGAAAGTGTAACTACAATTTTTGCTAACACCATGAGAATAAAGAGCATATTTTAGTTCTTTCTAAAATAATTTTAAGTCTTTTATATACTTTTTTTATAATATTTTATTACAACATTTCAAATTTTTGAAATATTCGAAAAAACAATTTTTGTAGAATCGAAATAGAAATATAATTGACTTCGAAGTCGTATTATGACTTGTAATGCGAAGAAAGTAATATCCAAAATGTAGCTTATTATTATCTGAAAAATAAGTAGACAGGAAAGACGCAAATATGATACAAATTTCAGCTCTGGTCTTTTAGAAAAATAATTTTTTTTTTATTAAATCAGAATGAAGTTAAAATTGCCTAGCTTTTTAGAGACCGCGAAAGACTAGTGATTATATTCGCATACTCGGGGCAAGCGTTCTTTTCCTTGTGTTGTGGGTTCGGATGCCATTAAAAAAACTGTCATGTAGAGGAGCTAATGCACGCTAAATCTGTCGAGGTCCCAAGTCCTTAAGTCGACGAGGTGGGGAAGTTTGGAGAGGGAGGAGCCAGCTCAGATGTCGTTCTCGTCACACTTGACCATGGCTCAGAATTTCGACGTTCGTCTCCGATAGCTATCGTATTTTTTTAAGTGTGACGTCAATAAAGGCCTTGTTTTTTAATAAGTAACGGTAAAAACATTATTAAATTTAGAAAGAGGTTTAAATATATGGTTTCGATTAATGGCACTGAATCCTCAAGAGATCTATTATGTCAATTAAATATATGGATGTGTAACATTTAAATTCTATATATTTTTCTCCAAATTTGATAAAAAAAATCTCAGAAAAGCTGCCAAGAAATAAGTCGTTTACAGATTTAGATTGAGAAGAGCAGGCTCAAACAAAATTAATTCTAATTTTGTTATTAAAATGGTAACAGTTGTCATCGCCACAATCAACACTAAAACATAGTGCTTTTTCGAAGCCTCATCTGGGTGAATTGAGGATAATATAAAAAAAATCGAAAAAAGCAGCAGTTGTAACTATTTTTTACTAAGGTAACATCGCTTTTGAACTAATGAATGTATCCTAGAGGCAAGTTAATTGATCAAAATGTTCTAAATATTTTAAAGAGTTGTGCTGCCACTTTTTCAGAGATTTGTGACTTTAATATTAATTCTACTAGAGCATGATCAGTCACAAATTGTGATATAAACGAAGAAAACCATTTAGAAGTTAATTCAATAAATTTTTAAAATACCTTTTAAGTATGAAAAAATAAAACAAATACATAATAAGAAATGCTTTATTTAGTATTTTTTTCAAAAAAAAAGTTTAGCTAGAATTAAATGCGAAGGGTGTTCATTAAAAACTGACTCTAAAGTCGTAGTAGTGAATAAGTACCACTAGTGCCATTTCGCGGCGCGCACGTGAAAGGAGGAATAATTTGATGGAAACCCAAGTTGATCGCAAGAGCGCATGTACTTCACCATGAATAATACAACCAAGTAGTTATGTAAAATTTCGCCTCTAAAATGTAACGATGTTTGCAGTATGTGAACAATGGTATTTAATAAAATATTGTGTTTCACATGGGTTAACCACCACCAACACTTATGAAGAGTTACTTACGATTTTTAAGTGTGCTACGATGCGTAGAAGATCGCGTTTTCGTTGGCATAAATCATTTCAAAGCGGTTGAAAATCATGTGATTTGGAAGGAGGTCTCGGTGCTCCAATCATAGCTTTTACCAAAGGAACAATCAGGACGGGATCTGTGATGGTATGCACTGACTCGTGTTTAAAGGCAAGGCAGCTCGTTGTTACGCATGGTATTTCGATAGGTAGCGTGCATAAATTTTTTACACGTCTAACTAGTGTGCACGCTCGCTTGATTCCACGCCTCTTATCACCATTTCAAAAGCAATATCGTATGGACGTGAGTCAAGTCTAGTTGCCGTTCGTTCGCGACGAAGGAGATGCGTGGTGGAAAAACATTACTGGTGTCAATGAAAGTTGGAATTGTTGCCATGACCCCTAGACGAAACAGCAGAGTATTATATAGTGAGACAAGACAGGTGGAACGTTGCCGAAGAAAGCGCGAGCACACAAAAATCCGTAGCCAAGACGCTAGCGATCACTTTCTTTTATTATCGAATGGTATGCACTCACATTATCCCACAAGGGCAGACGGCCACTGCGGCTTATTGCATCACCATATTGAAGCAGCTGCTTAAGAATCACTTCCCGAAAAGACGACCAGACTCGTTAATCGATGGAAATTGAACAACCATAAAGTGCAGGCGCATGTGATGCACGTTGTCTATGAATTTCTAACACCCCCCCTTTCCGTCATACAGCATTTGTCATATATTCCAGATTTAGCTCCGAATGACTTTTTTACACCCCTAGGCTTAAAAGGAGCACAAAGCTCGATTTTCTAGTTTGAGCGCAATTGTAAAGGCTTTAGAGGCGGTTTTCAATGTGCTTTCAAAGGATGGGTTTGAACACGTATTCAAGGAGTGGCACAGACGCCGGGACAAGTGCGTTCAATTGCAAGGAGACTACATTGAACGTGATTCAAGTGTTATGTGTAAGTTTGTAAATAAAGAGATTTAGCGTCAGCTATTTTAGTATCAGTCTTTATTGAACACCTCTCGTATATTGAATCGCTTTATTGCATTCTGAATAATTGCAGAAAAAGCAATTCTTAACGTACAAAAGTGTATGGCAACAGTTACGCGTGGCCACGGTAGCCTTGTGGTCATGGTCGCGAAATCGCAGTCGACGGTTTTCGTCAAATCACAATCAATCCATCAGTAACGTTTTGAATTACAAAAATTGACAATCATTCAAATTTTCTTACATGATACGTTTGTGTATAATTTTTAAAACCTGTACTATTTAAAATCACAACAACAAAATGCGTGTGTGTGATGCTGATATTTTAATGTTAAATTCTACACTTAGACTTAAAAATGACATTAAACGGAGAAAATTCTTAATGGTATACTTTGAAAATTTTTGTATTTATAGTTACACATTTAAGCATTACATACAATATATATATATATATATATATTTAATATTCAAGTTTAGGATTAATAGGAAATCTTTTATATCTATTGAAATGAAAGGCAACTGTAATGTTTAAATAGCAACTGTTTTAAGAGGAGCTTCAGAATCACAATTGAAATGCTTCATTATTGTATTAAGATAAGATTATGTATCTAAAAGATTTCAATAAGCTGTAAAAGTTCCTAAAGAAAAGCTTAACATTTTATCTTATCTCGAAGACACACAAAGAAAGTAGATTTTTAGGTACTTTACTGCAAAGTACTTTGCATCACACATTGCTGTTTTTAATAATTTTTCATTTTCATACACTTGCTCTATTTTGTTACTTATATGGGATGTAAATAATTTTTTATGTCCTACCTTCATATCATTCTGTTACTCCATATTTATTTCTTTAAAAATATTAATATTTAAAATTTTAAAAAATAATTTACAGCTTTGAATAAAAATAACTTTATATAATTTATAGCTGGGAATATTTACCCGATATTAAAACTATTCATAATAGAATTATATATTTATATTTTAAAAGATTCAAACTTTATGAAGTTTTGCGAATAAATAATCAAAGTATTTTCGTAGTTTAAATAATAATCAAGAAGGTCAAGAAGTTAATCACTTTTAAGAGCTCTTTTGATATGATTATATTTTTTTATACGTTTAAGACTCTTCGAGATTTGTCGAAGAGTTTTATTATTTGATATATTATTATAGCAAAACACATTAGGGAATTTTTATCATAAATTGAATTATATCATATCGTCAAAACTAAATATTTCCTACTATTTATTTACAGAATTTAAAGAAAATTTATGTATTTTTTCTCCTTTATCTTAATAATGTAAGTTGATACAATAGTATTTAAATGGGGTTGTTAATATAATGTATTCTCAAATGAAAAGGAGACTAAGGTTATATATAATGAATTTTGTCATGACATAAATTTTGTACAGAATAATATACTTACGGTTCATGAATAACATTACACCTAGACATAATTAAAGTAGACATTTAAGCAACGATCCCTCTATGTAAAAATGGATTTGATGGCTTCCAGGGTTGTGACAGATTCAGCTTTCCAGAATGTTCTGTCCTTCCCTATCACATGTGATTCGTTGACTTTTAAGAGCTTTTTAAAGAAGATATTGGAGACACCTGGGAAGATTTTGGGGCTGTATGGAGAATGTTTTAAGACTTCACATTCAAAATTTTCGCAGGCCGAGGGTCTTCTTGGTTACCTGTGAACTAACGTTGTCCCGAAGAAGCACTATTTCTTCGGAGAGTTTGCATTAGTACTTATTTTTTTATGGCTTGTTCAGACCTCAACAACGTGTTTCTACCAATTGCTGCTCTTTTCGTTAATCTGGAGAAATCCATCACGTATCTGAAGGCTCTCAACAGCTTACTGCAAGTGTCAAAAACTATGCGAAGCCATTTAGTACACATGCGCAACTAGGACGCATGCGTGCTATTTGTCTCGGGACACACATTAATCCAATGCGATTAGATACAATGCCGCTGCAGCGATTCTCTCTTTTTCAGTTGGATATGCTTTACACATAGCTCAGATGTATGAAATATTTATGGCGTTTATATAGCCCATTAATTTACTTTGTGCAATAGTCGCGTAGAATATATTTAGTTATTAGCATGTCAGAGATAAAAACGCCATCAAGAGAACAAAAATTACTATAAAGTATGAGAAATATCAAATGTATATAAATTACAAGGCACATAAAAATGCACATTTTTAAATAATCTGCGGAATATTGTTACTTTTTATTCTTTACTGATAAAAATAACAAAAGTGATTTAAAATATTTTAAATTCAATTATTAACGGAAAAAGAAAAGAAGGATGTATTTATTTTCATTAATTCAACGGATTGGGGGATCTTTTCATTTTTTAAGGTATTGTCTAGCTTACAAATAGATGGGATTTATTTATTATATTATTTATATTACAGTGCGTTAGAAAATTATATGATTGTTAGTAAATTTATTTGAAGAAAAAGACATAATATGTAAATTTTAAGAGTGTATTATTTAAATTGGATGAGAAAATTCTTTCTGTACATATTACAACTTTAAAGATTAATCTAAATTTTACTAAGATCTGCTCATTTCTCTAAGACTTGAATAATGTGTCAGTTAAGAAATTATATGACCATCTAAGAAAATCAATATATTACACATCATATCAGAATCATTATATAAAGAGTGTGTTAGTATTGCATGGACCGCATCATCTGAGAAGAAAAGGTGCAAATTTTAATCGTGTTATCCACGGTTTATTTGAAGATGCTGTAGGGTAAAGAGTTATCTGAGGGCGAAGAAGTGAGAAAATATGTATTTTATAAGTGTTCTGATAAATCTGAAAGAAAAATAACTAGGTTAATGAAGCGTTCTAAAACTGCCTTTCACAATGCCATAATTAGAAAAAATGATTCAAGCAAAGCAAAATGATTTGGAAGAAAAAGGGTTTTGGCAGCACGTCGTCAACAAACTTTTAGACAATCAACTAAAAAAAAGGTCTCTAAACTCGTAAAAGTTCGGAACGTTTCAGAAAAAAAAAGGAAATTATATGCAACGAATTTAGTAACCCAAGGTACACTTTTTCTTATAATGATTATTAAATTATTCGATTAAATATAAGAATTAAAGTAACCGATGAAATATTGAGAAATGAACAATAGTTAACTTTTCCGAAATTAAAATTAAATGAAACGATAAATTATTAAACTGAATATATTTAAGCTAAATGTAATTAAAATTGCAGCAAACGGTAAAAAAATGAAAAGTGATCCGGTACGCCAAAAGTGATCCACCTGAAACAATAGCCCCTTAGGTGGCTAAAAAAAATCATCGCATTTCACAGTTTGGGAGAGTGTTAAAGCAAATACTAATATGAAATTTATGAAAATAAAGAAAACACCGAAGTTATTGAAACATCATCTAGAAGAAAGATTGAAATGGGCTAAAAATGTCATGTCGTGGAACGATCTTGAATGTCCCGGTGGTTACCCTTTTACTCTTGAAGGTCCCGATGGTTGCAAACTCTATTAGCACGACTCGAGGAAGAAATTAAAAGAATGTTTCAGTCGATAAATAGGAGGAGGATCAATGAAATGGTTTGAAGAACCTTTATTGTCAAGACGTATCGTGCGATTTCAAATGAATTTTGGAACGTATGGACTCTGCACAATATGAAGCTATGCAATATGATCAAATGATACCGTTTAGGCCTTTATTAGGTGGTGCTAACTGGATACTTCAGCAGGACAATACTTTTTCCTTACTTCTAAATCCCCCCAAGAAAGGTCTGAAAAAGAAAAAAAAAATGTTTTTCCATGGCCAAGCCAAAGTTCTGACTTCCTGTGAATAACTTTTGGGGGAAATTATGTCTTAAAATTTATGCTAAACTTTTCATCAGCCAATGAACTGGGAGTAGTCGTAGTAAAATAATGTCGTAATATTTCTGAAATTAAATCTAAGCAACTGGTCATTTAATTGAAAACTAATGTTTGATGTTATCAGGAAAAATGAAGGACCAATATCATTTTTATTTTCATACCTTTTTGTTTTGGGGTAAGTCGTCTTACAATTTGTTAACAGCGATTTTTCATTAATCTCTAATATTTTTGTTAACTTAATTATCTATTTTATTATTTAAAATTATTGAAATGTAATTGTAATAAATATGTTGTAATATCATATTTTGTTTTTTTAAATTATATTTTAAACTTTTATATATGTTTCGTAATTTTCGAAATTAGAATGGTTTTATAATTTATTAACGGACTATACTTTTATTGCAAATTGAAAATGTAATAATAATAAAAAAAATGCATAATAACTGTGATACTTTTAAATCATCGCTAAATGATATTTTCTTTCCTCTGCTTAAAAATATTCTTTCTTGATACTAGTTCCTGGTGTTAAAAAGAGGAGATCTTTATTATAAGCTATTTCATCAATCCGGGAAATAATCTTAAGAAGCCATGAAATAATAATGAAAGTGAACTACTAACCCAATTGAAATAAAAGAAGATCCAATACTCTTGGGCCATTTTTCAAATAAATATGATAATTTTCCCAAAATTGAGTTAGAAAACATATATTTATTAAACAATATTATACCGTATCTGTTTCAAAATATATTTTCATGTATCAAAATTATAGTAATGCCAGAGTTTTCTTTCTGTTGCTTAACATTGTCATGAAATTATATTTCACAATGTAATTTCATGACATTTATTAATAATTACATTTTATTAATAATTGAAATCTATGAAACAGTGTTTTCCAGACTAACATATTGGTTAATCATAATCAAGGCATACATATCACTATTTAATATAAATTTTTTGTAAGAAAAACTCAGAGTTGCAAAAATTGTCAAAAAAACCCATAAAATTTGTAGTTCTTACATTATATTTGCGTGAACATTTGTTTTAATATTTTAGTTAAGGTGTAATTTGACTTTTAGTATAACTAAAAATACAGATGTTATATTTACCCACTTTCATAAAATTACTTTTTTTTGAAGCAGTATTAATTAAATTTGTTTAAAACAATTTATGGTTAACAATTAACTTTTAGTATCTTATAACAGAACACATTTTAAAGTTAGGAAATAAATTATTTGCATTTTTAGAGATATTTACTATTAAAGCTGATAAAATTTCTTTAATATACATACCCTTAGTTTTTATCGATCCTATTTTTAGCTTTTGCTCTTATCATTTCTAAAAAATGAATAGTTTAAAAAATTTCTAATTGAATTTTACAAAAATTGAAATATTGTCCTCTTTATATCAATAACTTCAATATAAATACTATAAAAAGAATCTAAACAGAATCTATATCTACACAGAATCTGTACAGAATCTAAATAACTTGAAAATGATAAATAAAACTTTCAATCTATGAACAGGGCAATTAATTTGTAAGAATACAATTTTTTCTTCTTTGAATAAAATAAATAAATAAAACAGCAATATAATTAACTCTTATTATTTGTTTAGTATTATCTTTTACTTTAAATAATGTCTCAAAATTATTGATGACATTTTTTTTCTTCAAATTTTCAAATTTTTATCTGTCACGTCCAACAAGAACGATGAAGTACATTTCTATAATTCATGCGATATGAAAACACGAATTTCAATTTGTTTCCTTACGGAAGAGGAAAATGCCACAAAAAAATGAGACAGTATATAAGGAGATTATAAAGCCTCAAAAATGCTCTATCTCTCTTTCTTGCCTGAAAAGAATATTGTAAATTGTCATGAAATGTGTTTTTATGCCATTTCTCTTTATACTGAATAATTTTATTCTGAATACTCCTACAACTCACCATAATAATCATTTATCCTTAATTTTAACATTTAATTTTATTTCCAAGATTGAATTTTTCATAATACTACTTCTTTCTAAATTTCTCGCCGTATACGCCCAAATACCCAAAACACACCTACTATTACTTGCAGTCCACTATGGGTAGCCAATAGGACAGCTCCCCTCCGCTAACTATGAACCAATAGAAATGAAGCCTCCCAGCATGCCTTCTTACAGAACTCTATACCTTCAAGAAGCCACTCTCTACTGACCCTCAAGCCTACCAATCAGAAAGCAAGCTCTGATTCTCAAACCAGAAAATCTTAACCCCCAACAACAGCCAAGTTTTGAAACATTCTACCGATCCGAGTTTGAAGGACGCTCCGCGGCCTATGTGCTCGTATACGTTCTAAGCGTTATTCTGAATAAAAGAAAATTTTACATTTAATTTATTGGTAACTTCAGAAAGTTTTACTTTGTATCGTTTAAAAAAATTACTTTTTTTTTGTTTTTATTTAATATTATTATATAATATTTAAATTACAATTAATATTATTAATTTATGTCAATATTAAGCAGTTTTAGTTTCTTGCAGGATTTCTTATTGTTAATCTGCTCTAAGTATATTTTTCATTCGTAACAGTTCTAAAGTATGAAGGAAGTAAAGCCCTTATGTTTTTTCTACAATGGTCTCTTTTTTCGTTATGTCTTAGCCTGCTTCGTTAGAGCCGCCAGAGGCTTACCCTTTTTAGGTTGGTTCGAGCATCACAACTCCAAAGCAACCTAGAGATCTTATTCTTTTCCTTCGGGTTTACTGTCTTTGTTAAACAGGGTTGACGCACCACCGAAATACCCTAGTGATCCTTCTCTATTTTCGACATTCTTCTTGTCCATTAACTTTCCCCCTTTTTCAAACGTCTAGATCACATTCACACCTTATTTAGCGCAGCATAACCGCATATGACTCGCGAGCCGTTATACTCTACTATCACTCACCTGCTCTATTAGAACAGTACTTTGAATTATGTTTTTCAATTTCAAGTCAATTTTTCAATTAATTAATTATTTAGAGACTTTAACAAATGAATTAATCATTATAGCATTATGATTCAATATTTAATTATGGTTTTAAATATTTCACGACGTGCTACTGTTTAGCGAGGTAAATCTTGCTTAGTGTAGATGTGGTCCTCACCCCGAAATTTGCTGTGCGAGGCAGCATCGCAGCGAGTTGGTTTGTGAAGACGCTTTAGAGAGCCTCTGTTGGAAGACGGTAATGCTAATTCCCATAGTTCCATAATATCAAACCTAACTTGTAGCAATTAATCCAATTAGATGCCAGATTGTGGCTGTATAAAAAGGAGGTTTCTGAAGTTGAATAAATGGATATGGATATGAACATGAAAATATGTGAATATGTGAACGAAACCGAATATGAGATATATTAAATTTAGAGATATTTTGAAGCTTTGATATTGTTTTCTTCGTTGTTAGTTTGTTATGTATAAATAAACACATTTTAATGGAAAACACATTCCATTTTCTTATTCATAATTTTTAAAAATAAATCATCAAAGTAATCAAAACTTCCAGTCGTGATTCTTTTCATTATTCTACAAAAATTTAACTTTAAAAATGCCGTGGCTTTCAAGAACAAATAGAATCACTAAGAGCATTTTGAATTAAAAAAATAATTTTAAGAAAAATGAATATGATAAAAACGAAGAGTTATTGGAAAGTATCTTAACACGAAAAAGAGGCTTAGCGATAAAAAAAAAAATATCCTCTTTGAATACTTTTTGTTTCAAATGATAGATAATTTTTACAAGATGAATTTTTTGTGAATTTTGTCTTTTTGTATTCTTTGCTCCTTTAAACTTCTAAAGAGTTCAATTGGGTTAGGTTCGAAACGAAGAGGGATGGGAAAAAGTTTAAGAAACAAACTTTTATTTTTATTTATGCAGCACTCAATTATACATTGAATACTACGAATTATGTATATTAATATATAAAGACAGTTTTCTAAGACTAAAATCTTTTCACACCCTGCTCTAGTCAGATTCACTTCCCTTTTAGGAGAGTTTCATTAGAGGCAAAAAATTAAAGAAAACACATATCTTCTTCAGTATGTACAATATTTCACTTACTTCTAATGGTCTTGGTTTTAGGTTCATGGCTGGCTTTGTACTTGTCAAGTAGTGGGTTCGTGTTCTGATGCTACTAAATACCATCGTGTGTAGTGGGGCTAATATACGTTTAATGTATTGGGACTTTAAGTCTTCACGATGGTATTGTGTGGAAATTGAGAGAATCAGGTTCCAGCTGGATCGTGGCTCAACTTGAAGAGGTCTGTCACTAGCCGTCCTGTTGCTTCTAAGTGCAACGTTAATAAATAAATCCAAAGTCTCTAGTTAATGCAAAATTTTTTATCTCTAGTTAACGCAAAAAATGACATTATCTCTGAGATTCAAAATCGAATTTCACTGGGCAACAAAACATTCTTTGGACTCCTCTTTTTACATAGGTTCTGTTTTTTCTCCAGAAAAAAAGCATCTTATTTATAAAACTTTCATTAGGCTTGTCCTAATGTACTCGTGTATGACTCATATGTCAAGATGTCGTATGACAAGAAAACTTGGTCTCTAACTAAAAATGGAGAATACAAAATTGTAATTTTTGAGAGAAAGATTGTCAGAAGTAATCTCTGTGACGTCAAAGAAAATAGCTTTTGACGAAGACGTTTAAATTCTGAAATTTATAGATTTTTTAATGAGCCTGATATCCTTAAATGTATTTAAGTGAAACGAATGAACTTGTCTTCTTATAATGCTAAAATTGGTTAAAAAAATCTAGTAAAGAATATTTTTGTTGCAAAGCCCTTTTCAAGTCGGAAAAGAGAAATACCAAAACTACGGGGGCTTCAATCTGTTGAATCGGCTTTTAAGGTGATTGGGGAGAGGAACTGGTAGACAAAGGCAAAAGGCAGGTTATCTTAGAGGAATTTTCAAAAGACTTGGCTCACTCTAGGATGTTGAGTCGAATATGAAGATGATATTAATAAAGCTACTACTGCACTAAGGCTACTGGTGATGATCCTTGTAACTGGAAACATTAGTCAAGTGATGAGGAAGATAACTGAGACAGTACTTCATAGACTTTTGCAACAATTTTAAACCATTGATTCGGCATTTAGAAGTTTCCACCATGGACTGTCGAACTCTACAAGCGCCAATAACTGATATTTGTGTTTATATGCATGAAGGAATAGAACCATACCTCAACTTAACTTAGAGCTGAAGTAACCGGAAGGTCGTTGCCAGCGTCTATCGTACGTTGCAGGCTTCACGAAGGTGGTTTATACGCGAGGTGACCAGTCATTTGTGTGCACAAATCACAGGAGTTAACGTTCAGGAGTTCTCACTTCACAGGAGTTAACGTTTCAGGCGGTCACACCAACATATCCTCAAGACCGTTGATCTACAAAGTCCTGTTCTATCCAAGTTTAGCCTCAAAAACGATAGTAGGTGTAATTCTATTTGGAGAGAAAAGGGAATATGCTATCTTCCATTAAACATTTGTGAAAGAGATTCATACGGAGGAGGCAGTGGGGAGTGGTATCTCTTTGAGTGGACGCACATATTTCCACTCTTTCGACATGGAATCGTGAATGCTCACGTCTATAGAAATGACATCCTTGATGCCCATGTGCGCTCTTATGCCGTTGTAATAGGTAATGATTTCCTGCTACAGAATGATAATGCTAAACCACACAGGGCTCGTATTGTTGAAGATTACTTTCAGCACCAAACAGCTCAGCTTAAGGAATGACCAGCTCGATCATCGGACTTAAATCGTATCGAGAATGTTTGGTATACTTTAAGAAAAAGTGTTGCTATTTCCAATCTTCCCCCTTGAACTCTTGTTACGCTTATAATTGCTTTACAAGAGCAATGATTCTCACTACCCAGCTAACTCATAGATCATATAATCAACAAAATACATCTCTATACATACTGTATTTTATGCTTCTAGAGTTGATCATACTCCATATTGAAGACATTTTATCTGTATCAAACTGACAAATTCAATTTATAAATTTTGCACATGAGTTAATTTATAAACCACCATAATATTGTCTGGTATTTTATTTTCAGGTTATTTTATACATGCTATTTATATGTACCTTACTATTTGTTGTATATTGTGGCTCAGTTTCATTACATTCTAGATATAATTTTTTGAGTAATCGTTATTATCGTGATTTTCTTTAATTTGTCGAAACCAGTGTACTCACGTACGTATACACACACACACACACACACACACACGAATCATAACTCTTAAATGCTTGAACTGTGATGAAATTAATACTTTTTACATGCAATTTTTCGAAAAAATTTAAAATAAAGTTTGCTGTTCCAACTCTTTCATAACTCACTCACTCAATCTTTAATGAAAATGCAATCCATCATAAGGTAATGTTTTACTTTAATCTTCCAAGTATGGAACTCGGAAAAAAACAAGACATTTGTTCATTTTTGCACTTGAGCTCTTATCTACTCTTTTATTGTTCTAATGTCTATAATAAGGTTCAAAACTGAACGACAAGTGCATAAAGTGTTTAAACGTGAAAGTGTAAAATAGTATTATAATGTAAATTAAAAATATAACAGAGTAGTACGATGTAAAAAAATTAAAACTGAGACAGGTAATACTGCTTAAAAAGTAAATCTAATCATACTGAAAGCAATTAAGTATCACAATTTTAAAATAAAAACCATTTTTCTCTTTAAAATGTTCATTGTGCAAGATGTATCTGTCATTTTCTAAAGATCAAATAGCGTCAATAATCATTTATACCACCATTTATTATTACAACACCGCGCTAAAAATGTGTTAAATCTACTCAATTCAGTCTTTTGATTAGGGTGTCAGTTTTGAATTAACAGATAACAGATCAAATAAATGCCTGAATAAAGCTATGACTTTATTACTTTGATAATACAAAAGGAATAATTTTGAAGTAAAATTGCACTTGGAACCAATCTCTGTCTAAAATTAATTTCATCCTTATTCGGAAAAAAAATATTAGACATACTGTAGTTATAAGTTTTGAATATAATTAAATGAATATAGTAAAAACTATTTTTACATAACACATTTTTTCGTTAGAAACTCAGTTGAATCTTTTAAATTTAAGATAAATTTTCCACTAACATCTTTGGAAATACTCTAGATTTTATATTAAATTTTCAAGCAATTTTAAAAGGTTTAAATTTTGTTAATTTTTAAGCGTATGTAAGCGGTTTTGTATGATTAACTGAAGAAATGAATTTAAAAAAATATTTCTATTTTTTTTAATACTTACCTAATGATTGAGGTTTATTAATAAAAATAAAATATAAGTTTCAAAATCATTTTTAGTATAGCACTTATAAAAGAACTTACAAAGCATAATATTGTTTATTAATATTAGTGTAGCACATCTTTGTTAGACAAAAATAATTTAAGCCAAGATGGACTCGAGTACTTTAATTATTTTTTCATGTCAGTATAATCGAGTATGTTATAATGTGTTTGGGAAATCTATTACGACTCTTAGAAGTAATGATATAATTGATGTTGTAGTCAGTTTGCTTAGGCTATATATATATAACGTTATCAGTTTCCAAAATAAAAGAAGATTCAAAAAATATGAATGGATTGTCGATTAGAATCAGAACCAAGCACTGAAAAAGAGGTATTTTTATCGATCTATTATTAGAAAAATAAAATACTTATTTTATGGATCAAATGTCAAAGGGATAATCGCCTCATCAAAAACGTTTTAGAGAATATTGATTAAAATATATTCTGAAATTATTTGTTTATAATGGGAATTAGAATTTATATTTTAAAATTATGAAATGAATTTGTGAAAATTAATCGTAATAAATTATTGATCGCAAAGCACATACACATGAACAAAAAATTCAAACTTGAAAATAAGGAAGATTATGAGATCATACGTTTTTGAATATAAATGTCTGAGAAAATCTTTAACTGGAAAAATATTTCGAAAGGCAATTAATCAAATTTTTTACATAAGTATATTTGAGTTAATTTTTGTGGAAATCAACTTTGTTCTGAAGCGGCATAAGATACTTCCTTGTAAAAAAGGGAAACAAATTACACGCGAAATTGTAGGTCATTCAAAATTTGTTACGAAACCATTCTGTTTCACACAATAAAAACGAAATGTGACTACTTAAATATTAAATCTAGCCTCCTTCCTCTAATGAAAATAAGCGATTAATGCTACCCCCTCCCCTTTTAGGGCAAGGGTTCGATTGTGGAAAAGCAATTTTTCTCCAGATTAGAAGGAAAAAAGTGTTTTCTGGAGTGATCAAAGCACATTATTTCTAATATTATTACTTTGTAGTGTACAACGAAACATTCATTCACTTCATCCCCTGCTGATCTGTTTGTAGTAACTCAGCCAGGGAGTCTGAATCACCCCACTTTCAGAATTATTTTTTACACCTCACTTAAAATTATTAGCAATGTTTGCTTTCTAAATTTTTTTTTCGCAAAATTAAGAAAATAGAAAAATTCAGGAATTCTACGACTTAATAATCCCGAAAGTACTTCCCCCCCTTATGAAAATGACTTAAAAGTTTTAAATTTTGTGCTAATTAGTTTATTTTTTCATGAATTCTCCGGGGAAAAAATAACTACTTGCTATATTTATGTGTATAGTATGTAACTCTACTATATTACCTCAGATCCTTACAAAAATATTGAAAATGAATTAAAATTATGCCCTAGCAATTTGAATTAATCTGTGTAGGTAAATAACATTATATTTCCATTAATTATTGTGATCCGTATAATAATATAATAATTAAACATATTTTACATAAAAATTAATTTATTATCATTTATCTAACTTTATGTTTCCTTACAGGTTCTAGTCTGGCAACTTTCAGCAAGTTTGGGGACTAAATTCTTTATAATAGAAAATTATATACAACAGAATATAATAATTTTTTGCAACACTAATTTTTAATATTAACTATACTGATGGGTTTTTCATCGCACGTAAGATGTTTCGAAAAAAAAAAAAAAAGAAAAAAGAAATGTTAACATCTCTATAGCATCTCTCGATTTAAAAAAATGAAGCGAGCTTTATTTATTATTTTTGAAAGCAAGGAAATAAACACTTTTATAAATATTCTTCGTTTTTATTAGGTTTTATAAATTTTTCAGATCTTCATTCTTCTTAAGAAAATAAATTCTAAATTAAAATTTATAAATTCGTATTGATGTGATTCGATAATCTGTAAGAAGATAGGTATATAAAGACAAATATGAAAATATATACAGTCGTAAACCTACCAAAAATTTAGACTCGGCTCCTTTGAAGATGCTTCATCAAGTGGCGCAGTATTTCTTTTACTAAACCTCTCTGTAAATGCAGTAGTCTAGTTGGAAGAGGAACGGCTGAGTAATCTACGAGTCACTGTTTCCATTCTTGATTCAATTGAGAACTCCGTATAATGAAATGCGGCTTGTGCTTTAAATCTGTGACTGAACTTCAAAGACTTTACGTGTAGCGTCTTGAACATTTGGAGAGTGTTATGATTACGTTCATTACGTTTCTCTCTTTTCATCAAACCATGAAATCGAAATTATGAGGTTTTGTCTAATAGCCGTTGTGTGTAACTTTAACTTGATAACTCAAAATAACAAATTGAGTCTAGGTATATTTTTAAATGTTCCTTATTTAAATGTTTTTCACACACATGGGTCCTAAAAGATTATCATATTAGTATTTCTTGAATCATTTTCAC
This sequence comes from Nephila pilipes, assembly GCA_019974015.1. Classification (NCBI taxonomy): domain Eukaryota; kingdom Metazoa; phylum Arthropoda; class Arachnida; order Araneae; family Nephilidae; genus Nephila; species Nephila pilipes. Next base: position 467,803 of record BMAW01101096.1, on the reverse strand, counting down.
TGTCCGATTTTCTTTATATCTTTATAATGTGATGGAGGAAGAAAACTTATTTTATTCATACACTCATTGTTAAAGAAAAAAAAAGAACGTTGCCACTAGAAGGAATAGTCAGATTGAAATGATATTTGAAAGTAAATTAGTACTCACCAACAACAAGAAATGATTCAAAACTGAGCGTGTGTAATACAAACACTATTCTTAAAATTACAATATCATTACAACTCTCAAAAAGATGTTGGGCTGCTATTATTTCTTCTGCATTCTTCCACAAGTTGTGGCAAGGAGTCGTAGACGCTCTTAACGGTATCTTGACTCAACTCATCCCATGTAGGCATGTTGGTCTTACAAATTTTATGGAAGCAGTATATTCTCAACAGAACGACCTATAACAACTCATAACTTTTTTATGAACGACAGATCTGGAGATGCTGTTGGCCTCAGCGTAGTGTCTATAGCTGCGAGGCAAGATCTTGAGATGGCCGTGGTATGAACATGAGCATCGCCTTGTTGAAATAAAAGGCTGTAATGGGAAATCACAAAAAGGAATCAATACCGGTCAAAGGATCTCACTAACATACCATTGAGCCATCAAAGTGATTCTGATTAAGACCAACGGTGATGGGGCATCGTATGTAATCACACCTCCATTACACCCTGTTGTTTGGATGTATGCCGAGGGATAACAAATGATCCATCTTGGTTGTAACCGTTTTGCTTCCACACACGGGTGGAGTTATTATCCTCACCAAGACAAAAGCGAAACTCGTCACTAAAGATGACCCACTGCCATGTTGTATGACTCCGCGCTGTTCTTACGTGGCACCATTGCCGATGTTGCTGTGGTGTCAGGAGCAATCTCCATAATGGCCTCCGTGAAGCAATATAGAAGCGTGCAACCATCTGTCAATGATATTGGTTCTTATAAGGTAAGGGAGAGAGGGCATCACTGTTCGCTTAGTGTCCGGAATTGTGGTAGGTTGGTGAGCTTCGCACTTCCGAATAATTCTTTGATCTTCCCTATTTGTAGTCCAAGTAGCTCTCAAAGACCTTACTCGTCGCGATTTATAACTTAATTGTTGTATCTATTTCCACCAACAGCATGAAGCTGTAGCATCTGTGCTACCGATATGATACGCAATCGGCCTGAGTTACTATTCGTTTTCATGCATTTTTACGATGGAACCTTTCTCAAAAGCATCCAACTCTCTAAATAGCTGTCATTTTCTTCTCAAAGGCATTCTAAACCTCATAGCTAAAAGTTCAACCCAAACACTTTCTCAGTTTGAATCAAAATTACATATAATTCTTGATATATATATATATATATATATATATATATATATATATATATATATATATATATATAGTATATATATATAGTATATATTATCTATATATATATATATATATATATATATATATATATATATATATATATATAAACCTACAATTCTTAAGATATTTTAATAGATTTTAATCATGTGATTACGTTCTATAATAATTCTATACGTCCTAAATGAGCACAATAAAGCAATTTTTAATTTCCAGAATAGAATATTAAAATTATTTTTTAGAATAGAATTATAATTTTTTAATACTATAATTATGTTACATCTGAAACATCAGCAGTTGTGGACATTTTACTTTGATTTTTATTTGAAGTAAAATCGCAAAGAATTTTATTCATTGCATCACAGACTTTTCTTTAGAATTCTTCGCTTTGCTCCAGACTTAATATCAGTATCTGTAATTTTCAAAACGTTGTTTATTTGCATTGTTCTCTTTTATCTATTTTACCCATTTAAGATAAGTATCCTTTGTAATTTTAATATTTTATCAATTATCTTTCAGAATATAAGATAGATAAAGGCATCAGGTTATAAAGAAATAGATCAGTCTAAGGTATTACCAACTAAATATAAGTTTTATAAGTATAAAAATACTTTACTTGCGACTTAAAAGCAGTGTCACATGCAATAAAATATTTAATATTAAGTTTGATTAGAAAGTTAGACACATTTATTGGTTTTTAGGCTAATATTTTGTTCATATTTTCAGTAGAAATAATTTTCTTCCTGAAGCTAAAACTAGCAAAAAGCAAGTGCAAGTAATCCGAAATGGAAAATCAGTTTATGTAGCATTAAATTTTAATGGCAGTCTAAAACTTTATGCTCAAGTGTTGAGTCTAAATATAGAAAGAACTTTAATAAGTCGTTTTAAATGAATGAACTAATGCAAAAAAGGGCGAGGAGGATTCTTTAATTACACTTTTCAGAAAATAATCATATTTTAATAATTCTATTATGGAAGTACACACACACAGAGATTTCTTTTACTCTTACTTTAATAACATTCCGCAGTTTTTCTAATTAGTGGTCCTAAATTTCGACTGACAATAGTCCTTTATTTCTTTCAGAAAGCCTCCTTAATGATTTTTAATAGCTATTAATTCTGGATTACAAATGAAAAGAAAAATTTCCCACAGAAATTTTTAATTTGAAGTTCCACAAGATCCTTAATGCAATTGTGACAATTTTATTCCTTAATGCATATTCCTTTCGTCATTAACAAAATTTTACATTCATAGAATTGATGAAACATATGAAACCTAATTAAATTTTAATTATACTTAAATCAAAATATAATCGAGTGAGATTTAAACACAGTTATAACTTTTTATACAAATAATAAAGTTTCTAATAATTCTTAAGGATATCCACGATGCTCATTTACTTTAAGTTAAAATAAAAGTGAAATTATTAGACATCTGTAATTTAAAGTTAATTTCTATTGATGAAGATATTTTTAGGTGTTTCATGTTGTTTATTATAATTAAAATTACTTTATTACAATGGTTTGTAATAAGTAATAATTATTAAAATTGCTCAACATTATTAGAAGATAAATTTGAGATATATATTTGCAAGATTTTTCAAAATTAATTGTACAAATTTTAAGGAATGGATGAACAGACATTAAAATAAACGTTTTTTGACATTCCATTCTTGTTCTCAATGTAAGCTTTTGCAATATTATTTCTTTGTTTGAAAATTTTTCTTTTGAGAAATGAAATAATTCGAATTAAAGAATTTTTCACAATGGATGGTCACTAATTTTCAATGTGTTTTTTGATTAAAAAATCTTTTTGTGGCTGATAGTTAAAAAGATGAAATTCAAAATATAAATATTCTTTTAATAAATCCCTTACTAAAAATTTAGATAAATATTCAGATATAATCTTATATACTAAAGAGAGAGAGAGAGAGAGAGAGAGAAACTACTCTTAAGAATCATTGAGATAAAAAAAAATTTAATTATGGTAAAAATTAATTTTCTTATGATTAGAGGTTAACGTTTTAATACATTGGTGTTTTTTATGGTTTTTGTGGTAGTATGACTTCGCGAGATTGTAAAAATATGCCTTACTTTGGAGCTCTCGATTTACTTTACTATATTTTCAATTAATCTTGGAACAGAAATGTTTTGAATAGTGTTCTGCATTCAGAGGTTTTGTAAATAAGTATCGCTAAGCTATTCGTTTAGTAGCTAAATAGGTATTGGACTTCACATTTGTGAACATGATTATGAATCGATAGGGTCATTAATTTTAAAAGAATGTTATTTATTACTTAGACTGTTTATTGATCAACGATTAAATTAAACATAATAATTTTGAAATGGGCATTTTCGCCAATTTTTTTGAATTATTTTATGATTAGAGAGAATGATTAAATTATTGTCATTCATGTTAATTTGAATGGTACATAGCATTTTCGTTTGTTTGTTTCAGTCGTATGGTAAATGTTTAATCAGTATGGTTAACAGAGAATAATATAAACATAGAGGAAAGGAAAGTGAGACTAAGAAATATGTATGTAATAAATTTATTAATAAATTGCGAGCCGTTATTACAATTAATTATCCATTTAACTGAATTTCTTAAAATCCCGAAAATATTGTGTGTTATAAGAGTTGTAAATTTTATGAAACGAAAAACATTAAATTAATAGAAGAAAATTTCATTGAACAAATGAGCGGAAGAAAATTTTCAATGCTCTTAATAGGTTCGAATTATTATCAATAATTAAAGATTTGACAGCTTCGGTGAAACACCTCAATAATCTATTACGAAGAAATATTTTCAACTTTCTTTTAAATAGAAAACATGATATGTATTAAAGTAGGCAATGTGAATTTTCATTAAATTACAGATTCTTCACTTTTTCTGTATAATACTGTTATTTTCGCTTTACTAAGCATTTACTAAATTGGTTTTATTCATGTGTATTTAGCAACGAAAGATCAATTTTGATCAGAAAAATGTTGGAGAAAAGCATTCAAAATACAAAAAATTCATATTATTAAAATTTCTTTATTGTTATTGTGTTTTCTACATTTTTGCCACATTTTCCTGTCGATTATTATTATTTTTTTATCTATATACTGCTGAAGGAAAATAGATACATAATAATTGTAAGATAAAAAAAGTCCAAATAACTCGCAAGTTTCGAATAAGTCAGTTGCGCAAAAAATATTGTTTTATTTGAAGGATATACTATTTATCGTCTTCTAAAATATATATATTAAGGCTTAAAGAAGGAAATGAATTTAATAAAATAAAGCAAACATAAACACTGTTAGTCTCGTCCTAGCTTGTAATGATGATAAAAACGCCTACTCTAAAATTTTTCACTTCACTTATTCTTTCTGGATCAAAGCATTTTAGGTATAAGGTAAACAAGATGCAAATTTATAAAGCTTGAGTGGACAGTATTTCATACGTAAAATATGCTTATAATATATTTTTTCTTTCATATTTCATATAAATATTTCAAAAGTTTCTTTAAATTCTAAGCATCGTTTTCGGGGAAAATTATTCTTCCGGCCAATTACTTGAAGCTCATCTATTAGTATATTTTTATCGAAATTGCGCATTTTTGTTGTTGCTGATTTTCCTTTGGAAATTAAAATTCATAAAACTCACGCACAACCCTCAACGACTATTATAAACATGTTGAAAAGGTCGATAAAGGTTTTGTTTTTCTATTGATAGCAATCTATGCAACTATAAAAAATGATTCAAAGGGTAGATTTGAAAGATTTCTCTAACAATATTCAAGTCCTGTATTTGTGGAATATTTTTAATATTAAGGTACATTAAGAGCAAACAAATATAAAAAAAACCCAATCATTTTTCAAAATAGTATTTAGTGTATTTAAGTTTTAGACCATTTGTTTCAAGTTTTCAACATTTATTTATTCAAATGAAGAAACGTTAAAAAACGATACTAAATCATACTAAAACTGAAATTAAATTGTATATGTTTCTTATTGCTTTTCCACGGAGTTTTTCCGAGTGTTTTAAAATGAAAATATGACTGTTCTTTATATTTCTTTCTCGCTAAAGAATAATCTTGTTTAATTTGCAATCATCCTCTTTTCTAAAGTGATTATTCAATTGTTAAAAAACCAAGTTGTTAACCAAGAACTAGAAGATAAGCCTAGTTATACTTTCCTCATATATAATTCATATTATCTAATTTATTTCTTCTCGAAGTGCTTAAAATTAAGAAGTCCAATTTAATTAACGTCCAAATGCTAACTGAACTATTTAAAAATGAATCAATTAAAAACATCTAGTTTGTTTAATTAAATATAATACCCTTTTTAGGCGCAGATTTATTATTGATAATCTTTGTTGTGTAAGTAAACATTGCATTTTTGATGTATATAGTTATTTTTCTTCATGAAATATGAGAAGCAGAAACTATGTTTTTACATTTTGTTAAAAAAAAAATGTATCGTAGAATCTTGGTATGTTGTTAAAAGCTTTTTTTTCATCTGAATCACTTGAAGCATGAATGAAAATGAATTCAGTTACATGAATTTTGGATGGTTCCATATTTGAAATGAGAAATGAGAGTGGGATATTTGAAATGAGTATATGAAATTCTTTTCCATTTTCCAAAAAATTCAGAAATAGGAAGCCCTTCGAATTCCAAAATATCTTCACCAAATCTTTCCGGCCGATGAAACCGTCTTCATTTTCTTTGGAGAAGATTCACTGGAAGCAATCCATTGTTTGGATTGCAGTTTGATTTCCGGTATAGAAGGTGGGGCTATTAAATAACGAGATTGATGCTAGAAAATTTTTATTTTTATTTCATACATATTTATTTATTATCACCTTCAATATACACTCCTCCTCCATCCCTACAACGCTCTATGAGAATCTTCTATTTTTCGAAGCAGTGCTGAAAATCTTCTGTCAGCTTCTTCAGGACGTGTGCCACTTTCTCTTTCACAGATTCAACGGACTCAAATCTTGTTCCTTTTAATGCAGATTTGCCGATTTCATCTTAGAAAACAGATAGAGATCGCATGGCACAAATCCGGCGAATGAGGTGGAAGGTCTAACCAGGGGATGCTGAAATTGGCATTGAAACATCTTGACAGATAAATCGGAATATTTGTCCTTCCACGATTCAACTCGTTTTCTCCTTTTTCTTTCGCGGAGTTCAGCAAGAACGTGAGGGTCGTAATGTTAATTAATAGCTTGACTTTCAGGAACCCAATGAAGGTACAGAATCCCATTAGTTTAAAAAAAACCATCATTGCATTGAATTTTGATTTGCTCATTTGAGCTTTATTGGCTCTCGGTGAAGATTTGTTCTTTTAGTGCTTGGATTGGTGCTTCGTTTCAGGATCCTATGTAAGAACCCACTCGTTATTATCTTTTCCAATAAGTTTGGGTCGTTTTCAACGGTATTCAGTGTCAGTATAAATAGTTTTGCGAGCTTTTTGTTGTTCAAACGCGAGAATTTTAGGCACCATTTGGGTGCACACTTTTTGCATGGTAAAAATGCTACGTAAAATTTGCAGTACGGTTTCTATGTCAATTCCTACAGCCTCAGCAATCGCACGAATACTTAACCGACGGTCAGATCGAACCAGAATACCAATTTTTTGGGTATTGTGATCCGTGTTTGACGTGGAATGGCAACCCGGGTGTGAATCCTCTTCATCGTCTTCTCGGCCATTTTGAAAACGCTGAAACCCCCCCAAAACACGTCCATGCGATAAACATTCATTGCAATACACTTCTTTTAATAAGTTATAAATTTCTGTAGTGTATTTTCTAAATTTCATGTGAAATTTCACAACAACTCGTTTATCTGTTGTTACACTTATCATTTTTCCGGCGAAACAAAAAAAAAAAAAAAAAAACACTGCATAAAAAAGAGAAGGCTTCACGCTTAACAGCTGTCCATCGCTTGCGTTCATTGCATGTGTACTTCTTCTGTAACAGCGTCAGTCTCGTTATTTAATATCCACTCTCGTATAATGTTGAATCCAGTTTTCATCGATAGGGACAACTCGATGCAAAAGGACGATGATAGTTCGTTGCGGCATCAGTAAAATTTTGATTTGGAAGGAAATTGCCACCTAATCAAAACTAACTTATGAATCTATGTCAGTTTTTCTTTGCCATTATTTAATAGAGGTTAGCACATAATGATAATTCCAGCTTATTTTATCAACACCATGTGTCTTCAAACACATGTACTTTGGGAACTACTCTTGTACAATAAATCTGCTCAAAATCACGTCTTCCTTTCCTCCTTAATTAAATTTGTGCTCAAGTATTTTTATAATAATTAAAATTAGCAATAGTTTTCAAATAAACTCAAGAATTGTAAATAGGAGTAGCTGAAATTGCGAGATGAAATAACAAATTTTGAAATTTTTTACTTAGAACTTTTACTTATCTATTGATTTTCGACAATAGGAAATCTAATGGTAGGGAAGTTTTCGTATCTGTGATTCGAAATTCACAAATGACATCATAACCAGAACTCAGCAGGAAATATCTTTGTTTTTTATTGAAATAAATCATATTCAGATCATTCTCTCTCGCAATATATAACTTTGATATCAAACTGGCTTACTAATTACGACAATGAACGATTTATACAAAAGAAATATAAATCGAAAACTTAAGCGATGTTTTAGTACAATTGTTTTTCTTTTTTTTTTTCTAACATGTGATATGATTTTTAAGGTGCCCACTTGTTTTTAGTTAGACTTTTCTGTAAATGATTTTGTTCTGTTCATCCATTGTACTTCTTACAGTGAGCTCACGCTGATTTTGCGATTTTTTTACTCAAATACGCAAGGGTATGAAGTGAGTTTAATTTTTTAGTTAAGTATATAACGGTGTTCTTGAAAGTAGTAGCGAGTGAGTTTAAAATTAAGAATTTCACGGCATCCTAAATAGGAATAGCCGTCATTCTACATTATAGCTGTATGTGGATTTAACTTGAATTATTTCAGACGTAGAAACTTCCACTTTCGCTAAATATTCAGTTTCAACTTGTAAATCTTTTGTGTGGTCTCTTAGCATTTTCCTTTTCATATAATCATTTCGATAATTTTTATTTGAATTGTTTAAATTGAAAACCTCTCCCTTTAAAATGATTATATAGATTAGAATGAAATTATGAAGTGTAGTGAATTCATGGGATAAAGTACATTTATAAGCATTGAAAAACCGAGTATGAGGGTCGACAGTTAGTTAGGACTAATGAATTAATGTTTTCCAAATTAAATTTCAGCCTGTCGTAATCTAATGAACAATAGAAATATATCATAGCAAATATTAATTAAAAAGGTTTAGCTATCATAATATCCTAATTCATGTTTTCCAAATTAAATTTCAGCCTGTCGTAATCTAATGAACAATAGAAATATATCATAGCAAATATTAATTAAAAAGGTTTGGCTATCATAATATCCTCCAGACAGCAGTGAAGGGTTCGAAGCCCATTGTTTCGAGCAGATAAGTAGTCATTTATTACAAACTTTTATATAACTTGCTAAGTTCATATGTATGTATTAATGTACAATTATATATGTTCTTTTCATCTCAAAATTTATACTCAAATTTTAACTCACGTCCTGTCATCCGATCGAGATGAAATTTTGTATACACATGTAACTCCGATTGCAATACAATACTATGGTATGCTCAAGCAATGATGAATTTAAGAGATCTTGGGGGATGGGCCTTGCACTTACAAAAGTCCATTTGAGTTGGAATTTTAAACATACGTATAGCTCTTGTAATTGATTTTTAGTCTTAAGTTACCAGACTAAAAGTAATTAAATAAATTTAAATAAAAAACTTTAAAATTAGTTTTTAAGTTGAAGATATATATATATATATATATATATATATATATATATATATATATATAGTTATTTTTATACCTTTTAGTTTACCTTTAAGTAAAAGATTAATTTAAAAACGTTTTTTACTTATATTTTTATATTAAACGTCAGTTCGCAGTGATCAGTTAGAGTAACCACAAAGAATGTCCCGTTAATATTGCTTTTGAAATGTTCTACAAAGTAAGTAATAAATTGCTTCTCATCATGCTTGAACTCAACTCTACATTTAATATTATTGTGTATTTTCTAGAAATTTATTAAGAGTACTTATAGATGATGAAGGACATAATTAGAAGTCGTTACAACAATACCTTTATATGCAAAGTTGTTATGTTATTTAAAAAAAAAGCTGAATCTCACTGATTCACTTTTGTTTTACTTCTCAAACTAGGAGTCTGTGTAATCATTCAGTTAAATAAAAAAAAAGTATTTTTGTTATTCCTTCATTTCTTGTGTGTTAGCCTATTTTCTTAACAACTTTGGAACAATAATAGTTATGCGAATTGAAGGCAAATCTCATCGTTTGAATGAACAGATATGCATTATGTATAATCTCTTTTAAATAAGAGATAAAGTGAAAAGCAGCTATTCTCTACTCTATTTGAATTATCTATCAGAACTATCTTAATTATAGTGTGAAGTGAAATTTACTAAACTTTAGACAAATTGTGGAAACTAAAGCGCTGTCTATCTTTAGTAAAACAATAAACGTGTTTTGCTCATTTAAGAGAAAATATTAAATCTATCAGAAAGAATGTTTACAAAATGCTATAAAATCTAAAAAGAAAGGTAAAAACATATCGATCTTGCGTGTTTTTGTTTCGGTTATACAGTGAATACTTCCTTTCTTTTTTCCCTCTCTCTCTCTTGAATATGCTGATGTAAAACATAAGGCCCCTTATTTTTGATATCCTCATACGAAATAACAATTAAGTTTTACAATCTTTAAGCACATTTAAACAGAAAAAAAAATCAAATGAAAGAAAGCTAAGATGACGAGCCTCACTTCTTCCATTGTCAAAATTTGCATACGTATGTAAATCTAATGCTTAAGGAGAAGTATTTCTGCTGTTAACAAAATTAGAAAAACTTCCATGCTATATTTCACTAGAAAACCGAAATTGGCTCCATAAACTTACCAATAGAGAACTTCTTACTCATATTATTCGACAACATATAAATGTTTAAACATTGTACATCAGAAATAAAAGACTGCATTTAGTAAATTTAAAAAAAATAACACCTGCTATATTTATAAGCGCATTGCTCATTAGAATTAAGTTTTAGACATAAGAAATGCTTCAATTTTAATAATATGCCTCAAAAGTTAAAAATGTTTTAGTGATATATTCACTTATTCCAATTTATAAACAAACACACGGCTAGAAGTCTTAAAAATTCACCACTTTTTTCCAATCAAATTTCTTCAGCTGTGACTAGCAAATGCAAATTAATTTATTTGAATATGAAACAAAATATATAAAAAGAGTCTTATACATAGCCCATAGCAGGATTTCTATAATAAATATGCATTGTTATAGGCATACAATCTCAAGGAAAAGGCCTTCAGATCAATGATAATGAATAAAATGGAATTACTCGCTTTTTCCATGCCTTCGTATACATGTTTCATTCAGCGTAAATTTGGACTTAAGATATGTGCAAGGCAAATAAAGAAGTCTATATGATTTCCTTTCTGTTAGAATGATGTGTTTATTCATCCGCAATATCTACACAAAACTTTTGAGTCTAAAATATTTTTGACTATATCAGTGAGTTTGTTCTATTCCGAAGATGCATATCCTTACTTTGATACTTGTTCTAGATTATTTAAAGGAAGTATTAAGCATATTGAATCTATTGACCTTTATGAGTTTCTTTTTTAACTTGCTACTTTTGTAGGAACATTATTAATTCTCTTGTAAATTTGGAAGCAATTTTTATAGTTAATGAAACAAACAGTAAGTATTGTTTTTTGCGTTATGTATTCGTATTTACTGTATCACTTTGTCGAAATATTGGCTTCGTTTTTAGAACCTCAAACGTAAATGCATCTAGCTCTAAGTCATCAAAATTTTAATATTTTTAGTACTTATTTTGATATGTAATTAGACATTTTTATAAGAAGTGGATTACAAAAGTGAATTTAACAATTGTTGATTGAATGTACCAATAAAGTACTTTTATTAAAAATACATTATTGTTCGTGTTTTTGGATTTTGTGAGTTCTTATTTGTTATAGAAATACATAGTAGAAACTGTATTGATTCTAGTTGCTAATGAATTTGTTTTTATCAAAATAATCAAGATTAAACAGTGGTACCATGGTTTACGATGGTAATCCGTTCCAGGATTATCATCTTTAACTAAAACCGACATTATCCAAGACGTGATTTCGCACAAGTATAATAATGTACCATTTAATATAAATTGTGTGTGAAGAAAATGTAAATGACTGTAATGTAATGAATATTTTGCAAAATTTGAATGCTATTTCCTTAAACCCTGTAGACCTGCTATTCCTATAATTATGTATTTTCTCTATCAAGGGGGCATGCTTCATTGAAATCTGCCACCTATTGATGTCGTACACTAAAGCCTATGTCGTTACAGAAGCTATTTTTGATTACAGCAATTTGTCGAGGCCAAAAAAAAAACATTATATATGATATAAAGTTTTTTCCCGTGGAAATATATTCGCGTGTATGAGCGTGTCTTCTAATGTAAAATGAAAATCTTAAAAATATTTTCATTTTACATTAGAAGGCACGCTCAGCATCATATATATTTTTTATTTTGATATATAGTTTAAATTATTTTGTAATTGGAAAAGAGATTATTTTGTAATAATCCTTATGTCTCTCATTTCATCATATTACCATTCCTCAGCTAGTAAATTTTTAGGATAGTTATCTTTCGTTAACAATACGCTGTTAACTGGTTCTAACAAAACGAACTCTTTCTTCTCCTGTTGCAGAAATGCTCTATCACTCCTCTAAAACAACAGGTTGCAAACCTATTTTCTTTGGAACTATCACATTTTGGCTCTAAGTTGAACAACACCCTCCCGTTGAATCACCCTCTAATGCCCGGAAGGCCGTTTATCCTGTGATGCATCCGCCTGGAGAAAAGGCTTTTAAGTGTCAGTTCAACTCCACCCGCAATTCGAAAGAAATAAATATCGATAACTCAGCGCGGGTTCCTCACTACCGGAATTCCAGAGGTTTGTAAACTACTTTTTCTCTCGTACACACATTTCGCATATTCTCTTATAAATTGTGGGAGTGACACATGTCACTCCACTTCCCTAAGCAAAAGTGAATGAATGAAAATACGAAAATTTAGAAGGCATGCACAGAGCAGGCGCCACCGATGTTCTCCCCCGCAACTCGTGGCTCTGATATATAGTGAAACCCCGAAAAATCGCTTACTCTGTTTTCGGTCTCAGAAGCAGCGGGTCACTTCTTTCCTTTGCCCATTAAGATAGAAAATTTTTTGGTCCTTTCACCTGTTGAAGACTTAGCGGAAGGTAATTCAATCTTTTCGCTAATAATGTGCTTTAGTATTTAATTTTTTTTTACTTGCATTAATACACAAAGAGTTTTTTCTTCCGTTTGGAAAAAAGGAAATTTTTTCGTACTATGTAATATTTAAATTAATAGAATCCGCAAATTTGAAATTTAAAAGTTTTTAAATGAGCAGTTTGATAATTAATGTTATTTTTGTACAAATCATCGAATTTCAAATGGATATAGAATGGAAATTTATCATTTTTTATGAAACAAATGCTTTTTTCCCCAATTTTTAATTAATGTTTCTTGAGCCTTGTATTTTTTCAATAAAAAGCATAAGATTTTAAGGAATTATTTTTTCTAAGAATTCAGTTAATGTTTTTTTTTTTATTTCTCTAAATATGTTCCAGATGTTATCTACTAAGTGTAATGTTTTTAAAAAAAATTGAGATAAAATGTATGTTTCGGTTATTTTAGTAGGAATCTCTCTAACTCTCCTCTCGCTCTCTTTCTCTCATTTTTTGTTTATTTTTTGTGTGAAATACTTCACAGTTAAAACAAAAATCTAATTTCATAGTGTTTTGACTTTATTTCTAGATCTTTAATTCGATCCGACTTATCTAATTCAGAAATTATTTTGTTGAAAAAAAAATGTTCGTTTAAAATGCTTGAAAAAAATTTTAGAATTTTTAACTTGAGAATCAAGTGATTTCACAGAAAATCTGTTGTTCATTTCAAAAATAAAGACTTAAAATAATTATGTGTTTGATTGTGGAAATAGAGCAATTGATCATTAATTTATTTTATGAAAGTAAAAATTAAAAGAATGAAGAAATCAAAATTGTTTTGCTGGAAACAATAAAATATTTTGCAATCAGATTCTAATTAATATGTTTTTTTTATCATCCTTTTATTGAAGTCAAGAGTGATTAATAATTATATGTAAAATTCACTCTAGTAATATACTAATCAACGAAAAGAATGTCTCGAGTATTGGAAGCTCTTGGATAATATCTAATTTTTTTTTTAAAAAATAAGGTATAATGTAATGAAAGAGATAAAGAAAGTTTAGTTGTCATTAATCAGTATTTATTTCATCCTTTTAATTTCAGTAACTTCTTCCATTAACTTTGAAATAAATTTAAATGTTGAAATAATGCAAGGCTCTTTATAGTGAAATTTTAACTTATTGTTGTGAACATTTTATTTTTCCGAATCCTGAAATTTATTTAAGATAAAAAAAAAAAAAAACGCCTAATGGTTCACAACAAGATATATAAAAAATCTTTAAAATACTTAGATAAAATATGAAATTATGAAAAAAAAATTAAATGCTGAATTTTTTTATATATATTTGCATGTTGTAAGTTCGAAGGCAAGGGTTTTTTTTGACAAAAAATACAATTATACTTCAGAACACTTATTTCAAAATTGTTCATTTCAAGTGATTATACAAATAATTCTTTTCGAAACAATTTTTTAACTTTAGTAATTATATTTATTTTAAACTATGTTGTTTTCCGTTGAAGAAAAAGACCAAGAGCAATTAAAACCATATTTAAAGAGCAGTAAATTTGAGCAAATGTCTAAAATAAATAGCTGAAAAATAAATAAATTAAGAAACATATAAAGTCAAAATTTATTTTCTTTAATCTTTCAAAACAATTTCAAGTCCATTTAATATTTTTATTCTACCTTCCATATTTAATGTATGACCCAAGATCAATAATTTTTTTTGAGACGAATATTACATAATTTTCACATACTTATATAAGAAACTTTAGTGTTTCTTTTTATGCTTAATAAATTTTTTTTTGATTGAAACGCTTTCTTAAAATGAACATAATCATTGTTTAACGTTCTATTAAAGTTCTTTTGATAGAATATTAAACAAGACGCTTCAAAAATTATTATTTTGAAAGAAATTTCTTTTACATAGTACTATTTAATCTAGGTCTCACAGAAACTCTATTAATTTAAATTTCTTAGCAAACAGAGAGTTATTTTAATATATATTTATATGCTGTATACTGAAAAGAAATCACACGTTGATTTTTGCATGTAATTTATTCTCTGAATTAATTATTTTAAACTTTTATTAGTACAATTAATCTTGTATATCAATTAAGAAACATTTTATTTCGAACATTATGTAAATATATATATTAAAAAAGCTTTAAGCAGTTGAGAGTTTTCATGCCTAATTTTCACATTTTACTTTCTCTAATTTTAGTTGAAACTAAATTGAATATTATTACCTGCTTTTTAGCTGAATATTATTATTAAATACTACTTTTAGAAATTCAATTAAAAGGGATACATATTTGATACAAGACAATATTCAATCTCTTTTTGAAAAAATTTTAATATTTACTTAATTTTTAGAGAGTTCTTCTCCCTAAATATGTAATTATTATTTTTATTCTTCCTCTTTTTAATTTTTATTATTCGCTGTTACTTATATACACTTGTTTTAGTTCTTACATAAATTTAATTTTCAAAGGATAGCTTTTATTTGAGAGCATTATGAATTCTATCTACTTCGAAGAATAATATCAGATTTTTATTAATGAAAAGACAAAATTTTATTAGAATGTTTCAAAATGAAATATTCTTTAAATTTGTGTTATCACGCATAGTATATCACTCGGGGTATATTGGTGCCAGTATTAAGCAAAATGGTTTTCTTACTAATTAAAATTTTTCTTATTGTTCTGCTTAAAGTAACACAATGTTTAAAATAGAAAATTAATTAATTTTGATGTGACTTTTCTCTTCGTATTTTCTCATAATGTAATAGAGCTTTTAATCTTTTAATCGAAAATAAATGTTAAGTTCAGTAATTATATATCTGATTTTCAAATTAAGTTATAGCCAAATTGAAAAAATCTGAAGTAAGATGAAATAATTAGAGGGAAATAAATAGAAATCACATATCAATTTCACAAAAACAATTCTTAAGCTTTTTTATAGGCTGTGAATTTGTAATAATGTTTGAAGCCTTTTCAAAAAATATTACAAATTTACAGCATAGAAAACTATCCCTAAAAATAAGTTTGAATTAATTACCGTGTTTTTAGATAATTGAAATGTAGTAAAAAATTGGTTCATACCAATGAAACATTTAAATTTAGAATACAAATAATTAATATTTCGTAATTAAAATACATAATAAAATAAAGGATCTGAGAGAAAGATGTTGAAAAAATTAAAAGTAATTAAAATGTTACCGAGAAATGGAGACAAAAATGTAAAGTAACTCTTGTTATGATATCGTATTATCGATAATTATGAGTAACATGTATGATAATTATGAGTAACATGTATGATAATTATGAGTAATGTATCGATAATTATTAGTAACAATATAAGAATTTTCACAATTGAATAAAAATTAACCTTCGAAATATATTTGCACAAATGCTTTATATTAATATTTTTATGGTTTGGTTGGAGTCATAAATATTCAACTCTTCATATGTTTATTATTACGTTATACTCATGATTAAATATCTTTAGAGACAATTATTTTGCCACATGAATAGCACTGATTAACAATTAATCGACTGTGGATTCAACTATGCATCATAATTGCCTTAGTTTGAAATATAAATCATTAATGATTAATCATCAATTGAGCTATTTTTCAATTTTCTTTAGATCTCTCCATGTCAGATTTATTGGCGAAAAGTAAATTAATTTTTCTTGAAAAGCAGTTTTTTATTCATCAAATTATTTCAAAGGTTTTTTTTTTTAATTCTCTGAGTTTTAACAACCAAGTTTTTATTTAAATATTTTTTACTATTTCTTAAAGCAAGCTGGTGCATGGCTTCTTCAATTAAGTTGATGAAGCTTCTTTACAAGTGGAAAAAGTTAAACACGTTATATGGATTTCAGTATGCATAATTCGTTTTTGTATTAATTATTTTTATTTATTTACTTATTTATTCAGAAAATTAGTTGTATTGCATCAATTGTTTGAAATCTGCAATTTTAAATTAGAGAAGATAAATAATTTTTCTTCAAACTTCCATAAGTGGCAAAGATTTCTTTCTCATTGTCTTGGAAAAAATTGTTGGACAAGTATTACATTACTATGAGAAAATGAAAGGAGAAGTGATTTAAAAATTAAAGCAAAGAAGAGCTATTTGAAAATATTAGTACAGGCTTAGTTTCATTCTCTTAATAATTGAGTTGGAAGTATTTTTGACCTATTATACCAAAATGCATCAATATTAAAATAGAATACATTTATTATTGATAATATAATCTTTCTGAAAAAAAAAATTAACTAAATATATCTCGTTTTAAGGATATTTTTTCCTAATAAGCTGAAAAATGTTAATTTGAAAGTTTAACATAATCAAAAATTAGAATTATCATAATTGGTTTCCAGTTACCAAAAGGTTTAATAGATTATAAGCAAGACTAGGTGTGCGTTGTGAAATTCCTTATTTCAAGGTTTCAGTGTCAAATTTATAATTTCCTTTTAAGGTCCTTAGAACTAAAAATTAAACAACGTTACTTGCGTTTAATAACTTTCAGCTCCTTTAAAATGATTTGAATAACATTATAAAATTATTTCATTTACACCAGAAGCATAATTTTAAAATTTAAGAAGAAAACTACATTTCTTTAAAATTTTCAAAAATCATTTACAAAAGTATTCTAAATATTATATGTAATACATAACTTTTTATTGCTTAATTTTCAAGACTTATGTTGTGATTTTAAATAAAACCAGTTATATTTGGGAATATTTAAATAATCTTAAAGGATGAATAACGTCAAATAAACAGTTGATTCAGGAATGAATAAAAATTTCTTATATTTTTGCATGATTTTTTTTTCCATAACAGAAAAGTAATATTGGAACGTAATGTGTTTTTATTTTTTACTAATACTCCTTTCCAATAAAAATGGTATGCTTTCAGTATGTTGAATTGGTAATTGGTTAATTTGTTCGTGTTCACTGAGAAATGGTAAAAGTCCGTCTCTAATAACATTTATCAATAACGGTTATTAGATAAAATTCCTTTTCTACATTATGTAGAAATTATAATTTCCCTTTTTAGTAATGTTCAAGAATTTTTCAGAAAATAAAATTGCTTTATTATGCAAATTGTTCATTTAAAGAATACTTTAGATAATTGGTAAAATGCATTTAATACTCAAAGTACATTATGGAAATCTAATTGTTTAAACGATTCATATATTTTATATTGTTATAGTGCGTTCTGCACATCAAGAAAATAACAATTCTTTGTATAAAATTTAGTATTTTGAAGATAAGTATTGTAAATGTACACTCTATAACAAAAAAACTTGCACCAAGAATGAGTTGCCCGATTGTAATGAAATTTCGTATGCAAAGACAATTGGGCCGAACATGCAATGTTTCAACGACTGAAAAAATGCCTCGCCACAGGATTCGAGCTCATTATGAGCAACTGTCAGGTTTGAAAGAGGTCGTAATTATTGGATTGAAAGAGGCAGGATGGGCAAATCGGAGAATCGCTCGTTATATGGTCAAAGTGATACGGTGATTAGAAAATGCTGGCAGGAATGGGTGGAAAAGGGCAGATTTCAGAGTCATGATGGTAGCTGTCAATCTAGGGCCACAACAGATCGGAAGGACAGAGTGATAGTCAGATGAGCTGTCACAGCGCCTGGTTCATCGTTATCAAGCATCAAACGTACGACCGACACGCGAGTGTCCACCATGACCATTTACAGACGGCTGTTAGATCTAAATCTACACTAGTACCGAACGCTACACTACCTTCCACTCACGCCTGCACACTGTCGAGCCAGATTACAGTGGCGCTTGGCTCGATCAGGTTAGAATGATGCTTACTGGGGGCGTAGAGTGTTTAGCGACGAATCCCGCTTCCAACTGTGTCCTGACGATCATCGAAGACGTGTCTGGAAAAGCCCAAGGCAGCGTGTCGATCCTTCTTTCACTATTGCACGCCACATAGGCCCTCAACCAGGAATTATGGTCTGGGGTGCCATTTCCCTTGTAGCCGGATGCTTTTGGTTGTCATTAGAGGTACACTTACAGCACAGTGGTACGTTAACGA
Organism: Nephila pilipes; assembly: GCA_019974015.1. Taxonomy (NCBI): domain Eukaryota; kingdom Metazoa; phylum Arthropoda; class Arachnida; order Araneae; family Nephilidae; genus Nephila; species Nephila pilipes. Next base: position 448,977 of record BMAW01101096.1, on the reverse strand, counting down.
CATTCTGAGACCTGTTTTGCTACCTTTCCTTTTGAAGTACCCTGGCTTTATTTTTCAGCAAGATAATGCCAGACCACATACGGCATGCGTTCCTATGAACTGTCTTACAGCTTATCAAACACTTCCATGGCCATCCAGATCTTTCTCCAATCGAGTATGTCTGATAAACGCTGGAAAGGCGACTGCATCTACCAGGGAACGTTGATGACCTAGCCCTACAATTGGAGAACATTTGGCAAGAAATACCGCAGGAGACCAACGGGGAGCTTATCACTCTATGCTACGTCATATGGCAACTTGCCTCCAGGCTAGAGGTGGGTCATCCCCTTATTGAGCTCGTTACTTTGTAACTCTGAAATAAATCATTAAATTTTTCAGAAATTTTAATCATTTTCTATTCTGTACATGATTTATCTATCCGCCATATTTGTCTCCCTCGGACAACTTCTTGGTGCGTCGTTTTTTTTTTGATGTAGAGTATATTAGTTATAGATAGATAATGAACCAACGCTCTCTCTTATTTAATAAAATGTAGGTTGAAGAAATATATTCAGTCTTTGAATCCTTTTCTTTCAGTACCATTTAAGCAAACTGTATTAAATGTAAAAGAAGTATAATTTTTGTACAGTTTATTAAAATAGTTACAACTGTGAGATAATTATGTTAATGGATATTTTAAGAATTATTGTCTGATATAGTTGATTGCAAACAGTCATTTCATACATTAGATAAATGGAACAGTATACGTGCCTAACGTAAATTGCTGATTAGAAATATTTTTAAAAAGATCCTATCTAAAACAAAAGTTAAATGTGGTTTCCATTTTTAACCACAGGGAAAGGATATCGATTCCTCTGAAATTTTATCGAAATGAATTGATTTCCCATAGCCCTAATTAGAAAATTATAATTGTATTGATGTCGTTTTACATCCTCTATATTTATTGTTTGAGGAACATGATCCTATATTCTTAAGCGATGAGTGTGGTTTGAAATAATTTATGTAATTTTCAGCAGGAGAATAAATTTTCTCCCAACTCTTAAGTAATCTAAAACGATTTTCATTTTGGGCATATGTCTTTGTTTCCTGTTGTTAGCAACCTTATTATGAATATATAACCCCTGAATTGTCTGTTATCAGAGCTCTAAGAGACCATACACAACTTGTTAACCTATTGATAGAGTAATATTTGCAATTTTTCATTACATCAACATTTCTCCACAGTTATAAGAAAGCATCCACAAAGTACAATGACCTCCAAAAGTAAAGGTGTAAATAGTCCTTTGTGTTTGATTTGAAAACAAATGAATATATATATGCAAAAGTTCCTTTTTTGATAAAAAAAATGTCATAGATTTTTGTGAAAATATTAAATAAAAAAGTTTTAAAACAAAGAATATATCTAAGCTATTTGTAATGCATTGGCTGCATCGACTTTCTATAATATAAATTAAGTTATCGTAAGTTTAAGGATTTCTTCATGCATGGAGAAACCCTTGTTTTAGTTCATTAAAGTAGGTAGGGGGTCATACAATCGTTCTGCCAAAGTCTGAATTTGAAAGAGCATTTCCAGATTAAGATTCAGATTAAGGACTGGAGATAGAGACGATTTTTCCATTACTTTAAAAACCTTTTCTTTCAAGATGTTCATCACTATACCCAATTTAGCAAGATCGAGGATTAACATCCATTAGAATGAATTCATCAACAAACGAACCAGCGTATGGTGTGGCAAATGGAGGAAGGGGGAGGAATCACTCGCAGGCACTGCGACCACCCAAAGAGATTCTAGTTCTCTAACCGTGATTCCACTTTATCTTCCGAAAATGTTACATGGTATTATCTAGTACTTTGTTCTCTCTCCAGTTCAGTACATGACCTGAATTACTGACCAAAGTATTCGGGGACTCGTATGATGATTACGGAAGTTAGTGCTCTCTTGCTCAGTGTGAACAGACATTTCTGTATCGTTGATTTAAAGCGATACCAACAAGGGATTGTCTTGTATAGAGACCTAGGTATTGAAGAATAATTTGCATTCTAATAGCAGATACTGTCATCCCTATTGTGGTACAATGATCTGAAATAAATTGAGGCATGATAGTGTTCCTCCTCCTTCAGGTTGAAAGAGAAGAAAGCGATCTTATGCAGGTGGTGGTGAACCTTTGATGGTCTAGAACAGATTTTCTTGATACTGAAATTTTAAATCCACAAATTGATCCCAAAATCTGAGAATCACACTATAATACACATTAAAACGTCTAGTACCATAAGTTTATGATAATCTCATTTTCCTCCATCCGATTTCTCACCATCTCCCCGAATCGGGTAAACGACATCCCCTGGACATGATGAAAGAGCCAACTATTGAAGATCTATAAGTCTGTGTGTGTGAAACAAAATTCAACCCAAATTACAAACAATGTATATTCGCAGTTTTCTCTAACTGCTATATAAATGTTAAATTTGTAAGAAAATTAATTGAGGATATAATTGTTTCATAAGATTTTATTGAGGTTAATTATGATCATACTCGCACATACAAATAACATCTTTTACCTATACTTTCATTCTTTTGTTGGAAAGCATCAAAAAATTTGTTGTATCTTAATGTTTGGAGGCCAGCGTACACGAAAGAGTTTTTAATAATAAGAAAAGAGATAAACATTGTATTAATGTTTGTTTCCTCCGTTTCTCGGAAATAAAACAAAAGAATCTCGTTTTCTTTACATTTCTACGTATTATTTTCTGAAATGTGCTATTAATTAGTATTATAAATTATTTAAAATGTTTAATTTGTAACATAATACAGAAATTTTGCTTTGAAAAATTTGGATCTAATCTTCATGTTTAAATGCCCTTTGGCTTATAAATTAGTTTTCAAAACTCGGGGTAATAATTCGTCCTGTTTTAAAATTTCTTTTGTAGATATTCACTGAAAAGAGAAAACAAAAACTATCTTATTATTTAAACTGGAACCAAAACGTAATTGAAATATATAATTTAAGTGTACAAATATAAACCCATCAAGCTCTACTTTTATAATCTTTTTCAATACTTTTTTTTTCTGAGAAGCGGAAGCACTTCACTGTCACTTTTTTTTAATCTTGCTTATCACAAAAGCTTATTCCCTCAAATAAAAAAGAAACCCTTTTTGAGTTCTTCCTGTCCTTCCTTCCTTTTCTGAAGACCATTTAAAGATAAAGTAAAGAAATTACAATACTGACATAATGAAAAGAGTAGTAAAATATTCAATAAAAACGTTGTGTCAGTTCGTAAGAGTTGTAGATAACATAGAGCAAATTGATTGGAAGAATATAAATACTATTCAACTACGTGTGCTTTTCTTATATTTAAGATGATAACTTAAAATAATGTAATACCAAGTGATGCAACCGTAAATGTTGATAAATAATGGTAAACAAATTTTTAACCCGGTTGTAATTTCTCTTCAATATGAAATCCAGAATACTTCATTCATTAACTTCGTAATAACTTACTTTTTTCAAAGTTATACTTGGCTGAGATAAATATAATTATAGATAAAAGATAATATGAGCATCAGAATACAGCAAAGAAAGCATTATTTATAAATGTGAATATGATGACGCGGAGGATATAACTCGGATGTTGCATGAATATTCGTCCCAAATGTAGTTTCTTTTTAAAGTAGAAGTTATAGTGTTGTAAGAGAACTGTGTGTATCGTGCTCTTGTTTAAAAGAAAGTCCCTAACGCTATTTGAAGAACCGTAAGTGAAACCATATAATTTAATAATTTTTAAAACACTATTTCATTGTTAGTTTACACAACATGTTTCGGTTGCTTCTAATTACTGAGAGAGAGAGAGCAAATGCATTCAGAATTGTGCAGTGAGATATCTGACTCTAGTGATATTTATTTTTGTCGAATGGCTCTCAGCGTCATAAATTTCTGAAAGTCTGAAAATATGACGTATTAATTTTATTCTGTTTCCATTTTATAATAGTTTTTGTAATTTCTACAAAAATCTTTTCTCTGACATTTGACTGTTCACACACATTAAATTAAAAAAAATATTTTGTTAAGAAATTAGTTTTTAAGCACATTCACACACAAAATCATTTTAATTAAAAATAAACCTATTTATTTCTACAACTAATTTTTTTTTCAAACCACATGACTGATTTAGAATTATTCTAAATTTTCTATGATAACATAACCCAAAACCTTTTCTAATTTATAGAAGAGTTTTATAGAAACCTTAAATAAGTTTTAAAAAAGAAAGTAGAGTTAGTTATGAAATAAAAAATTATCCTCTGTATTTATGCAAACAAACATTACGATAACCAACTGTAATTAAAAAATGATAACAATGATATCTTTAACAACGCAGATTGAACTAAACCCACGAAAATCAGATGTGATGAACTCAAATTATGCCTATAATTTTAAGAAAACTACAATTCTACAAATAAAACAATATTTTATTCAATATATAGATTTCATAAATAACAATTGTATAAAAGTAACATTCACTGTTATCATAACTTTTGTAATCAGAGGCTCTTCAGACTGGGGTTTGAACAACCGTTTGGATACTTACTTTTAGATGTGAAGTAATACTAAAACAAGAAACAAAACTGTAGTAGTTACAATCATAAAATTTTTAAAGGATTCTATTTACGTGTAGGTGATTATGAGCAATCATTATGAAAGCACTTGGGCAGTCATTTTGTAACATGAATTTCATTTAATACGTATCGTTGAACCAAATTATGATTATCAACTTTGGAACTTGTCTTAAATACAAACGATTAGATGCCAACTGGAAATACAAAAACAACGAGCTCAAGTTTTTGAAGAAACGAGTTCAACGAGTTTATTAGATGAAGTATACGATTCTTTAAGGAAAATAAAATATTTGAAAAGTTTTTATATATCCGAAAGGAGGTTTTCTCAATTGTAAATTTGATTTTTCAATGAAAAGAAATAATTCAGCACAGCTTTATAATGCAAGTATAGATCTGCTTCCAATGCAATTCAAATAGAATAGAAAACATGTTTGGTATTTTGAACAGGAAACGATGCGATGCAGAAAATAATCTATAAGGATCCGAGATGTTTGAGCTCTAAGTCAATCTTTTCAAGAACTAGGTGCGTCAAGTGAAGCCTCATTGTGCTCAGTTGTTACCAGTATCTATCAGATTACCAAAATGTAATAAGCTGTTTTCGGGAATTTCTTTATATGCTGTAACGATTGAACTTCGTTACTCTGCTCTTGTACCATATCTTAGTCGAAGATACTAAGCAATAAATATTGACTCCAAATGAAGACATGTAAGACAAACTAAACTGCTTTATTGATAGTCAATGATAGATAGCTAAAGTCACTCTCTCTCGAATCTCAATCAACTTATTAATTCTAAATTAGGATCAACTAATAAATTATTAGCTTACCAATTCAATCGTATGTTTCAATTACTTCCTAAAAACAACTGATTCTTATCTTAATACTTTAAATAGAATTTGCTTCAATCCACAAAACTAATTAAACAGTTTCAATCTAAATTATAAATCTCAAATTATAAATCTCAAAAAATAAATCTGTCAGCAAGTCGTTATCTTCTATCTTCTTTCACTTTCCTTTCAATCTATTTCATTTATATATCATTTTCCCTAAATAACTTCAATTCTATCTTCATGTAATTCATCCAATAATTCTTTATTTTGATTGGGAAGCAATTGTAATCTTATGCAATTCAAATTACTATAATAAAGTCACCGAGCTTAGAAAAGGAAAATTGCGAATAACCCAACATCACAATGTTACTAAACTCTACCAAAAATTCCTTTTCAGTTACAGACAAACTTCAGAAACTCAAAGAAAATTTTTGAAAAAATCTAAAGTTTCTGAGAGCTATATTTTAAAGCATACATTCATCTACGATTGAAATCTTATGCACCTACTGAAATGTTCTTTCAGGAATTTTTCTTAAGAAATGTGTCTAAAACCATATAAATTATTTTTACCAACTGAAACTTCATTTTATTGCCAAATATATCATCACAAATTTTAAATATTTTTATTCCTGGTCTAAACGAAGCTTTAATTATATTTGGGGACTCTATTTTGCATTTGAAATAAGAAATTCGAAATTGGTATTTTTATTTGTTTTAAATATAAATTTTGTCTTGAGTCTGGTTTTCACACACAAATTTTATAATACATACTGAATAAAGGCAAGTAGTTGTTTAAATGTGGATTTTCTAACTTTCATATATATATATATATATATATATATATATATATATATATATATA
>BMAW01101096.1:406908-442575 GCA_019974015.1 Nephila pilipes | reverse complement strand
AATGGTGTTTTTCTAAATATCATATATATATATATATATATATATATATATATACATACATATTCTTGAAAAAAGTGGTTCCATAATAAAACTGTAAACACTTTGTTTTGAACCGATGTAAATCAAATGAAATTTTAGAAAGGAAAGAAATTATCTTTTTAAAATGCCATATGTATTTTCATTTCCTTTCTTTCCTTTTCTACATTTTTTTAAAGTGATTGAAATAATTTCAGTATTTCACATTTATTTGATTTTTGACTTATTTATTTAAGTTGAAAGGAAGAAATAAAATATGTGAATAGATGTCGCGTTCTTCGTTTCATTTATGGAAAAAAATAAGGAGGAAATACTTCAAGATTTCTTTGGATTCAGAGTAGTATTCTCAATTATGTTAATTTAAAGAAAATCTTGATTTTAATACTTCAACTGTTATCTGTTTTTACACTTCTAATAGAATAGAAAATGAAATCGAATGTTTTGATTTTTAGAAAGAAAAATAGCATTTTTTGAATACTATTAACAATGTAAAATAACTGAAACTTATAGCTTATTCCAGCTGTTTCGAGAACTTATTAATCCTTTAGTAAACGAGAGAAAAAAAGGAAATGATTACAATTTTTGTATATTGTTGTACACAAACAAAAACAAAACAAGGAACTACATTTATACTATTGAAGGAGATATTTCTAGTTGCATTGATTTAAGTACTTGCTCATTGCAGAGACATGCAATAAGAAAAGAGTGCCTATTTGATGTTCTTCTTATTTATTTCATAAGGGGATGGTTGTGTTCAAATCTTACAGATATATGATATCTGGTCTCAATTCTTGGACGGAGTTGAGGTTATTTAAAGTTTATCATAGATGATTGTCTTCTTGGTGGAGTATATTGATATTGTAAGCATAAAAATATTTCTTATTCTGACACAACATACGATAGAAACAATGACTCATTAAATATTTTTGTATGTAAATTAATCCCAGGCAGTTGCTACTAATATGCTTTGGAGCATTAGCCATATCCGTATGGCGCAATCTAAACATACTTTCTAGCCTTGCTCAAATTCTTAAATATATTCATCTTCAATATATCAGCTATTTCTCATATTAATAACTTTTTGCAATAGTTTCTTCATAGAATTTCATAAACACTTTTAAATATCCTGAGTGTTTTTTTTCATATTCTCATAATAGATATATTTTCCTATATTCTTTTTCTGGCACAATACATTAAATCCTCAATACAGAATACTATTTTCTCATGCATTTTCTTTATTTTACAGATTACAACAAGTGAAATTTTATCTTCCTTTGGATTTATTATCATTCCTTCACCCAAAGAATGTTCTCGACTCTTGCTATTTTCATTCTGTTTGTGGGAATAGTTCATTCAACTCTATCCAGCTATCAGCCATTCAATCCCATTCATAAACTGCCTGATGAAGAAAACAACATAGAGCCTCTTAAAACACCGAATCACAAAGCATTGCAAAGCAACAGGATACTCGAATGTGAAATGGAAGACATCATTGAGACAATTGGTTTGAACGAATTACAAGATCTTATAGAAGCTGTGGCATCGAGAAAAGGAACTAATTCATACGCTGTCTTAAGAATGTTGTATAAAAGAATAAAGAATAAGGGAGAAATCGAAGATGTAAGAATGTTGTTTATCAATAATGTTTCTAATACAGTATTTTCGACTTTTAATAAAGATTTTATTTTATTTAAGAGTACCCATTTTATTCTTCTATTAATCAAGCAGAGAAATGCAAAAAATGCCATAAAAATGTTCTTTAAGTATTTTCAGAATTTCTCTTCATTGAAGTCCCTTAATCAATTTAATTGTCAACTTAAGAAATTTTGTAGATAACATTTTCATAAGACTATAAGGGGGATATTTTAATCACGAAAATTTGCTAACTTTAATTTTAATTGAGTATTTTTAAAAAATTCAAAATTAAGTGAAAAGGCTTTGGAGATTTTACAAGAAAAAAAGAGGTATTTTTGTATCGTAAACGTGAAAAAATTCCTTACCAAGTTGTCATATGGTGTAAGTATATCAAATAACTGAAAATATGACTCCTCGTTTTAAATCTTAAGCCAATAAATATTTTATTTAAGAAGAATTAAGCATTGGTATGATAATTAAATCAGTCAATCAAAGATATTACAATGCTGATTGATAATGCTTTTGAAATTTAATGCTATTTTAGATATTTCGTGTTCATAATCTGGAGTGCATGCTAATTTTTCCATGTATAGAGCATTTAATATTTTTCATAATACACAAATTTTCAATTTTTATTATTTAGAATTTTTTCACTCAATTTGATATTTTATAATAGTGGATCTGTATAAAAAAATCTACAAATAAATTTAAATAGTTGAAGTATCTCTAAGTAATGGTTAGTCGTTTTTCTTTATTAATATATAGTGCTTTTTGGAAATTATAAGATTTTAATATTGCATTTAAGAAATTATTTTCTTCATATTTGGTGATTTTATACGATTAACTAAATACAGTCAGAATTTAAGTCAAAAGTATTTCTCTTTGAAATTACATTTTTACATCACATTTACTACTTTCAAACCAAACTTAGCTGTTAAGTGTCATAACATGTTATGTTCTTATCAATGTGTTGAAAACGCTCAATTCTCTAAATAATTGTAGTCATTATTTAAAAAGATAAGACATGCCGATATCTATATATCCTTAATAATTTCGTGTACTCATGGACTGCATAGATATTTAAACTTCCTGTTTCCGTTCTTTGTTTCACAGAATGTATTGAATTCTCTCTATACCATTCATCTTCCTGATCTTTTGAGTCCACCTATCATCGAAGCCCCTCCACCAGCACGAATGCCTTCCGCTTCAAGTCACACTCCTTATTCCTTACCCCCTAATGGCCCCATGACCACAAGTGACGAAGAAGATACTAACGTAGTGATCATTCCTGTTCCTGCTCCCGGTGATCCAGTAGCAAACAATATTCCGACCCTGTTTCCCCCGGTGATGAAACCAGACTTAAAAGTCAGGAACGAAGCACCTTTTGTTATCAGCAATATAGCCCCACCTGTTGGAAAGATGAACCATGCGATACCAGCCGTTTTTCCTGTATTGTCGCCTATCAAAGCTAATAGTCTGCGGCCTCCAGTAAGTAACTTTGAATTATTTGAATCCGAATATGCATTTAGTTTTAGTGAGTATTAGTTAAGCTTATCTTAATTGGCTTTATCAGTAGAAAGTCTTTGCGATGATTACTTTTCAGATAAATTACATGTGCAAATAGTTCTTATAATTTGGTAGAAAGAATTAAGACATACACTTGTGTAGTTAAAAACAATAAATGTGTAATATCGTATTCAAAAATAATAATAGCTGAATATTTGAAAATAAAAAAAATGTATTACAGATTTAGAAATAATAGTTTTCGTAATTTTTATATATTTAATCAATAAATATAAATATTTATGTATGATGGGGTATTGTATAGTTTTAATTATTACTAAGAAATAACCAAGATATCTGGATAAAATTTATGCTGCACTTAAATGGATTCTTATGTAGATAATGTTATAAATTACACCTATATTAATGTAGGTATGTTTTGTTTCAGGAATCCCATATATTGAAGTAAGCTACAATGTTATAAAGTTTTAATCATTATTAAAAATAATCGAGAGAGAGAAACAGAAACTTAATTTTTATTTATTATTCTCTTAAGACATTTCTACATAATTACCATACAGAGTATACATTTACCCCCCGCGTTTCTTGGCTTTTCGAAAGCCGTCATTGTTGAACTTAACTGATTGATCATCTCCTTACTGCGGATTACTTCAATAGCATTAATCTTTACTTCGACTTCTTACAATAAAAAAAAATCAACATTATAAATTGTAATTTAATTAATATGCAGAATAAATTTTATCCAGTTATCTCAGCGATTTCTTAACAATAATTAAAATTATCCTATACACATTCGTATAGAATGTTAAGAGAACATGCTTTTTCTTATTTATATTTTTGAATAATTATTACAATAAAAACAGTCACATTCATTGTTAGGTCAGTTAAGTAGAAGTTCTTTAAGTTTCCTTTTAGCAATCAAAATGAGAGCCAATTTTTCTTAAATTTTTCTTGAAATGTACTTCCTTTTCTTGTTTGGTTGGACTCCAGGCTTCAACTTAGTTCTTGATATCTCCAATTCTACATCATTAGGTAATTATAGATTTCTAAAGAATAGAGTAAATCTACAAAATTATTCTTTTCCTTTATAACTTTCAAAATCAATTAATTAGTCATCTAAATTATCTAGGAAGCATAGTTATACGTGTTATGGAAACCTGTTGTCAAAGAATTTGACAACTAGTTCGAATTATTTGAGAATGAATTTTACGCTTGGGACCAAAGAAAACTTCAGGTTCTACATTTGTTATATTTTTTTTTATAAAAACAGCAATTATTTATTTATATAGAGGGACTAGTAAAAGTTATTAAAATTATAAGTAGCAAATTAATTAAATTTTGTAGAAAATTAGCATAATAATGATTCATAACTTTCTTTTTCTTGCTTCAAATGTTTTATTTATTTCTTCAGAACTTGTATTAATTTTTTAGTTAGGGGCAACAGTTCGTGTAGACTCTGGTGACTCCAAAAATCCTATCAATCGTGATATTAGTGTCACAGTATCTCCATTGATGACCATCATTGAAGCTTTGAGACAGGCTGAAATCAAGTATCAGAATACGCTTGGTTTGAATCATGACATGGATGTAATAACATTCTCTCACTCTTTGGCTGTTGATTGTTACATTGTTAATCGTATTGACGATGTTGTCCAAAGTGAAGACTCAGGATGGAAGATCACCATTGTGGATCGTGATGGCCAGGTAATATTTTATTAATGAATTTTTTAATTAATTTATTGACTTGAACCGTTGGTTAAAACGCATGGCATAAAAATATAAGTGCAACATATGATATTTTAAATTTATCTTTGACATAGAGGAAAAATACTTAACTAATGATTGTAAACTCATTTGAGCTTTAATGCTCTTTTCTAAAAGGTTATCTTGCCCTGACTTCTAAAAGTTAAGCACATGACAGTAAAATTAACAAAAATGGAAAATTTTTAAATGGAAAAGTTCTTACTAATGCAATATTGCACACATAAAAATAGCAAACGTGTTTATGCTTTAAATAAAACAAGAATAAAGTACAAGGATGAAAAAAAGTTTAATTTCCATAAGTTACCGATATACTATTTAGACGTCATATTTGGGTCATTAACAAAATGATGTTTTAACAAAAAATAAAAATGAAAAAAATGCACATTAATAAGGTATGAAACCACCCCGGACTTTCATGCACACTTTATAAAGGTAGTTCATGTTTTCAGAGAGATTATTGACTATCGCAAGCACTGGCAATCGTCATTCCTTCCTTAAGACAATTTTCAACTCTCTGAAACTGGCTAGAAGAGGTAAATGTAGAGACAAAACGCCTGCGATCATTACAAAGACTTTCAATGTGAGTGTGAGTATGTGTGTTGTGGGATCGAGATTGAGGGAATACACCCGCCACTCCATGCGAGAAATATCTTCATTCTCCAGGTAATCGTCAACGATATTAGCTTGATTTGGACGGTCATTATCATTCAAAAGGATTAAATCAGGAGCAACTAATGCAGCGTAGATTCACAATAGGAGTCTAGTACTTCATTTCGATATTGCTCTACCTTCACAGAACCGCCTTCTAAGATGTGTCGGGCTACGATATCCTATTGAAATCTGGACACTGTTCTGAACGGGACGTAATTCCAATGTGAGACAGTCTAATTGACATGTTCACGACATGATTTTAATAAAGCCCATTTGGATTTGAAGGTTAGTGGAACACGTATATGTGATAGTCGGACCTACATTCTCTTCATGTGAAACCTCCTGCGCACAGTACTGGCAAATATTGTCTTGTTATTTACATATTTACATCTACATTAGCAGTGATTTTAAGCCACTCATATTCAAATACGCATTCAAAAACTGAAAAATTACGTTGTGTGTTTAATTTTTGAAAGTTGGGGAGGGGTATTTCATTCAACGTAATTTTCTAGCAAAGAATAATTGATTATTCATATTTTTTTATTATATCTAAGCTTACAAAAGTTTAAGTTTTAAATTTTTTCTTGGTTATTCGTAGTCAGCTCATTTCGTTGAGCTTTTCTTTTTATTAGAATCAATACCTAACTGAAAATTAAATTCTTTTCATAGATGATGTTGATTTTTAAGTAGTTTAACATTGAGTATTACTTCAAATACTTTAATTTAAATGTCTTTTTTGTTGTAAGATAACACAATATTCTATTCGGTGTCTTAGGAATCATTTAAAAAACGCCTTCTTTAATTTTAAGAGAATGTTGGTGAATTCTCTTTTTCAGAAAAGCGTTTATTTTTTCCTAATTATCAAAAAATAATTTATAATAATTAACAATTAATATGCAGTTGGAGTTCAGTTTCTTTATGTAAGTAAAAAAAAAATACTTTTTTCTTTCAGACTGCTTAAAATTTGGGGTGATTTGTGCCGTTTATTATTATACATATTATAACTATAAATGTTTCACTTTAAAACCGAATTGGGATTAATAAGCGTTGTAATTTATGCATAAAAAGAATTAATAAACATCGAAACATTTTTTATAACACTGAATGTTATCAAGAAATTAATGCATGTTTCTCATTTATATTGTTATCTTAGTTATTGTTAATTAATGCTGATTATTTCGAATTTCTCAGAGCTGTATAATCCCTTTCTAAGACACTCAAATCTTAAAGAATTAGAAATGTTTGAAGAGAGCTATTTAACATATTAAAACCACTCACATACAAAAAATTAAAGCAATTGTTAAATGTGAAGCGAAATAAAAGATAATTGGTGCTGTTTTCAGATTTTAAGTAACTAAAAACTCATTTTATGTAGTTTAAGTTTAATCATTTATCTTAATAAAAATAAAGTGTTAAATTTAAGTAATGTTTAATACTCAATAAATGTATGTTTTATGAATATAATTTTATTGAAATATTCTACATTTCTATAAAAAATTCTAAACAATCTAATTTAAAAATTTCTCTTAGCCAAGATTGCAATATGTCAAATGGCAGTTGTCGATGAGGTCCCCAAAACCTATTCATTGCAAAACTCTTGTCACTTATTTCTCTCTCATACACATCATAACTCTCCTACTTCTTCTACAGAATAAACCAACAAAGTTAGTTTCATTTCAAGAAGAAAAGACGTAACAAATACTTTAAGATCTATTACTTGCCCCTAACCAAATACTAACATTTATATAATAAAATATTTATAAATTTTTTTTAAAATCCTAACATAAGCCTCCTAATTTAAAGTATTTACATTATTTTTCCTATATTTCAGATCGTGTACGATGGTTTTTGTCTTCCGAACGGGCAAGACGTTTTAGTGAAGCCAGGAACAGTTATCTTCTTATCTTTTGTTTCTCTGTAGTCATCTTGTATCTAACTCCCCCAAAAGGCTTCGATATTATTCCAATGCGGTTTGCTGATGAAGCTCATAGCTTGATGTCATCTCCTCATGCTCACAAGACTGTTTCCAGACGTCATATTGTTGTTGTATTCATGTTGATGACATAATTCCTATATATGTTTAGAAAGCCATTTGTCGAATTAGATGTAAATATTATTTAACATTAAAAACGTGATATTATGTAAAAATTGTATTTCGGGTCTCAGTAATGAAATAAAATTTTGTGACATCCGCTTTCTTTTCTAAGATTCTGAGCCATCGAAACTCATTAAATGTTCATTCAAGAAAGAGTCAGTTATGAAAAATAAAACTACTTTTATTTTATACTACGCGATGACCGTAAAGTAACAATTATTATGAATGGGGAGAGGTTACTAACTCGCGTTCTCAACCAAAGATTATAATTTAAATATCTACTCAATAACAGAAAATGTGGATGTTACTCAGGAAATAAGACTTGCATTCTGGGTCTGAGTTATATATCATTTCTTAGAGGATCGCTTAACCTATATTACCAATCTAGTTTACCTTCTACCTATCTGTAATAGAGCTAATGCCTTCAGTCTCTCTAGATGATACTACAGTCTTTCTATCACATATTTCCCATTCACGACACTTCTATAGAAAGCAATGATAATTTACAAAAATCACAGTTTATTCACAAAGTGAAGTTCTTAAATCAAATAGCCCGAAAGATTAGCAGAAGGGGGAAATATGAGAGAATTTGTTAGAATTTGATCACATTTTTCTAGTCATTAGCAATTTTCAATGAATTGATTTTTTACGATATTCAATTCATGTTAATAAACAAATTACAATGCTGAAGAATGCAGCTATGTTATTAAAAAGAAAATTGACTGCAATTACTTGTAAATGACGATAACTTTACACCAGTGGACAAACTTTATCAAGTCACGGAACCCTTAGAGCTATAAGATTTTTTCGGAGATCCCCATTCCATCCTTTAAAAAATACAGTAGCAGCGATTGGTAATTATTAGGGAGGTGGGGAAATAATTAATAGACAGAAGAAAATGACGGGGCTTCAAGGAGAAGGGGTGGTTAGACACACACAAAATTTTAAAATTTAACTACAGAATGATAAGTTTTTGACGTTTTTTTAGTGAATTTCGACAGAGAAGTAAAAGTTGTCAATTTATACCAGCTTTACTGTGGTTTAGTCTTAATACTCAAATAATTGGGTTTTTTTTAATTTGATTTGTACTATACAATATAACTTTCATCAAAGAAAACTACACCTGTACAGCAATTAATTAGACGTATTTTGAGAAATAAAAAAATTATTAGGGACAATTGCATTGAAAAATATGGTTAGTTTAAAATAAATACCAAAGAATAATAACTGCCCAAAATCAAACCAATACGTTTTCTTAAGGTCTAGTTGTATACTCACAGTACAAAATATTCAAGGGGGGGATACTCTAATAGATTGCTTGAGCTAAATAACAATTTAATAGGTATTCAAACCAATGCAGTGTTGATTATAAAATAAGAAGTAAGATGTACAATATAAAATAAGCTTTTCAGAGTCATATGTTTAGTCTCTCTGTTTTAAAAGCGCGTTAAAAGATTTTGTTATCACCTGTAATATAGGCATCCAGATAGTCATCTGTTTGGGCTACCCTTCCTCAAAACACGTTACACCTGCAACAAAAGCAGCCACTTTTTTCTGTGGAGCCTTACGAAACGATTAGTCGCGATACGAGTGTAACAATCGTGCCGCTGTACATAGCACTGTACTTTGTTCACATTTCCGCGAAGTAAATTTTTTAATAATTAAAGAAACGAAGAGAGAAGGAAAGATAATTAGGTGATAAGACAAAAAGGTTTATACAAATATTATGCTTATTCTTGGTTTTAGGTGGCTAAAACGAAATAAAATATTTTTTTAAGTACCGCAATGGAAACATATTGGTACTTTATGTAAAAGCAATAAAAAAAAATATTGTAATTTTTATTTAAAAACTGTACAAATTACAAATAAATAATTTAATTTACTCATTAATAGCATTAACTTGTGCTCCAGGTGTCACCTACCATTGAATTATATATATAGTGACTGGGGTGTGTTTACATTTTTTTACAGATCGTCGAGGTCTAGCTCTACTGATGTTATCTAAAGTCGTACTTCACATTCTGCATTTAATTTGTTTCCATATTTTGCTTTTGTTGCCATATATGTTATAAAAGATTTTTCATGGAGTACATAACTATAGCTCGCCTTTAGATAACAGCGATCATACAAATTTCGCAGCGGGTGCGAATTGATTTTGCATATACAACGACTGAACAATTGATAATCTGGAGCTACATTTGCAAGTGAGTTACTGCTGACGTCACGTTACGGACATCAGCAGCCCTCATACGTAGATTATGATTAATTTTCCTAGATAACTAAATTTATGTTTATATTTTATAGTTAATAAACATTATTCTATTAGTGTAAGTATTTTATAATTTTGTTTCGAATTTTTATTTTGATTCGTGAAACCCTGGAGTTTAATTCACGGAATCTTGGGCTTCGCGGAACACAGTTTGAAGTAATAAATAACTGCTCTACACCAGTAATAAATAACTCTAATAAAATAATTTTAGTAAAAATCGTTTTATTAACTTTATATTTTTAATGTCACTGATTGAAATCTGTGCACATAGTAAAAATACAAAAGAGAGAGAGAGTAAACTAAAATTACACAATTCAATGAAATAATATGTCATATTATGCTTTCAAAATTCAACAATTTTAATTTGCTTAATTTTCATATCTTTATATATTATATACTTAAATCAAATTATAGTTTAATGATTTTAATGAGGATAGTGATTGTAATCCTTAAATTCAGAATATTACTGGTATGATAAAATATAGAGGTAGAACAAATATAATTAAAATGTTCAGAAATAAAAAAAACATTTTTTCTCTCTCTTTCTCTAATAACGAACACACCAAATCATAAGTTTTAGACTACCTCTCTGCACATAAACTAATAATAGAAGAAGACTATAGGATGCAATGTTCCATTGTTTGGTTTTTTTGCACCACCCTTTAATCTGGAAATCGCACATCCATATCAGTGTCTACCAATGACAAATAAAGGTAGAAATAACGACCAAGTGAGGTGGATCACATTTGAATTGATATCTCATTTCCAAAAATTCCCTACCACATCAGATGAGAGCTTCGAAGCTGAAATGAATTTAGCATACTATAGCCTCTTAATATTCTATATTTTCCTTTTGTACGGGATCTGGATTCAATTCCGTTTCTTCGTGTTTTTATATTATCATTCTTGTTAAGGTGGTTTAAAAATACTGGTGGTAATACTTTAAAGTAATATTTCCATACCTACAACATGCATAATATAAAAGTGTTGGGAATAGAATGCTAGCTCAGACTTTCTTCTTGTCAGCTAGTAGAAGCTGGAGAAGTTTTACTTTTTAGAAAATGAATAAGTATCCAAATATGAAATTAGAATCACCAAAAAATAGACTAAGAATCACTAATTATTTTATTTAAATAAATTATAGTATGATCTCTGATTGATTGTTTATTAACGTAGTACTTTTAAAATAACATGTGAACTATTTGTGACCGCACTCGTAATTATGAATTTCGGTTAATTGACAAGGATGACACTTATGAACTGGAACCTCCCTCTCCAAACTTTCACACCGCGCCAACGAGGACTTTGAACCTCGACAGATTTGAAGTACACAAATCCCAATACATGAAGGCTGTTTTATGGCTAAAGGGCTTTAACTCATAATTCGTCGTAACAACGCCACTCATGAGCTCAAGACCAAGACCATTCGGCCAATGCGGCCAATATATTCTCTGAGAGCGATTGAGAGAAAAAACAAGAATAAGCCTCTATTTTAGGGGAATGGAAAACAACCAAATGTAACTAAGAACCTGGGAAGATACAAGTTTCTAAAATATAATGTCTAGAAGTTTCAATTATAATATCGATATCTAAATCTAAATTCAGACTTGGGTTATCAATATCAGTGTGAGAAACTACATAAATTAGTTTAAGTATCCCCCCTACACATGGTCATTAAAGCTTTTACATAACAACTGTATTATTTACGACGGGGGGGGATATTAACCCTTTCTCATCTAGCACAATCGGGTTGAATAACGTCCGGGGGAATGTGTGTCTTTTCCTCCTTCGTCCGTCCCTTTCGTCAAGAAGATCGAGTGAGTGGCTATCTTCTAACCTCCCTTCTCTTGTTCTGCTTCTGGTTCGTTTGATTGTGTTGTTTTCTCTCTTTTATATAAAAAATTTACAGCGTGGAAAATAGTTGGAATGTATTTTTATGCATACTGGATATCATTTTTTTTTGGTATAATATTTATCAGATCTTGAAATCTTTTGAGCCTAAGAACTTAAATTCTTTCCTCTAAATCAGTGGATATAGAAACAGTACAAATTGCTATAGAAAACAGCATCAATCTATAACATGGAAAAAGGAAGTATTTAAAAGTAATACATATTACACAATCCATTAAAATTAGTTCTTCAGAATTATTAATAATGATGAAATAGTTTGTTCTAAAGATTTTACTTGCTTATTTTTATGAAAAGTTAACTGAGTGGCCAAGATAGCTTAGTGGCCATGATCGCGAGCTGGAGACTAAAGTTGTTTCTGTAGAGTCGTAGGCTCCAGAGCTTAGTGCCGCTAAAGACTCCTCGCATTACGGGGCGGAGGCACGTTAAGATGGGCTGCGTATTCCCACGTAAGAAATGTATGGTAATTAGGAGTGCAGGATACCAGCTCAGGTGTCGTCCTCGTCATTTGACCTAGGTTCAAAACTGAGAAATCCATCTCCTGTAGTTCTTGTGTTACTTTTAAAAGAGATGTTAATTTCCACAATCAATAGAATTTAGCTGAATTTTGAAAAAGATTATGACAACTGAATTCTATTTTTTGAACTATAAAAGGTTTTCATAGTGAAGCATCAAAATGAGACAGTTTTAAATGATTGATTATTTGCTTCATACTTTGAAGCAACATGAGAGCCATTGGCGATGAACATCGTAATTTTGAGCCATGGTCAAGTGATGAAGATAACATCTGAGTTGTCAACACCTGGCTTCATATAATCTAAGTCCATAAAGTGAGGACTCGAAGACTCGACAGATTTAACGTGCATCAGCCTTGCTGTACGGCGAATCTTCAGTGGTATCAGGGCTTGAACTCTCGACTCGACTGAATAAACGCTGGTCGTGAGCTCGATGCCATGCCATGATTACCACTGCCACGAAGGATTCTTAAGTGAAATAGACATACATTTCTTTTTAAAATTATATTAACCTATTGCATTTGATAGAAAATGATACATTCATCCAATTTTATATTCTTCACTTAAAAATTTCAACATTATATCGCCTTATAAATATTTTCAAATTGAACAATTAAAAATAAAGCTTCTTATGAAATTACAAGTTACACTCCAATTGTTTATTTTCAGTTGTTGTAGGCAGTTTCATTGACAATAGTCAGTAGAGTCTAGTAATGTCTAGGAGAAATCGTTTAGCTGATTCGTTAAGGAGGCGGGCGATAGGATAGATGGAAATAGGGTTATCACCGACTGATGCTGCTAGACGTCTCAATGTGTCTTGCAGTGTAGTCCAACGACTTTGGAATCAATATAAATCCGAAGATTCTGTGTCCAGAAGACATGTTCCTGGCCGACCACGATCTACAACACCTGCAAAAAAACATTTTCTGGCTTTTTCGTCCCAAAAGGAGAAGAACTAATACTGTGCCGCAGCTCGTTGCAGAACACTTTGTAGCATCAGGAAGAAGAATCTGCGCTACTACAGCGCGAAGACGCCTTCACAATGCAGGTTTGTATACAATACGATTAGTTGTATGTGTTCCTCTCATCGGACAACAGTAAAGGGCCCTGCTTATGTTGGGCAAGAGAACGCCTTTCCTGGACCAAACAGCAATGGGGTCCTGTACTCTCCACAGAGGAGCACAGATTCCCTCTGGAGAACAAATCAGGGAGTCTGCTGATCTGTAGTGAACAACGCATCAGATACCATCAACCCAACACTTTTGAAAGGCACGGTTATAGAGGTAGTGGAATCATAGTTTGGACAGGGATCCCACTGATCTGCATGTGTTCCATGGAGGAACTCTGACTGGTGTGAGACACTGGAATGAGATACTTGATCCATATGTCCATCCATGTGCTGGTGCTATTGGTATGGATTTCATTCTGAGGGATGATAATGCATGACCTCACTGAGGTGAGGTTGTTGAGGACTATCTTGAGAAAACGGTTTGAAGCGAACGGAATGGCCAGCTCAATCTCCGGACCCGAATCTGGTAGAATATCTTTGGGACTATCTTGGCAGACAGGTTGCTGTTTTAAGTCCTTATTCAAGATCGTTACATGAGCTGGAACAGGGTTTACTTCGTGTCAGGCCATCGCTTCTCATTTCGGTGTCCAACAACTTAATTGACGACATTAGGGGTGGACACATTCCTTATTAAAACCTTGTTTTATAATGTTTCTGTGACATTTTACCGCATAAAACTGTAATATTATGTATTCTCCAGAATGAACTTTTCCGTCAAGAATGTTTTTTTTTGTTGTAAATCATTTTTGCTTTAAACTGAAGTAAGTTTCTTTGACGCATTTAATAGATAACTGTTTAATGCACATTTCCTTCAAATTTGTTGTTTCTGCATTCATTAATTTGTAAAATAAATGCAAAAAACCGGTTGTACCTTAACTTTTGAAGGCCAGTGTACATTCTTAAAAAAACTTATAAGCTCTTCTTCAATTTACAAATTCCTCTTGCCATATTGAAAGAGTCAAATTAAAAATTGTATCTGGCGGTAAAGTCATATAGAAATGAACAACTAAAAACTAAACTCAACTGTTTTTCCGAAATCTATTAACTAAATATGAATAATATCATGTTTAAGATTTGATTCAATAACCTAAGAAACAACGTTAAATGCTCTGCAGTGAAAAAGTTTTCTTGACAAACATAAATATTAATAATGTATTATTACACGAAACTAGAACAGGATTCATACAATATGAATAAAATATATCATATTATATAGACTGCTTATGATTAGAAGGAAAAAAAAAAACGATTGCAGCTGAACTTTTTTCTGAATACTAAGAGGTGTTAAAACACCTCTAATGGTTAAATAATTCTCTATTAAAACATATCAGAGCAAAGTAATTTCTTGTTAAAAGAAAACTATGGAATAACGTTATTTGAAAGAAACGAAATTCAAATACTTACTTCTCAACCAGCCGGCAAAATATCCTCTTTTGGAATCTTTTAATTGAAAAAAGTTTCTTTATAAAGATTTTATATACATATATCATATATATATGTATATTATGAATAATACATATATAATATATTCATATATATCATAAGTGAGAAAGTATATATAGTTATTATATATGAATATATGTTATTATATATATTATACATGTTGAAGTTATTATTATATATTATATATAATATTATACATATACATACTTATATACATATACATATATAGGTATAATATATACAACAACAATATAAACATGCGTGTGTGCGTATTAGTTTACACCGGCAGTAAAAATGTTGGTGAACAAATAAATTAATCATATAGCATTCGAAATTTTATTCGTTCGTGTATATCTTAGAAAATATGTTAGAAAGCTTAGAATTCTAGGATTTTAAGCATGTTTTCTGAACAACGAAATTGATAAGCATACCAGGAATTAAATAAGATCTTAGAAAATAAGTTAAATGATTTTGTTAAGAAACGCGTTACATTCTTATAAGAGTTGTGAAGGAAAATGGATTTAACGCAATAGTTCTGTATGAAAATGCTTTTATTTCATTCTGAATAAATCGAAAGTAAGCTTAAAATTGATACACATCCTTATTTTTAGCTTTTCGTTCGTTATAATTATCAATTTTTCTACTTTAGAATATATTTAAAAAAATTATTATTTACTGAACATTTTAAATGAGTTGTTTCCCTTTTTGAATAATTACGATTGATTAATATTTTATTTTAAAGAGCAAATGATTAGGTCTAGATATCTCTTTTCTTTTACCGATACCTCGATTATTAAATACTTCATTTCTTAATAATAACGTCCATGCCTAGCAAAGCCTCCCCGTTCTCCTTCAGGATTCAAAATTCAATGATATTATGCACTTTAAAAATTGAATATGAAATTTAACATGACATGATCCTTTGGTATTTAGCCCGGATAAGTTGCAAATGAAGGTAGCTACTCAAGCGAGAGAATAAAGATGTAATATTTTCAAAGTCTGCTTAACCTTTCCTTTGAGACAATTAATCATCAAGTTTACACTTAAAGTTTTCAACGGCTGAAATTCGAAGTAAAAGCTGAGAGGAATAATGTTTTCTTCGATAGGAAAGGTCATTGACTTCCATCTTTTGTTATGGTTCAACATCCTTAAATATGTCCAATTATTCATTAATTTCAGGTTTCAGAGTATAAGTTTTTAAAAACTAGAGTATTTAGTTTATTTTTGGATGTTTTAAAACAAGTGATGGGATCAAAACAGATCTCGTTTATAATAATCAACATTCTTAAATGTGTCCATTTATTCATAAAATTCAGGTTTCAGAGCATAAATTTTTGAAAATTAAAATACTCAATTTATTTTTGAATGTCTTAGAACAAGTGTTCGAATTGAAACAAATCTCGTATACAATAATTAACTAAATTTAACTGGTTTTTTTCTCTTTCATTTAAGACGAATAGGTAAATATATAAGAGAAATTCATTTTGTAATTTTCTTAAAAAATATTCTTATTGGGAAAAATATAAGATAAGAAAATGCCACCTACAAATCCTCCTTTATAGAAGCACGAGTTCTTAAAAATTATTTCAAGGTTCCTAAAACCTTCAGTCCGCTTACTTTATTTAAAATTTATAACTATCAAAATGATATGTTTTATTTGAAAAATAAAAAATAATTATTTCAAAAATATATTTAGCCAATATCACGTCAAATTTATAGGCAACACGAGAACATTTTTAGAGAGAATAAACTGTGAGATTTTTCATAGACCTATGTTTAAAAATACAAAGTAAGTAATCAATAAAGCAGCTTAAAGATAAATATGAGACCATACACATACACACAAACGTATGTGTGTAGGAGGGTGTCATCTAACATGGATGAAACGTAAAAAAAAATAGGAAATAGATTATAAAATCTCAGAAATTTTATGTATATAAAGATTTAATTAGTAACAAATGGAAACTGATACACATGAAGTACCCATTCGACTTTTTTAACATCTGAAATGTTATATCTCAGAATAGTAAAATATTAAAGTTCAGAAATCTCTCTCTCTCTCTATCTATCTATCTATCTATATCTATATATATATATATATATATATATATATATATATATATATATATATGTAGATATTGGGGTGAAGGAGATTGTTCATCCCGAATCTACGATGGTTTGCTCTTACGCAATGGGCTGGTTGTCTAGGGGGTAGTTTCGGATTCCATGTAATGTTGTTGATGATATTCAAGGATGAAGCTTGCAGTAGCTTTATTTGTTTATTAGGAGAGATGATGAAGAATGAAAAGTATTTACACTATGATATGAAAAGTAAGTTGACCAGTTCGTCAGATAAAGATAGATGGCTGCCTCATTTAACCCATATTGGCGATGGGCGCTGGAACGCCCTCGGGCGTTTGAAGTTAACTTCCGACGCGGGTAACGAAGGAGAAGAGAAGAGAGAGACAGAGCGAAAACGAAGTGTCACTTAGTTTTGTTCTGGGATAGGTGGCGCTACATGAGCTTATCACATGACTCTGATTCGTGGCGACATCTATTGAGTATCGGAGGAACTGGTTTTACAATAGATTGAAAAAATAAAATTAATTGCTTAATAATTAGCTGGAAAATCCTACACACACACACACACACACACACACACACACACACACATATATATATATATATATATATATATATATATATATGAGTGTGTGTGAGAGAGGGATATTCTAAAATTAAGTGTTGTCATTTTTTTTCACACGGAAATTTTATTGCCAAAATTGTTAATAATAATAAACTATGTCATCATAAGTTATACACATTGCACTACTTTTCGATAAACCCTCCACCTACAATGAGACATTTATCGTCGCGTGCAATCAGTTGTTTGAAGAAACCACTCTGGAAAAATTCGATGTTCTGATATGCAAGGAACTGCGGCACAGCCTGCTCTACTTCAGCATTGATTTGGAAGTGACGTCCCGAGTGTGCGGCTTTCAATGCAGGGAAATGGTGACAGTCCGTGGGGGCTAGATCGGGGCTGTAGGCCAGGTGATCAAATCTCTCCCATCCGAAACAACGAATCTGATCTTGCATGAGCCTTACTGTGAGTAGTTTTGCCTTGTCATCAAACAGCACAACACCTAGACTCAAGAGCCGTGCTCTCTTTCATCGAATGATGGACCCGAGTTTGGAGAGGGTGTCGCAGTAGCGTTCCGCTTTAATGGTATCTTGACGAAGGAAATCAAAGATAATCACACCTTTCGCGTCCCTGAATAGTGTCAACATTTCCTGTGGTGGGTCCCAGAACTTTGAATGCTATCCTCTTTGGTGAACTGGGATGCTTCCCTGTCATTGAGGAGGTATTGGTTTCTGGGGTGAAGTGGAGCACTCGTTTCAACTCTAGCGATGATTCTGAACAGGAACTCATTTTCTTTTCGCGCGTACCGTATCAAATGATCGAGGTTGATTCCCATTCTCTCACTGTTGTGATCCGAGGTTAGGTTTCTTATCACCCATCTTGCTGATACATCATGGAGAAGGTGATGGGCTTGAGCACAACCAATACGCAGTATGGACACTACGTCTGACACCGTTATGTGCCTGTCGGCTAACACCATATCCTGTACTCTAGCAATGCTGTTTTCATTCGTGGATGCGGAGGGAAGCCCAATTCGACCTTTACCCTCCACACTCTGCCTTCCTTCATGGAATATACAACACAAATGTCCAGCCTTTCGACGAGACATGACTTGTTCACCATACATGGTCTATAGACGTTCATGGATGACGGGCACATTAGTCCCACGTGTACATTCATACCCGATAACAGCGCATTCTTCTACTGCTCACCCCAATGTCAGTACACGTCTGTCTGCCACCATGATATGTACTCGAAAAACCTCGGGCACGCCGTTAAGCTGCTATTCTCTTGTCTTCATCACTCTGAGCCTGCTGACGCTATTTCCATCGTTTCGTGTGGATTTTTATAGCGGTTGTTTATTTCATCCGGTGTATCATCTACTCTTTCAAGAAACTGACGAAACTTACTTTATTTTACTTGATAAATTTATTTGATGTTGATTGATATATTGCTTCATGTTAATTTATATATTTGTTTGATAAATTTATTTGAATGTTTATATTATTTTATTTTCATGTGGTTTTTACTTCCGTAATGCAGCTCTCTTTCAAGTTTTTTAAAGACCGTTAATCAATTTTAATTATTTGTAGAGCTCAATTATGTATTTAAATTATTTTAAATACTTTACTATTGTGATTTTACTAAAGATGTAATTGCTTTTAACTTTACAGTTTTTCAAATTTTCATAATACATACTTGTTACTTAAAAAATTGTATAATGTGTTATCTAGAGTTTTTGTTGTTTCATGTATCTTTCATTGTACTTATCTGTCAGGGATAAAAGTTGTCTAGACATACAAGAAAATTTTATAATAGATCGAATATTTTACATTTAAAGTAGAAAGGGATTAAAAAACTGATTCTATTCTAAATAGAAAATATAATTCAGTTCAAGTAAGTGTTATATAAAGGGAATCGTCATAAATAAAATAACGTTTTTTAGAGTTGTTATCTTAAAACTGTTATTATGAAGTTAAGTATTCACACGTTGGAGAGTTTATGTTGTACAAGATTTATTTAAATTTAATCAAAAATATGTTTATCCTCAAGCAAAAAAAAAAATTTAATCTCATTATATCACAAAAAATAAAGGAGAAAAAAATTAGATAATACTTGCATTAAAGTAGAATAAATTCATTTACATTTATCCATTTTTACATCTACATACTTTGCCTATATATATATATAATAATAATAATAATAATAATAAAATATATCTAAAATTTAATGCAACAAGAACTAAAATGGGAAACTATATGTTCAAAAACTGTTTTAAATGTATAGATAGGAATGTGAATGAAAGTTATTTCATGTTTTCACCAGTATTTTCCTTATTAAACCAAACACAATGATTCAAATTTCATTGAATGACAATATTCAAAAATATTGAAAAACAAAATGAAAATGAATTTTAAAAAATTTCACTTAAACAAATACGATTTTTTACGTGAATGGAGTTATTTGTGTATGAGTGAGCGCGTGAAATTTATGGTTTATGACGCATGAGCAACTTATGCGTTAGAGGGAGTGTTGTACAAAAATCTTTCAGACAGGAAAATTAAATATTTGGTATTAAAAGAATTATTTTGAGTGATCAAAAACTAACCATTAAACATCTCTAGTGATCAAGGAATTACTTATTTGGCCAAGTTTTAAGCCCATATCTAAGGTGGTTAACACTCTTAATAGATAGTCATTGATAATGGTGAGGTGAGACTCAAATTTCAAACTTTAATAATTAGGCGGCTAAGGGAGAAATATAGAAAAGAGAAGAACTAAAGAAGAGGAAATTCTTATCAGGGAAAATATGTCTTCCCTGATATAGACTTCCCTTTCTAACTAGGAAAAAAAAAAATGTATATTTTGTTTGAAAGCTACGGATTACTCTCTTACAGAAATAAAGATTTTCCTTTAAAATACTTATCTGAATTTATATTTGCCATGAAAATTTTTGAATAAGGAAAATAAAAATCGCTACTCTAGCTTGATTTAAAAAATGACAAGCAACTAAATAAAACAGTTTTTTTTGAACTTATTATTTCAAAAACTAATTTTTATACATGCATTACACAATTTTACATAAAATCCGTTACACGAAATAAAAAAATACATTTTTATACCTCTTATAAAGTTACTATATGTACAAAAATATAAAATAACAAATTATTTTGTCTTGCTAGACATTATTTTACACACCTGAACCATTTTATTGAAAACGAAAGGTCGTTATTATATAAATGCAAGGATACTGTCTTCAAAAAATATGATTGCATTCATTGAGTAATTTTTTAAGAGAACACTACGTGTTTATGTTTTGGAAAAAGAAATAATAGGTTAAAATGAGGCAAATCCAGTAATATTTTTTAAGAAAAGAAATAATTTTATCACAGTCGTATAACTAGTGTAACTGTAGTGTTAGGATGCCTACTTCCCTTTAACTGTCCTTATGGACATTTCTAAAACATTGATTAATTTTAACAACTCAAATTATGCATTATACAAATCAGAGTTACTATAAATTGAATAGTTGATAATGGGAAAGAAATATTGGCACAGCAATAGTAGATTGTAGGTTAGTGTATAGAGGGAGACTAATAGAAGGAAGATAATAGTAGATGTTAGAAGGCAAAAGGAGATAGTGGACAAGAGATTATGCGATAGATAACATTGATGCGGATTCGATACTGACTCGAACTCACCCTAGAAATATTTCAGATAAGTAATTCTATTAGATACTCTTTAAAAGAAGAAGCGTGAGATTTGATCCAATAGACGTAATAAATATTTTATGTGTTGATTATTCTATCTAGAGAATGATAAACACGAGTATTCAGTTGAAGACTAATCTGCCTAATTATTTGACTATTAACTTTGTGATTGAATTTTAAGAAAAAACCTTGCTACTTCTGGAGACTACATAACTATCTCAAATGTAGTTAAATTTTATTCATCAATTATATATTCCAATTAATTCATTGGATTGAATTAGGTGAAAAACGTGACAATGGCACCATTTTAAAAGGACATTATTCATAAAAATAATTGAACAACAAATTTTCTGAAAAAGCTGAATTACAAAATTGAGAAATTTGAATCTTTTAAAATGATATAGCATTTCGTATACGTGGTTCAGTTAAAGAAAATTAAAAGCATTAGAAACATTAATTGCTACCAAATGCTAATATTGAAGATCTGAAAAATCAATGAATATTGAAAAAATAGGCTTTTTTTTAAAAGAAACTCTTATTTCTCATTGATTTGAATAAAAAGTTATTAAATTAGTTTAATTCAAAATCTGGCTGTTAGGATTAAATGGTAAAAATAGATGCGGTTTTGACTCATTGATTGATAAATTGATGAGAAAATAAACTATCTAAGAATATTTACAAAAAAAAAAAAATTAGTGTCAATAATTAGGTAAAATATCTGATGTTCCGTTCAGTGCTAAATAAAAGTTATGAACTTCAACGGAAAATCTACAGTTTGTTGAGCCTAAGTACTAAATAGAATGCTTTTATAAATCTATCGATTCAATCTAATTAATAACACATTCACTCATTTATACGAATCGAAATTAGAAAGAAATAATATTGAATGATACTAAATCAATCATACTTATGAGAAAGGTTATTTAATGTATTTATATTACCTAAAAAAATTAAAATAGTTTTAGAAATTAATTAGTCTAGTATATCATGATTATTTTATCTTTATTAAAATTTCCTGAGATTTTAATAAAGTGTTGAATTTTATGATTTTCTTTTTCTATATATTTATTTTAAAAATTCCAAAACTGCTGGTAAATAGTAAACATTTCTCTGTAAAGGGATAAGTATTTAGCATCTGTTACGTTACCGTTTTAAATCGAGCAGAAAATTAAGCTGATTTATGAAAATTCTGATTGAGAGCATAGGCCTTCGTGCCGTACATAAATTTTCTTCTTCTTTCGGCAGGAGTCGACCCTCATTTGACATTCGGTATTGTAAGTGAAACCATCATTTGCACACACAGGATTATAATGTTCCTTGCAGTTAGTTGGGCAGCGACATGTTGGTCGGCGATTTTCTTCGAAACAGTCCCCATTGAATTTGCAGTGTTTCTTTTCACAAGGTTCTGAAAATAATAAAAATTGCATAAAAATAAAAAAAAAATTGTTGTGTAAACAGAAAATAAATTCTTTGATAACAAAAATATTGAAAATTGATATTGCAATTTTTTGTTACATATTATTTTTATGGTCAATTATAACTAATGTTACAGTCTTTGATAACATTACTTAAGCTTCTAATTAAAGTAGATTTTGTTATATTAAGTAAAAATAAGGTTAAACTTTTTACAATGTTATAACTTTTATAATATTATTCTTTAATCTTCCATAACAAATAGTTTCAAAATGTTATTATATTTCTTGAATAATCTAAGTGAATTGTGTTTTCTTTTCATTTCAATAACATAGAGAAATAAGCCACAAAAATAAATGCAAATACTTGGATTGTTCTACTATTTTTCATAAAACTAAGTAAGTTTTTTTGAAAATAAATTTTTTCAAAAAGTCGTTTAGCTAAACGCATTAGTCATAATGCAACATTTGTAAAAAGTTACTATTTCGATTTAACTTTAGAATTTCAGAGATCACACAAAAACAAATTGTTTTTATGTAATCTTTTATAGTCACATTCTCCGTTTAGGTCTGGATTAGCTCATCGTTTTTCACTTTATCAAATTAGGTTAAATAATGTCACAATCTGCTTCTTTTAATAACAGAAATAAATTTACCATCGTTTATTGGTGGTCTTCTTCTGTAAGGGACACCTAAGTAGAAAAAGAGAAAAAATGATTGATTATTAAAATGTCATTTTATAAATGTTAATATATAATTATCAATATTTGTGTTTTTGGTAAAACGATATGAAAGATGAAGAATATACTTGAGTACTATACAGACAAAAACTATATTGTTATAATTAGTAACATCGTTACGAAGTAAGTTTTGCCTATGCTTACTTTCAGCTTAAATAATGTATGCGAAAAATGGCAATTGATACTAAGGGCTTTTTTTTTGCTGTCAAATCCCAAATCAGGTAAACCTAAATTCAGTTGAAGGGTGATTGGATTGATTTGATTGTATTAACGTCGCACTAGAAGCAACACGAGGGCTATTGACGACGGACCTCGTAATTTTGAACCTCGGTCAAGTGACGATGGGGGATTGGAAAAATTGTAAGATTCTGAAAAAATGTATCTGTTTTGTTCCTTTTCACCCCAACGACGGTAAGACTATTGCATTATTATATGAAATGAGATAATATATATTTTTTTTCGTTCTGTGGATAAATAACTCAAATGTTGGCTAAATGGCTATATAAATGTAATTCATCATATTTTCGGAATATAATCTTTTTTGCAATAACCCACTTAATTAAACAAAACATCTCACCTTGTACCATAACATACAAAAAGGAAATATCTCTTTGATATTCCAGTTTATTGTTCGTTTTTCTATGAAAGAATTTTACAAACCGAAGAAAATAATAAAAAAAAAAATAAAAAAAAATAGCATTGCGAATGAGTAATGGCAATTCTTGAATGTTATAACTAAGCACGTCTTTTTATTACACAGAATCAGTACAGGTTTTTTTTTTTGTTCTACACTCTTCATTTCTCTCACGCCCATCAATCTGTCTACAAAAAAATATCGGTGTTGTGAGCAAGATTTTTTGAGAACTGCTTTCCTTTCTGAGCTTTTAAAAAAATTCACAAAGCTTTTTATTTATATACCTGCATAAAATGTTGTTTCACTCCTTTCTTTAAATAACCATTTTATGATAGCGTTTGGAAATAGTACTTTAAAAATTTAAAGTCAAATGTGTGTGTGTTTTATAACTACAAATTGAAAGCGATATATATTCCCCATGTGTAAATCTTCGTTCGTCAAAACTCATTCAAGGGAATCTGATTTTCTTTTTCAATTGGTTTTCATGAAATGGAGAGGCTTCCATTGTAGCAAATCTGATACATTTAATTTTTATTTTTAATAAGTGGATTTGACTTTCAAAGTAATATGATTTTAAAAATTCTTTTGTGGTTTTTTTTTTATATCTCAGAAGAATACATAACGAATTCCTTTGTTATCCCTTTTTCTACTTCAGCTGCAGGTAAATTATAGTAATATTAAACGAAAATAGGAAATTAAATGGTCTGGTATAAACAAATACGGATTTCATATTTCAGTTAGTTTTATGAACTTAAGTTTGTTATCATTGCAATAAATCAACAGGTATTTTTCTGCCTTAAACATCCTTATATTTTTGATTTTGAGAGCAATAAAAATTAAAGGCAGTGGTACAGATGAATTATTTTAAAAAACTAACTTTTTAATAAGAATGAAATAGTATCATGACATGCAAGTAGTTATTGTGAATAATATGTAATTTATAGTAAACGAGTGTTTCAAAGGAAGAAAAACTTTCTCAAATGTGGTTTAACTCAAAGCAAGTTGTTTTTAATAAACGCTGAGACTTGAAATTAGTTTATACACTTAGACAGTCTTCCACAAAAGAAGATATATTAATTCCCCCCCCCATATTATACTTTCATAGAGACCCAGAGACCCAACATAAGCCAAATCAAGCACCTTCACTAATTACTATTTTTATATTTAAAGATATATATATATATATATATATATATATATATAAACATGTGTGTGTAAGTGTGTAACAATAAATGAAACTTATTCTTTCTTTCTTTCTTTCTTTTTTTTTTTTTTTTTGATGCTTTTGACATAAAGGATCTTATTAAAGTTCCAAAAGAGATTTATTAGAAATTTAATATTAATAAGGTTATTGCATATTTAAAATTTAATTACTTTGTTGTATATGTGTTTGGCTGGAAAGAAAATTTTGTATTTTTAATAATAAGATTTATACCCAGTTTAACGGTATACGACAAGGTGGACGTGCTAGTAATTGCTTGGATAGTATTTTTTTACATTTTTATTTATTTATTTATTTTTTTTTTTTTATTGAATAACAAACAACGTCCCTGTGTACCACTAAGTATCACACAGGGCTTACAGAAGTAAGTATAAAACACTATATTACAGTAGGCAAGAACAACAAAAACATGTGATTAAACAATGTACAAACAAAAATTAAGAAGGATTATAAATATCTTCAATATATTTGATAAAAAGAACAAAAGAACTTTTACTAGAAATTAAATTACTAAAATTTGGAGGCCAGTTAATGTTTAATTTTTTCAAAGCTAATTTAAGAATATTTCTCTGTGAGACAAATTTTGAACATAGAAACAGAATGTGCTCAATGTCCTCATCACCTCCGGCGCTGCAGTTGCAAATTGTACTCGAACTTAAATTGAATCTATTCAGGTATTTTTTAAAGTTACCGTGACCTGTTAGAAATTGCGTAATTTTAAAGCTAGTGAAGAAGTGATGGTAAGACATTCTTATATTGACGTCTGGAAAAAATCTTTTCGTGATGCTTGCTGTATTTGATTCAATATATATTTCGTTCCATGATTTCAGGACACTTTCCCTCATAATCTTTTTAAAATAGGATTGAGGAATATTAACATTAAGATCAATTTCCCGCTTCGTGGCAGTCTTTGCCAGAAAGTCAGCCCTTTCGTTGCCATAAATACCAGAATGTCCACGTACAAAAGAAAAACAAACAGTAATGTTCTGATCTTTGAGGTGTTTGAGATGCTGTTGAATTTCAACAACAATATCATTCGAGGAAGAAATGTTTTTTAATGTTTCCAAGGATGAGAGTGAATCAGAACAGATCAAATAGTTCGAAGCAACACAGTTTTGTTGAACAATCCACTTGATGGCGAAATTTAAGCATAAAAGTTCAGCCACATAAACAGTACACTCGTCTCTGATTCTGTATTGTAAGTACTGAACTTCAATACCTTTCCGAAAGACAACAAAACCAAAACCCACCCTGCCATCAGTAAAAACCGTGATAGGGAATTCTTCCTCAGAGTTTGAACTATATTCAATCAATTGTATGGCATTTCTCTCTGAAGGGTGGGGAAGATCAGAGGGAAGCAAAACACAATCATAACCTGAAGAGGAAGAGGCTGCGAGCTTTTCTCTGAGACCAATGTCATTTAAAATAACAATGTCAATTGGCGGAAAACCAGAAATTATAAACACAGCTTCATAACTTAAAGTTCGATATCCAGAAATAGCTCGTAGGAGTATTCGTCTTTGGATCCGTCTCAAAAGTTTAGAATTTATTTTCTTCTTTAACGAAACACCCCAAACCCTTGAGCCGTACATAATGAACGGTTGAATTCCTTGTTTATAGATAAGTGAATGCACGTTAAAATTGATGCCATAAGTGTTTCGTGCAACTCTGCCCAATCCCTGTTGCAGCTTTTCACACTTCTCTGATATGTAGGTTAAATGGGGTTTTTTTACATTTTTATGACGATAATTTTTTAATTATGATAGTTTTAGAATGTTTTGATACATGGATGATGTTATTTTTTTTTTCAAATGAATAAAGATGTTAAACCAGTCTTATCTTTTTATCCAGAGTATGTAAATTTCTTTCAAACTAATATTAATATAAATGAAGCGGAATATTTAGATATTTTTTGTAAATAGAAGAGCGGAAAACTTTGTATATGTATATGTGATAAAAGGGATAATTTTTCCTTTGGGATTCATAAAGTACCTTTATTTAGGTTGGTTTATTTGGTTTTATAAGCGTCGGACGGGAAGAAACACGAGGGCTATTGGCGACGGACCATTGTAATATTGAATCTCGGTATAGTGACGAGGATGACACCTGAGCTGATACATCCTTCTCCTAACTTCCACACAACACCAATGGGAAGTCTTTGAGCCTCGACAGATTTAGCGTGCAACAGCCCCGGCTACACAGTGGATCTTTCTTGGCTTCACAGGCTCGAACCCATAACTCGACAAAAACCACAAATCGTCAGTGCTTAACCATGCCTCTGGACTATCGCGATCCCTTTATTTAGAAGTTCATTAAATCTGAGAATTTTAGGGATATAATTTATAACTAAATATTGCGTAATATTAGACTTGTGACAAAAACACGAAATATTTACATTAACCCTGATAAGTTTAAGCGCATTTGCTTGGAAGCAGAATAGTAAACAAAATTATAAACAAAGAATCGAATAAAAATTAAAATAAATATGCAAATTTAACCATAAAAGAAGAAAAATATATACTATAGAAACTTTCAAAAGAAGGTAAATTAAACAAAAAAATAAATTGTTAACAATCAACATTATCACAAAGACATGGATAAATTGAAAAACTGAATTAAATCAACTATTGAAGAAAAGCAAGTGAATGGAGTATGATATGTTTAATATTGTAACAGGCCTTAGACTGTAAGGCTGGTTTTTTTCTAGAATATATATATATATATATATATATATATATATATGCGTGTATGTATATGTATGTAAAAGATTAGCGAAAATCATGATCAAACTATCATATAAAAATAGGTAAGCATGTAATTAAACATTTAACTCTCGTTCAGCTTATGTTTTTGATAAGGCGTTTCTTCTTATTTCCGTTCGTACCTATTGCGACAACCTGAAACTTCCTTTATTTAACAACATGGTGCTGAATAAAATTATCCATATTTGTAGTTCTTGTTTCGCAATGTTAAATTTCTCTAACATTTGATGGTGATGCTTCATATTTTAACTACAAGAATCTCAGATTTATTAAAATCTACCAAATTAAATATATTTCAAAAGCAAACAATACACCATAGAAACCAAATGTATTGAACGAATGATGTCGTATTACTTTCAAATATGTTCGGAATATGTCCAGGATAATTTATTTTACAAACTTGTTTGCTGCTAAAGGTTTATTGAATATAATGTATTTAGAATGCATTTCGAAAAAAGAAACTAGAAAACTCAAATAAATTTATCTTAAACATTATTTTAAGTAATTTCAGTCATTTTAATTCCCATTTTAACTTTCTATTCTAATTCTGCCATCACGTAATAATTAATAAACACTTTGAACCATCACTCGAAATACTCAATTCAGTGGAGTGTTTTGAAGTTATAAATTGTCTAATTTGATTCATTTTTTCAATAATTCCTTTTTTTCTTTATGAGAATTGAATAATGGAAAAATTTTATCTTTATTTTCTCTATTATCAGTTTTTACTTTTAAGTAATTTTAATTTGATTAAATTAATTGTATTACTGGTACAGTTAATTATAATACTAATATATATTAGACTTTTTTGTACAATTATGAAAAACAAATTAAATTAAATTATATGAAAAGAATATCGACTTACATAAGATTTTATGAAAACTTATAGAGAATTAATATATTTTAGAAAATATTAATATTTGCTCCTAAAATATATATTAAAAGTATTATAAAATTATAGCAATCTGGAAATATGTAAATTTTAAATTATAAATTTTAAGAGTTTTTTTCGTTTTTTGCAGTTATTAAAAAATCATGTAAGGAAATTAACTATTTAAAGTACTAAAAAAAGATATGTTAATTTAAAATTGATAATTAAATTAATTTAAAAGCTGCAATGCGTAATGCGCGATGTAACGAATAATTAAATTTTGCATTAAATGTTACATAGCAAGTTTTTAAAGTTAAGTCTGAATATAATTTTATCAATCTATACTATGAATTAGTTAACAAATCCGGCACAATAATATGACTTCATTGTTGATAAAATGAAAAATTGAAATCATAAGGCATGAATTTGAAATTCATGCACCTGATTTAATAAACTGATAGAAATGTTTGCTCCAATATAAAAAAATTATTATGAAATTATTTCAAATATAACAATGCTGAAATGTTTAATTTTATTGATTATTTTCAATATTTGAAATTTTGGAAAGAGTTTCATTCTCGTATAATATATGTTTGAAAATTTTAGGCTTTTAAATGGTTTATTTTAACACATTAAATAAAAAAAAATACAAGAATTTTCGAAGTAAAAACTAATATGCACCTTAGATTTAAAAAGTTATTTGTTTTTGAATTTTGCACAATTTTTGGGATTTTTCATATTTCTTTTAAAAACAATCATCATTTAAATTTAATCTGAACAATAATGAGCTTTGATTTAAAAATTACGCTATGTATCCTAAATAATAAAGACTTATTTTACCTTTCACCGTAGCTGTTATTTTATCCAAATTTGGTGCGTTGATTCTGACCATACTTGAATTAAGTCTAAATCTTCCAGTTTCTAGTTGACTCAAAAGGAATATTTTTGTGTCTCTCACAACTGCTTTACTAGAGCAAATCTCAGCATTGCCAAAACCTTCAACTAGAAGTGATTCGCCAGAACTTAGATGATCCCCCTTCACAACCCTCTTTACCAAAACTTCTCCACTATATAGATTATCTTGGCCACTATACAGTCGCTTGACAGTACCAGTAAGTACAACATCTGCCATACCTTCCCGAACTTTTAATCTCTCCTCTGGACATTCTCTAAAACGTCTTCGTCTCGCATCAATGGCGGTGATTTGGAAAACTATAGCACCCAACAACAAGATGTATAATTTATTCGAAAGCATCTTGGAACAATATATCGCTGTGTTTACATTATCATTTACGCAGCATCGAAAGGGCGTTTTAAGGGGACGTTTTCTACTCGGCGACTGATTGGAATCAAGTTCAGAGTGAAAAAAAGTGGGTCGAAAACATCACAGCACTGGTTCCCCACCTACGATGATTCAGGTAAACTCGTCAGTAGCCTCAGGGTTCTCCGTTTATGGTTACGAAGATTTGCAGTTCATTTGTTTAGCACCTGCCGCGAATTAGTTGATTTGGTAGGCAAAAAAGGAATATCTGAAATTAAGTAGACTGATTGGTGAAAGGAAAAGGTGTAACTGGTCACATTTTCGGATTTTTGTGATCAGAGAATGCTAGTTTACGTACAAGAGAATTAAAAATTGAGAAAATCCTTTCAAAGAAAATATATGGATAGCTAAGAATAGATGAAGCACAAGGAAATATTATTTTAAAAGAATGATACATTAGATTAAAAACGAAAGTTTAATTATTGTTACTTTCAAAACTACTAACTTTCAAAATCAACTTACTTTTATCTAAACAATAAATGTCTTAAAAATAGATAATATTAATGAAATTTTTTACTTTTAGATTCTTACTAAGCAGATTAATATCAAATTGGTCATTTATCAAATACTAAAATCAAAAGACTAGTTAAAAATTTAAAAAAAAAATTAACAAATATTTTTTCATTATTTTCTTAAAAGATTTCATTATGGAGCTATTTAAAAAGGTAAATATATCAAATTGATTATAATATTTAAAATTATATTCTACAGAAAATGCATATTAATTTTCATCTTTAAAGGGCAATCTGCGATCAATATTTCTCAAAGAAGTCTTAGACGAAAT
This sequence comes from Nephila pilipes, assembly GCA_019974015.1. Classification (NCBI taxonomy): domain Eukaryota; kingdom Metazoa; phylum Arthropoda; class Arachnida; order Araneae; family Nephilidae; genus Nephila; species Nephila pilipes. The sequence continues at coordinate 411,566 of BMAW01101096.1, read as the reverse complement.
ATTTTATGGTAATATAATATTTAACGATCACTTATTACATATGAACAACAATAAATACAATTCGATCCAAATTGGATTATAAAAAATAGCTTTGATAGATTGAAGCCTATGAAAATGAATAGTAGAATCTTATATTTTATTGGAGGTGGAGCTCAAATAAGCTGTTTGAGTTCTGATCTTTCTAAAGATTGTCGAAGAGAATAATAAAAACACGTTAATTTAAATTGGGTCTACTTTGTACAGACCCAAACTTACAAAATGAGAAACACGAGTCATGTATATAATTCTGTACGATCATACATTCGTACAACAGCATTTTTTAAATATAATTAATAATTGTCCTGAAAATAAAGCTAGTAATTTTAAATTAATTCACAATAATGCTTTTTTCTTTTTATTGAACTACGTACTCTTTTCTCATTGAAAGGAACTTAACTGAATCTTTGCATCGAGAAAATAAAGTTTGTTTCATACGCTCAAATTTTATTTGTGTTCATGAATATCCAATAAAGCTGAAGGAATTTCAGTTAAGTAGAAAAGTGACTTACTATCTCACATTTGACAGCCTTATGGTTGCCTATGGCTGCGAACTCGAGTCTGGCGGTTTTCGTCGAGTCGCAGATTCGAGTCTTGATGCTACTAAAGACCCTTCGTATAACCGGGGCTGATTCACGTTAAATCTGTCGGGGTCCAAAGTCCTCGCATTGGTATGGTGTTGAAGTTAGGAGAGGGAGGTGCCAGCTCAGGTGTCATCCTCGTCACTTGACCGATTCTCAAAATTACGAGGTCTGTCACCAATAGCTCTCGTGTTGCTTCTAGTGTGACGTTAATAAAACCAACAACAACAAAAAATTGACAGTATTATGGGATCCATGATATTCCAATCCACTTTGGACTTTTAATATGGTCTAAAATAATATTAAATGTTAAGTCAACTTTTTTGAAATATACTTTAAAGTATTAAGTGTAGGATGTCCTGGCAGTTCCGCCAAGCTATTCATATTTAATATTATTATTCATATTTATACTATACAAGAAATAATATTTAAATATTATTTATTGTATAATATTTAAATATTATTTATTGTTGCCGTGGCTCTTGGACAACCTTGCTCAGAACTTCTCACTACGGATTCATTCTTATTTTACTGTCTCTATAAGTTGTGTACACAACTCTGGACTTTAAATTAATACCTCTAGCAATTTGGTCTTGAGATTGCCCTTCCGCAAATTTCTCGGCTCAATTCCCTCTCTCCTTCCTTCATCCAAACGTTGGTGGTTACACATGTAATATATATGACGTCTGTTGGCAAGGAGAAAAAAAATATGGTAACCCCTCTTTTGTATAGGTGAGGGATTGTGAGTGTCTTGAAAGAGACACGATCCGAACTTCATTATAAGAAGTGGGGGCGAAACGATCTCAGAGAAGAATAAATATCTTTTTTTTTTTTGTTATTGTTAAATAGACGGAGTTGTCCTTATGCCCATATGAACACTTCTAAACTCTCCAGTAGTTAGTTAGTGTATAAGAAAATAAGATGATAGATCAGAGATAGAAATAAGAAAAAAAGTATTCAATGCTCGCATACGATCGCAGGTACTGCACTACTCATTTTAATCATTTCCTAATGAACTCCACCGAATGTTTCAAAAAACACTATGAAAGTTGCCGAAGTATGTTAAAGAATGTTGTGCAAAAATTGGCGCATGTGCTTACAAAACATTTTCCTCTACATGAAGCATGCTAAATTAATCGTCCAGCCAATATAACAAACATTTTACGAAAAATATTGTAGTTGAAGTTTCTAATTATGCATAATTATTGATAAAGAACCACAACACTATTACTAGTCTTGTTAAATATACGTACCCCCAACAGCAGCGAATATTTTAGTAGCCGACAGTAAAATACCATCCACGCCTTCAGTTTTTCTACAGCAATACCAATACCATCTTTCAAGATGGCTTTTGATGGAGTGCCTAACATTAAATATTCCACTTTCATAGAACAAGAAAAATATTTTTATTTACTTTACACTTACGAGTTAACTAAAACATTTATTTAAAGCATGTTAAATTAATTTTTAAACAAGAGAATTTTGTTATCATTAAATTTTATTATTTTTATTATTTTACAATTTTATCATTATGTAATGCCTCGTTATTACTTCTTTCTTCTTTCCTTCTCAGTATGTAAGAGTCACTAGTCACAGTCAAATGAATAGAGACTCCAACAAAGATGATAACGAAATTATTTTATTCAGATTTACGAATGATCAGTATTTAATCCCTAATCTACTTCATCGATGGCAACAATTTCTATACGCGTCTGATCTAATGTTTAAAATAATAGATTAATTTTTGTCTTATATAACCAACCGGGTCGAATCCTTTGAAGATTTGTTGACGAGGATTCGATCCCTTAACCTTTTGTAGATCATATATGGGTTCATTCCTAAAGCTTCTTATTCAAAGTAGGTCTGATACAGATGTTTTACATAATAACTTAAACTCACTATCACTTATTATACGAACAACTTCAGAATGAAATTCTTCGCTCTTTGTAAATGCAATTTATCAAATATAACTCTTGTTCAATCAACATTAGTCACGTCTCATTTATTGGGAGAAGTTTTCAATTCAAACAATATCATCACAAAAATTTCCAAAGTGTTAGTTGGAGGGAAAATGCCATAGAGTCCCCGCTACAATGATAATTAGATAATTTGAACTGATAATATGACATTTGACAAAAAATGATTGTATTATGAGATTTTTCAAATATACTATTACGTAGTGGAAAAATTTTGAGCTATTTTGCTTTTCGTATTTTATGGAATTTTTCTTTATGAGTATGATCCTAATGATTGGATGATCTAATATTTCATTTGATAATTTCAAAAAAAAAAAAAAAAAAAATGTTAATATAGCCTTATATTCAGAGAATTCTACTGAAATTTATATCTCACTTAATCATGAATTATTTGTGATTTTTCTGTAGGCAAAGAATTCGTTTCTTACGATTGGAGAAGACCACTTCTTCTTCCGCTTCAGCAACAAAGCTCAGTTTCATTCTCTGCCTTCTTTACCGCAAAATCCCTATAATATGTCGTCCGCTAAGGAAATATATTTGAAAGTGACTATTAATTAAGATTAGAGGCAACTTTAACTTTGAAAATTGCTATCGCAAATTTCTTGAAGAATCCTCTTTCCCGTGCTTATTTGAAAATGAAAAAGCATTAAATTTTTCAAGGTCTTTTACAGTCCATAGAACTACTAGACATCGAGCGCAAATAAGGAGAGAAATCTTAGTAAATAAAAAATTAATATGTACGATCCTTAGAAAGTTTTTATGACCAAATAGGAAGAAATACATATATTGAAATCTAAATAGGAATATAATCCAGAAACATATTGATATTAATATGAAATAAAACTAAAATTAATTGATTTATAAAAAAATTCTGAAAACTTGTCGAAACTTATTTTCTATGGAATGTAACATTAGGTTCGAATCTAATAATCAGATAGCCAATTTTTGTGACATTGTGTGTGTGAGTCTGAAACAATTTCATTTATATTAATCTTTTAAAAGCTTCTTGCGAGCACAGCGATTTTTATCAGAGTTGTTATGTTTAAGAGGCTGATACGAGTATAGTTACGTCTAGGTTTTAATCTTATCGGTTAAAAACCAATGCTGTTAATAGGTGTAAAATGCTGAATTTACCGTTAAGATTTAATAGTATTCATCCAATTAATTTTGAAGTTTCATAAAGTGATTTGTTCTTTATACATAGCACATTATATGTTTTACTTTTTTGATATTGTTAATAAAAAAAAAGTGGTTGGTTGGTTTTATTAACGTTGTACTCGAAGCAACACGATGGCGAATAGCAACGTACCTCGTAATTTTGAACCTTGGTCAAGTGACGAGGATGACACCTGAGCTGGCACCTCCCACTCCTAACTTCCACACCACGCCAACGTGAGGACTTTGAGACACTACAGATTTAACGTGCATCAGCCCTGGCTACATGGCGGGTCTTTTGTGCCATCAATGCTCGAATCTACGACTCAACGAAAACGCGCGGCCGCGATCATGATCCATAAGCTACCGAGGCCACAAAAAAAAAAAAAATGCTTACCAAAGTGAGTTTAAAACAAAAAAAATTGAAAATAATTAATAACGTTTTACACATACCCCCCCTTTTTTTTTGGGGGGGGGGGGACCTGAACAATAATATTAACCCCGTAGGAAACCACATTTAAAAAAAAAAAAAGAGAAAAATTCAAGCAAGTCCTTAAAAGGCTTATTATACTTGTAGTCTGTTATTTCGGGTGTTTTTGCTCCACTTTCGAATTTTAAAAGCACTGTTGATAATCGATACTGAAAGTTATACACAAATATTGAAGTAATATCTTAAATTAATAATCCTTAATGAAATAAAGACGCTAAGAATTAAACAGGAGGTGTATTTTTTAAGAAATAACGATAAATGTGAAAAGTAAGAAACAGTTTTTTACGAAAGAGGGCATACAGCGGGATTTTCCTGTACAAATTAGGATAATTAGTAAACACAAAAATAAATTTTATTTACATGTTTGCAATTTTTTTTAGAATGAAAAAGCAAAGGATTTAAGCTATTTGACGCATTTTA
>BMAW01101096.1:378496-395924 GCA_019974015.1 Nephila pilipes | reverse complement strand
CACACACACACACACACACACACACACACACACACACACAATTAGAACATTATCCAAGTTTATCTATGAAAAGCTGAATTAAGTGATTTATAATCCAGAACTTAATGTTTTGAGATACTATTGCTCCCAGTGTGATAATCAACACTGTGGAAATTTCTAGACTTGTCTCATATATGATAAAATGGCTGATTTCTACTATGTCTGTATTATTTGTATCTTGTAATTCAGTGGTCAAATCTTTCAGAAACTCATTAGTAGGAATTCTGCAGAGGAAGAATCATATGATATTATCCCTAATTGGGACATTTAGTATATTTTCTAATGATAAGTTCTGTCCTGCACACACAGGGGTTGTGGTAGATAATTTTATTTTACCATTTCTCGTAAATGACATATGTAAAATGTTCTCCTGTCTTGGTATTTTGCTTCTTTTGCTTAGTCTCAGAGAAATAATTGGAGCATTAGTCTTTGATAAGAAAATGCTTTACATTATTTTCCCAGAGAATCTTCGTATCAGTTATATTCTTTTGTTCTGCTCATGTTATAAGTTCCATTTAGTTTAATGATGTTTTAAAAAATGTAATGTTTCCAGTATCCATCGTGGCTTCCATTGGAGACGAAATCCATTTATTCATATATTTGATAACCATCTACGAATGACCCAGCTTAGATCTATCGTTGATAACAAAAAGAAGGGAAAAAAATAAAAAGTAATCTTACCGAAACACTTGTTAAGTAAAAAAAAAAATTCGATGTCTCAGTCTTATTAGGAAAAGAACAAAATTAAAGAAAAAATCAACTCAATTCTTTTAAGAAACTTGACCAACTTGTCCGCAAAAAATTTCAAAACACGTTTTCAAACTTTACTCGCAAGCTTTCTTTGACGAATTTTGTTCTGTAAAATATTATTTTTGTTGACTGTATTTCCCATTTCACTTCTATTCTTTGTACAACTAAATTTTCATCTCGCTCTTTGAGATAAACAAATACACCTACCTGTCAAAATCGCGATATCCGTAAAGCGTGTTCCAATAGGAGGTATTTTTGTTGATTATTGCATCGTGTTACGGTAACATACTGAACGTCTAGCCGGTGTGCTTATATTGCTCTGATTCTTTTTTTCAGTGGAAATTGTGAAGACAAACAGGTTAGTTTTTGAAATCAATGAAATATTTCAAAGTTAAATTATTTTTTCCACGATTTGTCCGAATCGTTGAAAATGATATACATTTATTTTACAAAAAATCTAATCGGATTTCTTATAGGAAGTAAAACTACAGCTGATAACTGATGTTTTCCAATTATGAATTTCTTCAACACTTTTTAAAAATCTTTAATACTTCTTTCCATACCTCCCCTAATTTTTTTTTTTTAAAATGCTCTTGGGATTAATTGTTCTTTTTACAACTATGCAAAAGTTAGATGCTGGTAAAAATTTCTTTTAAGATTAAATGCTTCAAGCCTTTTAAAAACAATTGATAACTTTTATAATGAAAAGCAGAAAAAATAAAATAAAAAATAATTCACAAAATTGTCTTAAATCTTTGTTTTACTTAGAATATGCCTTTTAGAAAAAAAAAAAAAAATTATAAAATTCAGAAAAGTATTTTTAAGTTAAAAATCATAGATAACTTTTATGTATTAATTACTTTTGCATTTTCTGATTTAAAAAAGAATCCAATTAGCTAACTTTTTATTCTTGTAAATATAATATGATCAAAATACAGTAAGAATTATTATTATTGAATTTCAGGATGAAAAATATAAGGTAATTTATTATAAGTATTGATGTATGCTATTAGGAGTTATTATTGTTAGTGGCTATTCAATTGTGAGTTAAAGATGTAGTTCCTTCAATTATTGTTGTATTGTATAACTGGAGTTGCTACATATTCATTCTAACCAGGTTCCCTTAAGTCTTTATACAATATTTTGTGAATGCTTACAGAGTAAGATACCACTTAAGATGTCATCCTTGTCATTTGATCATGGTTTGAAATTATGAGGTCTGTCATCAATAATATTTTGTGCTGTACTTGGAAGAAGTTTATTAAATAGATTTTTGATCAAACTGAAAACTGAAGAACTAGTCATTCAAAACTAAAGAATGATATTTTATTAAGAAAAGAATAATATCATTCTAATTTTACTTTTTTTGTTACTGACATTTTTCAGAAAATTTTATAAGTGTATACAAAGGTAATTTTTGAAAAAAATGAGCTAAAATTTTTCACAGTAAAATGATCATGAATTTTTTAGAATATAATAGCTTATAATCAAATATAGTTTTTATTTTTCTGAAATACAAGAAGCCTCAAATTTATGTACTTGTAAAAGAGATTTAATAAGATAAGCAATTCTTTTTTGTTGATATGGATTCAACCTTTCAGTAAGAAATTTATGAAAATACAGTAACCCATTTTCTCAATGTTAAATAATCAAACCACTAATTACATGAAACTTTTAGAGCTAATAATATATATCTCCTTTTTGATTTCAATAATTCTGAGTGTCATAATATCAAAATAACTAGATTCTTGTGTCACTTTTCTCAATCTTTACCAATTACTGCTGTAATTCTTTATTTTAATTAAATATTTATCTAATAAATACTGGTAAATAAATGATTTTTACTTTAATTCAATTTACTTATTTAGATGTAAGATTTTTACATGTTGTATAAGGTGGAATATGAATTTATTTAGAATGCTGTTTTTCATTACCTTGATATAGTTTCATCCAACCTACAAAATATATAATTTTTTTGCAATGGCATAGTATTAAGCTTGAAAATTTAAATTATTTTGACGGTTTCAGAGGCTGTACATGAAAGATAGAATGAGGTTTCATAATGATGTCTTTTGAAAATGCATTAAGCAGATTTCTTAAAACATTATCCATAGGTCTATGGTCAAATATGTATGCACATAATTAACAATTATACTATGCATATTTAAATAGTATATCAAGATGTCAATGTCTACAAAAATATTTTAATAAAATTCATATAATTTTGTTAAAAAAAATTGTTAGTTGTTTTTTATTCTTTTCTATCAAGCCAAATAAAAGGCAAAATATGTAAAAACGTAATTTTATGGTTGGAGTAATTTTTGAATTTTTACTGATCTATTAACTATTTGTTTTGAAGTCTTAATATGCGTGATGTCATTTTAATAGTCTACAATTATAAGAACTGAGAACCTAAATGAAATTGTATCCTAGATATAATGTCGAATTTTTTTTTTTTAATATTTGGGTTCTAAAACCACACATGCACACACACACACACTATTGTCAGTAGAATTCCAGTTAAGAAAAACATATTCATCCATGTTACAATATCATAATGTTATAAATGCAATATGTTTAATATGTTATTATTTAGAAATTATTTTTTCATTACTTATTTAAATTGTAATGATATAATCTGAAACTATATCATATATATGCTCTGTTGCTTTTTGAAAATTGATAACACTTATTACTTGGTTAATATTCACAATTTGATATAGGATTTTATGTGTAAACCATATCAGTAAAGTACTTAAAATTCAGAGTTTCACTTGACTTTATAAAGTCAACTTATTTTAGTATTTTTACATCAACAAAATTCTGTATTTATGAAAAGTTTTAACTGAATTGTGCATATATTTTTTCTGAGGTGAGGGGATCTTATGAGAGAAAATATGCTTAATTTAAAATAATTCATGTATTATTAAAATTAATCTTTTAATGAAGGTTACTGAACCTCTGAAATCTGTTCAATGGATACTAAGTTTCATTTTTTCAAACTACTTGTGACGAAAATATGTGTACCAATATTGGCTTGCAGATGTGTGCAGAATTTATTATTCATGTATAGGACCAATTTGTGAAAAAATTTTGAGGGCAGGAAATATTATAAACACGTACAGTTAATAATCATTAGTAACTAACATTATATGAATCAAGCTGTTCTTCAGTCCTCTAATATGTCTTTTGTATTAAAGTACTTTTGTAGCATTTTTCAGTGGCATATAGTTTTGATTATGCTTAGTTTTCTCAAGAATGAATATTTTTGCTATTCACACAGAATGCAGTTTGTGATTCTTCTTTTTGTTTCAAAGTTACAATGTTTTAAAATTATTTTTTTATAATATAATTAAAAAGAATGACTTATGAAGTTAATATAAATTATTTAAAAAAAATTATGTGAAATTTTTATAGCTAAAATAGTGTTTGGATAATTTTTTGAGAAAATTACGTAATGCAATGCTAAAAATTTTTTTTTTCTTGCTCAATTATGAAATGAAATGCATTTCCTGATTACAAATTTACAGGAAAATATACAATACAATTTTTGAAATTTGCATATTAGTGCATTGTTTCATATATTAACAATATTTACTTTTTGTTGTATTTTTATGTAAACTTTTAATCATTCAGGGAAAAGTAAGTAAATGACCTAAGAACTTGTTATATTTAAATTTTGCAGAATATTTGTTAGCATTATAATAACATATTATGCAACTTATCCCCCCCCCCAAAAAAAAAAAAAAAAGAATTTTTTCGAAACCAAATTTAAATATGAAGATCAGATAAATTTTATAAGATTGTATAACAATATTTTATACATGGCATGCAAAACAATTTCTAAATATATCTAAGAATAAAAAAGATGAATGTTATTGAAATGGAATTTTTCTTGTTATTTAAATCTGCTTAAAAGTTATTTTGTGATTTTATCTTGAATCTTATAATATTTGTTGTAAGAATACCAAATAAAGAGAACATTCTCTGTATTTTACGTGGGTGGTTTTAAATGATTAGCTTGATAGTTACATATTTCTTATTAATTCCTACCTTCTGTATCTGGTAAATCCAAGTATTTTTGATAATGTATTGATAATATTTATTCGATTCACATCTGATGTCAGTGGAATAATTAAAATGTTATTTTATTTTATGTTAAGTTTTTATGTGTTATTATCTTATTCATAATAGTAATAAGATACATATACAATACCATCGACATTTCTTTAAAAAGTTATGTAAATGATTATATAAAATTGTTGTTTTATAAAAGCTCACAAGAGGTTTACGCAATGTAATGTTTGAAAACAAAATTTACAAATATGAAAGTATAGTTTTTTAAAAGTTAATATTTTACATGTCATTTCCATAAAATTTTGGATGCAGATAATTTTTACTTTTTAGAGGCAATGGAAAGTTTGCTTAAAGAGATATTCTAAAGTTAAATTAAGCTATATACAACAATTTCTTACTTCAATTTAATAAAAGAACATTGCCCTTTCTCCTTCTAATCTCTAGGCTACGTGTCTTTTATATTATTTAAGTGATAAATGGTGTCATTATTTTTCATTAAAAAGTAGCAGATTTAGATTGTCAAAAGTTGAATTATGTATTTAGTTTTTCCTTTTATCAAAAACAATTTGTTGTTATGATTAATATATTTTATGTTATATTAAGTAAATATAATTTTGAATAAGTGAAATAAGTTGCTGCTTTTTAATAATTTCTTCACAATAATTGTTACTTTTTTGTATTTTTTTTTTTCTATTCATCTCTAAAATTTTTTTGTTTTGATTAAAATGAATAATTCATTGTCTGAATCATCCTTCAGTAATTAAAAGGTAATGGGGTAATAACATTGGTACTCTTATTTTGTATAAAATATAACTGAATAAAATTGTCAAATATTTGTTATGAAACTGATACTTTATGTAGCAAAATGCTGAAAGATAGATACAATACATAGGTACTGTTTTTCTGTTTCACGTAAATGTCATTCTAAAAATAATTTTTTATTTGCAACATTAAAATAAAAAGACTTCTCTTATTTTATAGTTTGTAAAATGCTTACATTGTTTATTGATAAAATATCTGAATTGGTTAAAGTTTTTATAGTTTTTCGAAGTGAAACAAAATCTAAATTTATTATAACTTTATGTTTATATCATTATAATAAATGATTTGAGGACTTGGTTTTCTATTTAATTAAACTGTGCTATTTTTTACCATATTAATTATTGCATTACAAAGGAACACATGCTGTTACTTATTGTGCATTTTTGCCCACTTCTCCATCTTGTGAGTGTAAACTGTCTGCTATCATTTATTTCCAGAGTTTTATTTAATTTATGCATATATCAACATTCATTCATTTTTAGATTGGCTCATTTCTCAATTCTATTGTCTTTAACTTATTAGAAATCGATTTCTTTAAGTACCAGATTGTAATTATATAACAAAGAAATTAGACATTAACTTTAAAAATAGTTTTTATTCTTCCTCTTTTATTTTTTAGATTAGTTATGATGGCTGAAATGGCAACTGAAAACATTTTCTTGAAGGAAACACCACTTACATGTACAAAAAATAAATTTTTGGAGTCTGAGTTCTATGAAAAATGGTAAACTTTTTATTTTACATTCTATACCTATCAAAAACTGTGAGTCTTATTACTAATATATCATTTTGATTTTTAAATTTGTTCTCTGATACACAGTATTTTTATTATGTTTTATACAATAAATATTTTTATTATGTTTTATACAATAAATATTTTTAAGTTTAGATGAATTATTTTTATTTTTGACAATTACCCAAAATTTAAATGCTTTTAATTGTATGATTCCATATTATGCTGCATAATCCATACTACTAGTCCTTTGTAAATAAATTTTGATAATTTTAAATTGAATTTTTAAAGAGATTTCAATTATCAATAATTTTGTTCATAATATTTCAGTCAAAGTTTGTCTATATTAAGCAGTTACATATTTTTGTATTTGTGTATATATATATCTTTGAAAAGCATATTAAAAATAGATTTTTCAAATCATTTATTTGATTTATTTCTAAACATGAATCACATAAATTTCATAATATAAACTGGCTATTTTCAGCATATATATTCATATACATTTTTAACATGATTTGTTTAGAGCCATATGAGGAATTTAGTTTTCTTCCATATTAGGTGTTTAATTAAGGAGGGTGACTACAGTTGTGTAATCATCATTGAAATACACCAGTGGTTAAAATTGAGGAAAACTTTTTTTTCAAGAAAATGATGTTTTTGAGGTTTAATGCCTTATAACACTGTTATTTTGAAGTAATACTATAAAATGATACATCAATGAAAGATTATTTAATCAAGAATATGAAGCGATAACCTTTATAAAGAAATATTTAATAAGGCAGTTCTTACACTAAAAAAAAAAAAAAAATATGGAACACAGAGGAAAATGAGACAAGCAAAAATTTTCTCTTAGTCGACGAATACTGAGGTTGGGTAACCTTAAGCCTCTTAATGCCTGGAATGAGCCAAGCTTTCTTAATCCTGCAGCTGTTATAATGTGAAACCAAGATTGAAAATTTGCTTTTGTATATTCGGTTTTGCTCCTTGGTTGCATCTTTACATTCATTTGGTGTATTTTATACGAACCCGAGATGACGCTTCCCTGTAACGGTTCTTTTATGAAGGAAAATAAACATTTACAGAGATTTCATCAGTTTGTCAAGGGAAGTTTAAATAACGACTCCTTAACCATGGTGATGGATTTGGCGACTTGGTAAGAAATTTGGCAAGAAAACAAAAGTTAACGAAAGGGCTGCAACCTAGCGAAAACTCGATTGGGAAGAAAGTTATGGACTTTTCCTGTGACGTCACACCTGGCTGGAAAGGTACAAATGCACCAACAGCCTGATACTGAGTAGTCTGCTTTCTAGATCGATCGGCGAAATTGACTTTAAGCCGTCGGCACGTAGAAGTATATCTGCCGGGTGAATCTGTTGAACGGTCTGTAGTTTACTTGGAACTGTGGGAGTCTGCATTGGAAGCGCAGAGTATTACTGTAAAGATTTTGTCTGTAGTGCTAACTAATAAGCTGGTGATCTAAATGCTGCTGATACAGCTGTGATTGTTATTAGAAGAGCTATTTTTGTTCCTGTAGCTGTGTCACTAATCTGTTCCAAGTAATGTTAATGTCTAAGCTGTGCTACTTGTCGTGAAGATTTGCGAATAAAGTGTCATTTGTCATTATCCTCAGTGTTCTTTTACCGGATTCCATGGGGTTGTTTTTGTAGAAATTCAATGATGAGGCTCTCAGTAGCTTTACTTGTTTATTAGGAGAGATGATGAAGAGTGAAAAGTATTTACACTATGAAATGACGAATTGACCAGTTCATCGGATCAAAATAGATGGCTGCCTCACTAACCCATATAGGCGAAGGGCGCTGGAAAGTACTCGGGCATTTGAAGTGTATTTCCGATGCCGGTAATGCGGAGGAGAAGAGAAGCAAAAAAGTGGGGGGAAATAGAGCGAGAACGAAGTGTCACTCAGTTTTTGTTCTGGAATAGGTGGCGCTGCATGAGCTTATCACATGACTCTGATTCATGATGCCATCTATCGAGTATCAGAGGAACTGGTTTTACAGTGTATTGGAAAATAAAATTAATTGTTTAATAATTAGCTGGAAAATCCTACATACATTCGCGTTCTATTGGAATTTTTGAAAAATAGATTCTCGATTAGATTGAGGTCTGAGCTATTCTCGGGAATATCCACTGCCAAATTTGTCTGCAGGATCAGGCCATGATCATTAGATCAGGACTACGCAAGTATTTATGTAGAATTTCAAAGCAATTGGACAAATGGAAAAGGTTCAAAATAGAGTTGTAAGATTTGACGTAAACAAATATACTTATGTGAAATATTATAAAAGTTTATCAAATATTTAAGTAAAATAAAAGTTTATCAAATATTTTATTCAAAATAAGAAAATAAATTTCACTTTTGAATTTCGAAACGGGCGTGGCCGGCTGCGACCCGCTGTTGTCACGCAACAAATGCTATTAGTGTGTCGTTTTTTTTTTTTTGAATTATCATATCGGCCTTGAACAACTCACAGACGTAATGGGGAGCAGATGACATTTAATTTCTTCAACTATCTTATTATTTAGAAGAGCGGTGCAGCGTTGATGTTGTTTATTTTATATTTTGTTAAAGTTTCAAGTGTATCTAAATTTGTCAGTTATTGGAAAGTCAAGTTTGTTTGTTTCATACGGTTTATCGAATATATAGGAGTGTTAAAGTAAATGTTTGTTTTGTTTATTTTCAAATTTTTCAATGGCTTTGCGGTTTTACCAAGTTAGAATGTTATTTATTCATTTTAACGTATTTAATTACGAATAATTTTATTTTAGCGCTCCCAATGCATCCGTGATATTATTTTTTATTTCTATGGGGAGAGCAACTTTAGGGTTCTCACCACGTGGCAGAAATCCACGCTGCGCCACTGGACTCATCTTTGAAAGATCACATTTGGAAGGCTTCAATTTATTCTCAAGCATTTCATTTGCATAATTTTGAGCATTTAAATTCTTATTAATCATGCTAATTCTGTCCCAATTTTTTTTTTTTGCCGCTGCTCTCTTCTACAACAACGTTAGAAGTTAAAACGCCTTACTTAATCAGCCAGAAAAGATGTCTTTTCAACCTGGTTCGTAGGAGCGCATTCTTCGGACCTACTGGACCAGGGTTCGAAACAACGCTGCGGCACTCAAGGTCACCCATCAACTCTCTCCCCCTCCACGGGGTCGGAAATCCACTGTCCGCCGAAGTGGTGACTCAGGACTTGAACACTAGATGGTTGCACAGCTTGTATCTACTGATGGTATATGCCCCCGACGCAAAACACTTGCCTCTATGCACTCAAAAATCACGACTAGTGATATTCTGGCTCTGGCGCACGTGTCGACGAGATCCGCCACTCAACACGAGACAAGCCGATGACTCAAAATGGAAATTGTCCCAAGCAAAACTTAGCTCATCAGGGAGGGAATGTATATCAATTGCAGCAATGGCTGAAAAAATCGAACCCCCCCTTCTGTATAAACCAATGTGTTTCTTCGTATCATCCCGATGATACTGGAGGGGGAGTATGCGGCGACTGTCTTCTACAACAACGTTAGAAGTTAAAACGCATTACTTAACCAACTAGAAAAAATGTCTTTTCTGAAAATGTGGTTGGTAAGACTGGACCAGGGTTCGAAACAACCCTGATGCACTCAAAATCACCCATCAACTCTCTCCCCCTCCACGGGGTCGGAAATCCACCATCCGCCGAATTCTCGTACACCCCCAGTTCATAACGCTTAGTAGGTTTTATTCAATCAGGACTCAAATCTTACATATTTTATGTCATCACTTCTACATAGGCTGATTCTGATTTTATCGCTTCGAATAACATTTTTCTTTGTTCTGCTGTCCAGTCACCATATGTTTTAGCTTAGTTTATTCTTTCCAACCTTTGATGGAGTTAGAAAAATCGCTTTTTTTGGAGAAATTCTAGCATTTCTTGCATTATGCAGAGGATAAATCTTCCACTTAATTTAACATTGCATTCCTCCATTTCGTTTTATATTTTCGAAGATGAATCCCCCCCCCCCCTCCCTTTGAGCACAATCTTTTCATTTTTCTGTTACCAATTTCTGTCGTAACGTTTTTGTTTGCCTTTACCTGTCTGGTTTTGTAGGATTGAGTCTCCTCTTGTATCTCTTCAAAAATTTAGAAATGTCACCTTTGGTTTTCTTTTCACCAATCGTTTTTCTAATTACTTTATAACTGTTGCTTGTTCATTTTTGTAGAGCTATTTTACGCCGCTTTCTGGGCGACCAAGCAACTCTTTGAATCATTTATTTAATTTTATTATTTTTTTTTATCTCATTAAATAAAATAACTTTTATTAATGTGTACGATTAATTAATATAACGTTAAAAAATTTACCAACTAACATTTTTAGCTAATTCATACACAATACTATGTTAAATTGAATCAGTGAATAAATTTTTTTAAATGATATGGAATATAATGAATATAAAGCTCTTTAAAATGTTTTGTAATACACTTGATTTTTTTCCCCGAAATTCTTTACTTATGCATTACTAAGGCATTTTTTAAAATAATTTCTTTCCTCATTTTTTTACTATCACATTAGAATGCGTACTGTGGTGCATTTCAAAATTAGGAATGCCCAAAAGCTTGTCAATTCCTGTTACTTTATTAATTTTTATGTTATATCATAAGTTCTTTCCTCATTTTTTTATTATCACACATTAGATTATATAAACATGTTGTTTACTAAGACTCGAAAGACTAGCCTGACCAGTAGCCGTATCGATTTTAGCCTTTTTCATCAACAAAACAGGGAGTTTTGCTAATGAGAGCAATTGCAGCAAACCTAAATTTATGTCTCTCAAAACTAAATAATTTAAATATCTAAATTTATGTCAAATTATTTTAAATTTATTTAAATATCTAAATTTATGTTTAAATAATTAAATGTCTAAATTTATGTCAAAATCAAACCTCTCTCTCTTTCTCTTTCTCTCTCTCTCTGTCTCTCTCTCTTTCTCTCTCTCACTCTCACTCACTCACCTGTTATTTATTTCTTTGGGGTTGGGGTTGTGTGAAAGACCTTGTGTATGTATTTCAGAATGTATGGTGTGAAATAGACTACCGTTTGTTAGATGTTATCCTTATTTTACCAACGGGTGTCACATAGAACATTTATAAAGTGTGTAAATAAAATATTTTGAATTTCCTTTTACATTCTGCGCAATTCTCATCGATACATTCCTTTCAATTAAACGGTTATAGCCGTTTGTAATCTCTATCTTCATTCACAATCACCCTGCATAATATTCTTTACAACACATGCTCAGAATCTGCGAAGTTAGATTCCATGTAGTGTATCACATAACTCTGATATTTATAATAGAACAACGAAAATATTTAATAAATAGCTTAGTGTACAAAATTCATATAAACTATACATGTATTAAAATCTTTTCAAATCAGATAAGATTTATTTGACAAGTTAGTACACTCATTTCTTTTACTGATTAATACAACTTACATGCTTTAATTGATATTAAAACGGGAGTAAACCATACAGGTAACATTTTACTGATTTAGAAATCAAATTGTTCCCTTTTTTCTTATTTAAGGTAATTTGTAAAATAATATGCAGTCAGAATAAAAAATTTCTTTCATTGATTTGGATTACAATTAACCTTCGCAATACTTTATATTTCGGTAATGAAAAGTGGAATACAGGTAAAAAATGAATTTATAATCCATTTACTTTTCATTTAATTATATAAATTTTAGTTTGTACTGCTAACTATGTAATAGAAATGAAAGTTATTTGATTCAGTCATACATAATGAACTTCAGAACAGTAAATAAAAATTATTTGTAATAATATGAGCGACTTGATCTAATTTCACTAATGATAAAACCTTATCAAGATATCCATCTAATAACCATCTTACTTCCTAAAATAAAGTGATGTCCCTAAAGTTGGTAAAATTCTTAAAATTACACTAAATACTAAACAGGATTGTTCTTTCTTTAGCAGATTTTTTTTTTTAATTAAACGAAACATTTTACTAATTGGAAAAAATGGAATGTAAAAACTGCAATGTTAAGTAAAATAAGTGAAGAATTCCCCCCCTATATATAACATATAAAATTTATATATTCCCCATCTCTTCTCTATATATTCCTCTTTCTCTTATATAAAATTCTCTCACTCTATATATAAAGAAGATATGGTAGAAATAGTTTTCAAAATTCTTCAATTATTCAGTACTCTAAACTCAATAAACTTTAAAATTAATAAAGACTACTTACAAGAAATAACAAAACTTTATGTGAAGACCGAGTGTGGTAATTTTCGAAGCTCGGAGAAACGCAAAGTCCTGTTTTGTCCATCTTTGACAAAATGTCCGCATCAGAATCACCTGAAATATCCCTTTCAAACCTTTTAGAAAATTAATCCCATTCTTATCATTAATTGGCTCGGCGACCATGTTAGTATATTCTTCTGATAAACAACGCTTTTTCGCAATTATAAGCAACAGTCAAGACTTTCCGAAGTAAAAAGGGAAGTAACAGAAATACATTCAAAAGCAACGCAAAGTCAAACGGTACTTTATAAAAAGAAATAAATAAATAAAAATACATAGCAAAAACCAATAAAAAACATTAAGTGAAAAACAGAAACACGAATGTACATCACATGGAAGTTTAAAGAGCCGAGTTCAGTTTGTTAACATTACGTTTTGCTTCCTCCCCCATAACAACTGGTGAACAAAATACTGAATTAAGACAGACTGTGGTCAAACTGAAGGTCAAGATCTTGAAACCACTATTCCGTTCAAAAGACTATTTTCACTATTCAAGAGCTCATTCTCAAGTGATGTGTATTTGGTACGTTCTTCTGTGAACGACGTTCGCGAGTGATGCGTAACTATATGGTACGTTCGTCCTGAAAGGGTTAATGTTGTAAAACGGCGGGTTTTCTGATTGGATGTCTAGGCTGTTGCCTAATTGGAACGTGATAATGGGGAGTGGTATTGCGTCTTCTTGGATTAGTGGTCGGAACGAGAGTCTCTACGACCTGTTCCCGGACTAAAGATACAATATCACCTGGAGATACGGATTCATCATGAGTATACTGCATTTCTGGTAGGATCTTCTGAGCTCTTCTCCAAGGATACCAGGGATTTAAAATTAACCTTGTATGTATCGGCTGATACTGTATAAAATTGGGTAGCCTCTAAAAATTAGGCCGGGTGATGCGTGACCTTTTAAGATTATCTATTTGTCCTCAGCGTTTTACAAATTCCTCAATAGTTTTATACTGAACCTGCAGGGGCTGGTATAAATCTTCTGCGATATTTTTCATCAGATGAGCCACTTTCTTGTCTTCTTGCATGGAGGGGTTCACTTTTCGGCACAAAGCATGCATATCCTGAATGTACGACTCGGATGTCTCGTCAATTCGCTGGACACTTGTAAGCAAACATCTTTCATCTTGGCGTTTTGAATCATCTGTACGACAAAACATATTGTTCAGGTAGTTTCTGAATGTAGTTTAATTTGGGAAATTGTCCATAATTGTCAAAGCATAGTCTAGCTGTCCTAGTAAAGTAGTGCTTCTAGTGTAATGTTAATAAAAATTAAATAAAACTAAAACCTAGTAAAGTAGAAAATGACGTTCGCCAGACTCATCTGTTCATTCCAGCAGTTACAGGATGCGATCTGTTCATCTTTCTTCAGCCGTTTGCTAGCTTTTTGTTCTTAGTTCGTGAGCCATTTACTAGCATCCATATCCCCGCACCTCCTATAGTCGTCCGCAGGCAACGCCAGTTAACCACCCCTGCCGTTCTCCACGCCGACCGAAAGTGGAAAACCTAAGTGAGACGCCCTTTTCTAGAGGTGAGGCCTCAACTGAAAAAATCCATCGACGCTTAGTTAAACTAGCATGTATAAGAACATGATCTATGTCACAGTTAATGGACAGTGTATAAAAACCCTATCCAGGTGCCGATTATTCCGCCATATCTGAAGAACTATGTCAAAAGTTAAATGTTCCAATGTTTACTGAAAATGCGGCTGTTCTAAAAACTGCAAAAGGAAAACCTGTAGCCGTTTCTCGACGCTGTGTATTGCAAGTAGATCTAAATGGGACGATCAGGCCATTTTAATTTTTCGTATTTTTCCACTGCATCCATGAAATGATACTTGGATGGAATTTGTTTTTCTTTCAACAAATGCTGTTATAGACTATGGAAATGAAGAACTACGAATCGCCGGAATCCTTCCAGAGAACACAGAGTTGAGTAAATCGGATGGCTCCATGTTTGCCGCTAGAAATTACCTACTCGAAGTCTTTTCAGTGAAGCAAATATGTGCTCTTAGTCCGCAAATTGGAGAGACAGATCAGGCTACAATAACTGATAACAAAATTTTATTGTACGAGAAAAAGCTATTGGTACCATCCTGGATTATTGACATTTAAAATAGCTGTTATAAAGTATAGGTAGCACATTGGTCCCAACGAACTAAAATGATACCGAGGGGAAGGAAAATAACCAACTTATCAACGATAATGAATGACTCCATTTGTTCGCAGAATGATAAGAGCCGAGAAGATTATTATCTGCCCAGAACACAATTAACTCGTGAAAAATTTAGAATCATGCTAGATATTGAGCTTACAACTACTTAGAGAAGCGAGCTACTGAATTTGCTTGAAGAATTAGCGATGTATTCGATTTCAGCAGGAAATCCTGACCTAAACAGTAAAACATAAGATCGACACAGGCGATAATTCTTCGATCAAGGAAAGACCTTACCGTTCCTCAGCCAGTGAGAGACGTATGATAGAAGACGAAGTACAACGAATAATAAAGGAAGACGTTATACGATCGTCATAGTCCGTGGTCTTCTCCCATAGTGCTCGTAAAGAAGAAAAATTGTGAATGGGGCTTTTAAGTCGATTATAGAAAACTGAATAAATTTATTAAAAAAGTCGTTTATCCGCTGCCACGCTTTGAATGATGCTTTTGACTTCATAGCAAGTGCAAGAATTTTCTTAATGATGGATTTAAAGTCAGACTATTGGCAGATAGAAGTTGATGGGACAGACAAAGAAAAGGTGGCCTTTGTGACCCCAGATAGTCTTTATGAATTTAAAGTCGTGCCATTTGCTCCAGCTACGTTTGAACGGATGATGGACACAGTTCTTCAAAGTCTCATGTAGAAT
Organism: Nephila pilipes; assembly: GCA_019974015.1. Lineage (NCBI taxonomy): Eukaryota > Metazoa > Arthropoda > Arachnida > Araneae > Nephilidae > Nephila > Nephila pilipes. The sequence goes on along the minus strand of BMAW01101096.1, from coordinate 380,300 downwards.
ATTTGTCTTTGCTATCTAGATGACATCATTGTATATGCACCAAATTTTCAAGAACATCACATACGCTTGAGGAACATTGAAATATATCCAAGAGGCAGGACTATCGTTTAATTCAAGCAAATGCTCATTCGAAAGAAAGAAACTGCCGATATTGGGTCATTTAGTTGATGAACGTGGTATCTATCCAAATCCCGAAAATTGTGAAGGAAAAAAAGTAAAAACCGGATATTTTTTTGGTTTTTCCTGTTGGTGACATCTTGCATCTCTCAATGCTTTTATTTATAATAGTTTGTTAAAGTCATACTTTTATTATTTCTCTGAAACTGATAGTATCAAAGAATTACTATGCTGAATTAGTCTCGAGTTCATATTATTCACTTGCGTGAACTTTCTATCTGACATTTCGAAATAAATATTTTTTAAGGAAAACTTATACATCATTTCTAACAAAATGAAATTATTTTTTTATAAGTCTTTATTATGTTATAGGCTATATTATATAAAAAGTGAAAAATATTCTGATCTCACACACAGTAATATGCCCACAATGTGAGAATTAACATATATAACTTATACACTCACACAGATATTTATATTAGAACAACGAAAGTATTTAACAAAATAAAGTTTACAATATTCACATATAAACTATACATGTATCAAAATCCTTTCCAATCAAAAAGTTTTAATTTGACAAATTAGCATACTTATTTCTTCGACTGAGTAATACAACATATGTTTCAACTGACATTTAAATGTGAGTATACCGTGTAAGAAAGGTAAGATTTTAAAGATTTCTAGCTCAAATTGTTACGGAGAAAAATGTCTCCCCCCCTTTTTTTTCCCTTCGTATTTTTCATTAAAGGTAATCCGATATTTGTAAAATAATATGTAATCGGAATAAAGTTCTTCTTCAATTGATTTGGAGGTTGTGTATGTTACTACAATAAATTTTACTTAAAATGTTGCCTAAGTGTGAGGGATGGTGAAGTTCAATGGTGCTAGAGCCAGTTATGGTTATGCTGCACCAAAGAAGGTGTATCTGTGATCCAGACGTTTGAAAAAATGAAAAAAAAGATAAACTTTGGTTGATAAGAATGATTTTCAAAAATAGAAAAGGTTTGCTCTGTAATATGTGGGATCTCTGCGTCACCCGTGTTTACCAAAGATAGTAAATCCCATGGGAAAAAATCATTAGGTTGCCCTGGTGAGTGATACCCGTGCTTACCTGAAGAAGACAAGCTTCTGAGGACTAAATGTTGCCTTAATCGTATGTTTTTGTTGCAAATAAAAGTTATTAAAAATTCATACTATTCGCTTCTTAACTATCCAACTGAGCTCCGAAACAAAAACAAAAAAGTATCCAATTAAAAGAGGAAGAAATTGAACTACTGTTTTTTGAAAACATACTTTTTAAATAAAAAATACATTTTGAGTAAATAGGTTATTAAACAAAAGATAATAATAAAATTTTTATCAATGTTTTTGGTAAAAAAGTATTAAATACAAAATAAATTATTACAGAGTAAAATAAACTGAAAAAGAAAATTTAAAAACCCATTTGGAATGGGTGATCTGTATTGAAAAAATACAAAAGAACCACTAAAAAAATTAAATTGTCATGTAGACATTCGTTTTCGAAGATTTGTTGCAATTTAAAGTGTCATTACTTGATGCAAAATAGTGACCCCGATTGTTTATTACATACTTTTATTATTTTATTATAAATTATATACTTTCATTAATCATTATCATCCAATTTTGAATGTGGCCACTGTAGCCTGATAGTCACGGTCGTGGACTC
>BMAW01101096.1:360095-378471 GCA_019974015.1 Nephila pilipes | reverse complement strand
GTGGCTGGGGGGGGGGCATCCGAGTCAGGTGTTCAGGCCTGATATCCCAAACCCACTATGGTGTAGCTGTCAATCATTCACGAATCTATCGTTAGTCAATCTTCCTGCTATGGTGTTGAAGAAGTTGCGAGAGGTTTGCAGCTCAGGTGTCTCCGTCACTTGACCGAGGAAGAATTATGCAGGTCTATCGATCAGTAGACCCTCTTGTTGATTCTCAGTGATAACGATTAATATTCAATCATATCACTAATTTTAAATGTTACTTTATGCGTGTACTTACAAGCAATAATAAAATTCGCCTATAATTTTGCAACTCAAAATTAGAGCGCATACGTATCTGAGTGCATGTATGTATGCTGACTCTCTTCTAAAAAAAAAAAAAATCAGTTAAAACGCCTTGCTAACTTCATAAGACAAGGCAATCTTTCAACCTAGTTGGTAAAGGCGCGACAAAGAGACCGATTAACTTTTCTTCGGACCCATTGAACCAGGGTTCGAAACTGCAGCGACTCCCTCAAGTTCGCCAGAACTCTTTTCCCCTCACGAGGTTGGGAGGAAAAAACGTCCAGCGCTGAAGTAGTGTTTTCAGAATTTTAACACTTGATAGTAGCACAGCCTATAACTACTGGTTGCATATTTGTTACCAAACACTTGCCTCGGTATGTCTAGCCGTTCAAAACTCACACAAATCACAACTAGTGATGTTCCGGCTTCTGGTGCACGTGTCGACGAGACCGCTGCTCAATACAGAGACAGTCGATGACTCAAAATGGAGAAAACTGCTCCCAAGAAAGCAAGAAACTCAATTCCAGCAGGGACGGGATGGAATCAGTGTAATGTGGCTGAAAAAAAATGCAACCTTCTCAGCAAATACAATGTTTCTCTTTATATCCCATCACGATGATACTGGAGGGTATGTGATTCTGCTTGTACATAGTAGAGACGCATTGCTAACTATCCAGGCAGGACGTCTTTTCAGCCCAGTCGGTTTGGACATGGCAAAGTGACCGATGAACTTTTCTTCCGGACCCACTGGACCAGGGCTCGAAATTGCAGTGGACTCAATGTACCCAACTCTCTCCCTTCCACAGGGGCCTCAGGTTGAAAAACATCCCCAGTGCTTGAATAGTGAACGATCATTCCCGATTATCGGTATTTCGTCATTGGGAATCATGGAAATTTACATTAGACCTTGAAAACACTTGGCGGGTGTTTTAAACCAAAAGACTAATCCCACTTGACTAAGGAGAGTATATTTTTACGTTGCATACCTCTTTTTTTATGATGTAATTATATTGTTTTGAACACACCTAAAACTCAATGCTTACGCATACATAATTTCACAATCAGTGTGTAGCAAGTATTTTTAAAATTTTTCCTCTCATATTTTTCAAACAAAACTTATCATTCTGTAGCTAAATTTATAAGTTTATATATAAATCAGTCAACAAAATTTAAAAATTCTGTTTTAAAAGATTTATAAAACAAGCCCTGCCGTACCGGCCAGTACAAAACCGCCGCGTAGCCGTTTGCCAAACGCTGCCGCCTGCCTTGGCAGCACGCGCCCGGCGCGCGGCAAGCAGCATTGCGCTGCAACGGCGAGCAACAACATTTTTGCCATACCTTTAAGCGCGCTGCCACAAAACGCGCTTTACCACTAGGCTACCGCGGCCACAGCGAAGATGTTTACTGGCAAAACTTGTCGTCCATGACGAAACTGTGTTGCAATCAGCATCATTTGTTGAGAAAAAGTAGTTTTAGCCGTCCCTCTTAAATGATTTTTTAATTGAGAAAAATTGCTTTTGCTGGTACCAACAGTTATGTAAGCGTTAGCAAAATTCTAAAATGATAGCTGAATTTGGGTCAATTTTAATGGAATTAATGAATTTAAGATCGACCATAGTTCCTTCTTTTTTTTTTTTTTTTTGAAATGAAGAAACAAAGTCCTATCTCGTCCAGCCAGTTTTAAAGCTTCTAGATCTTAACAATACGCCATTGATTCATTTTGTACATCTTTAAGTTTGTGAACATCAAAATTTCAAAAGAGTCGTTTTGGCTAGATTCAATGTTGAATCTCAGCTTCAGTAGCTGCTGACGCCTGATTTTTTATAAAGTAGGGAAAAGAAATCTATTTTACATAATTTTATTTTGAATCTTGTATTGGTTCTTCTAAACTTTCATATGAACAATTTCGTTTGTTGTCAGAACACGATGACGTGGTGTAGTCAAATAAATATATATTTTTTCTACATCGATTTGTAAGCTAAATTTTCTGTTTCTAAGATAATGTTGTATTATTTCCACTCAAAAGTGTCTTTATTTTAACCGGGCTAAAACTTTTGAATGAATTTAGAGAGTCATAAGCTAACGGAACCAATTTATGAAAAAAGAAACCTGAGAAAGAAAAAAAGTATATTTTATCAGAAGATTAGCATTTTTTTTTTTTTTTTTTTTGAACATATTTTGAGTCTTCCGACCTCTAGGAATTAAAAATTATAATATAAAATTATAAATAAATATTTATTTATTTTTTGTATATTTAATCTTTCATAATACTATTCTTAAAATAATTTACTTCTTACTGCATCATCCAGCTTATTAATTCTTTCATTGTTAATATATCATAATTGGATAAGCTTTAAAAATCGTTTTTAGTTATTCTAACAAAACAATGACTCTTTGTTATAATTTAATAATGCCATCAGGAAACTACAATATGTAGATAAATTTATACACAGGTTTCGTTATAATCTTACATATATATATATATATATATATATATATATATATATATATGTGTGTGTGTGTGTGTGTGTGTAGGATTAACATCCTCAATACAGCCAGAAAAGTTATTCACACACGGTATTCCATGGTTCAGGCATTTCCCCAGGCTTTTTTATATGCAATTTCATTGGTTGAAGTTCGACCAGATTCCCTCCTGAATCTAGACCTCACCTGTCTCAATATGCATCAAAGATTCATGACCTGTAGAGAGGTTCAAAATTACGGCGTCCGTCGCCAATAGCCCTCTTGTTGCTTCTAGTGCGACGTTAGTAAAAGCCAAACCATGACCTATTAAGAAATTTTCCAGGGGCACAAAATGCCCTAAGTTTTCTTTGCTTGCCAGCACCGCGGCTATCGTAAAACGCTTGCCGCTTGGGCTAAAAGGTTCTTGCGCCCTAAATGCTGTATGTAGATCACGCAGTGAACAACTAAAAAACTGAGTCTTGCCTCAAAATATTGATGAACTCATTGACAATCCACCATTGCAGAAGCTCGTCTATGCAACAGACATAATGCTCTCTCTAGAAGAATATTTTTTCTTTTTTTAAAATAATCTTTGACAGTATTGAAAATAAATTCACGATAATGTTTGTAGTCAAGTTATGACGCCGCCCGACCAGGCTTCATGTTGCAATGCCATCACTAGATTCAATTATTAAACACTGACGCAAATAATTACAGAATCCACCAAAACAGTCTTTTCAACAATTTATTAACATATGATTTATTATGACAACAACTGCCTATGCTCTCTCAGGTAAAGCTTTCTAATACCTTAGTTCAACCCACCAATAGTAATCTAACAGACTCACCCACCACTAATCCTTCCTCGACTGCAGCTCAGACTCTGGATCAGCTGTTGGGAACAACTATAAAATACTTATAGCAACAATATTTTGCTCAGACCCTCTATTTCAATCTTTTAATTTCCTCCTTCCACTTAGCTATCTATATCACTTCGGCTTCACCTCTCCTGCAGCCTCTCTTTCAGGTACTCTTGCTACTTCCAGTCGGAGTTTGCTTATATTTCTTAACTCCAACCACTTCATTTCTAACTGCTTTACATAATAACTTTACGTATCACGTTTCATTTTTGAGGTTGGGCAAAGGTTGTTTAGCAGAAAGTAATCAAGTCTCAAAGTCCCAAAGGTTAGTGAAGAGAAACCGCAGATAGCCCAATGTCACAAAGTGTCTTGCAATCTTATTGAATAATTTTTTTTTCTTCTTTTCACAAATTGGAAGTACGAAATGAAGTAAGGCCCTAGTACTGGAGTAAGATGAGTTCATCTTCTTTAAAGAAATTTCAGTGGATACCAATTAGTCGTCTCTTTTTTTCTTTTGTAATGGAACATTTTGTTAAGTGGACGCAGCTGAATGATGTAAAACCGTTTCCTAAAACTTCTCTGACAGCCAACTGATATTATCTCTTCGCCTTCTTGTTGGCAGAGATTTCTCCGGAATTTAGCTAATGGTGTGATATATTAATAGTAGATTTCAAACTCTTGCAGTTTATGATAAGTTGCTAATAAGCGTAAGACAGACCGTGCCTTGAAACTTGCTTCTGATGTTCATGAAAACGTAAATCTATATCCAGGATAAAACTGTTTGCAGATGATCCTGCAAACGAGACCGTTCATTACTGCCGTGTACTTGTTACAAAGTAAACACATCAATAGTGGCGAATTCGACGGCAATTCATCAATACACATAAAATCCGATCTTTTAAGTACGTGGCATTACATTGTGACATTAATCGACGTCATTTGCAGTTACAAAAAATACTTGATGAAGAAAAAAATAACTTACTTAAAATTAATGAATTCATGATAAGGAATAGATAATGCAACACAGATGGAATTAAACATTTTGTACTGAAAGTGTTCTGAATGCATGCGCTGCAATAAAGCGCCCAGAGAAAGAGAATATGCCAGGAATAAAGCTGACTCATGCACTGTGGTAGTTGGAATTTCATAGGTATTCGGTGGGTTCTTTAAGATTCATCCTACATATAACCTTTTCCCTTGGCGGAATAAAACCGTTTTTGCTTGGTCAAATTTTCCTCCTATTTTGAGGAATTGCACGAGTCTAGTCTTATATTTCATCTTCACGATAAGGAGAGTTGAATGTCATTTTTTTTTTTAATGTCAATAAAATAAACACCACAAAATGACAAAACTATCACCAACTTCTGAGGCAAACTACCGATCTCTGCTTATTTACAATTTTATGTTTTCCTTGGTGTGTATGTCATCTTTCGATCAGTAGTTAATAACTTCAATCTTCGGCTCTTAAACTCTAGAGAATCATTCTTACTCGCCTAACAATGCAATATTTATTTATTTCCGACAAGTTTTAACTAATATTTCAATATTTTTTTAATAATGCAGTTTCTTGTAGTAATGCGGTGCCATCTATGGAAGATATATTGAACTACGCAGAGAGTGATCTTAAAGACGAGAGAGATGAGGATTTTTATTACCTTTACCCGCTGCATAAAGCCCTTTTCGCGCCGCTTACGCGCGCCCTTTTTACGCGCGCGCACTTTGCCACTTTACGTAATTTGCAACGTTTGACGCAAAACATTTAAAAACTAATCCAGTTATTCAATTTCTTATATTTGCTTTCCACCGTACCGATAAGGTGTTTTTATTTACGCCTAAGTGTGCTCGGCATTTAAGATCTACAAATTAGCAAAGGAGGTTTATAATAAATTCCTTACACATAACTACTATAACAGTTGTACGATATTTAGACACATTAATTCCGGGCATTTTCCTTCAAAACCCAGTTTAGTAAGATTTTGGTTCCCGAAATCCAAAGTTCTTATAGTCAGACTTGACCTAATGTTCATGGGATACAGAAATATTTATGACCTTTCTTGTCGAATCTAAGGAACATCACGAACAGATTTGTTATCAGGAAGGATCAAACCAGGAACACTTTTTCGAGACAATTTTCAATTTTTAATATTACAGAAGCTTATTTGACTTTACTGCTGTATTTAGAAAATATTATATATTTTATTTTTTCTTCTCATTTCAGTTTGTTTGAACCAATACATTTTTTTTATCGTGTAAAATGTATTTCAAATACTTTTATTTTTTATATTATAATGCCTGAAGTGGGGTCTTAATTTTGCGTGTAGGAATGAAAAAATTGCACTTTTACGAGTTCAAGATACATGTGTTAGGGATATAAAATGGGAAAAGGACAAGCGGCTAGTATTGTCCATTGAAGTCGTTTCCTTTTTTTTTTCTAAAAAAATCAATGGAATTATGACGCTAACTTCATGCGTCCCAAAAAATCGTCTTCATAACTTTTCCTGCCAATAAAATCGATTTCGCCTGCTTGAGAGAAGATTCACAGGGGAAGCAACACGTTGTTTTGTTGTTGTTTGGTTTCAATGTAAATGATGAACCAAGGTTGCATGGACAGGAAACAACTCGATGTAAATGACGACGAAAACTTGACACGACAGTAGTTGAATTTTAATTGGCAGCAAATGGCTGCTGAAATCAAACTAACCTATGAATCGAGTGTTAAAACTTTGTTTTCTTGCCGTTGTTAAACAAATGGTGCAATAAATAATACTAATTCATATGGGAAGATCATCTGTTGCCATGACTTTTTTGGATCACACCCATATAGGAAGTTTATGGAATTTTGAAACTGTATGATAAACGGATATATGTATCATAGCCACTTTGACTTTTTATGAACTTTGAGATGGAGTTTTTTTAAAATTCTGATATGTTTCGAGCTAAGTTAATTATCTTCAGCATTAGAGGAATTAAGATTCTCAGCCAGATCACTAATTAACGTTATGGATATTATTAATTTGTGTAAGTTATAACACCTTGTAAAGGCAAGGAGATCAATTCTGTATACATTCTGCTTTTCTCATAAAACTTTGCATTTTTATAAATTGTCACAGAGTGTGGTATGCGTTAAAATGTAATTTTTTTTTTCACAATGATGGACTTATGGAACATATTTCTGTTATTTTTAAAAAGCTACGGTTATGTTTTTAAGAGCAAGTAATTACATCCATTAACATTTTTTAATGTAATTATTTTGTACTTGCCTTTTTTTTTTTACCATGCTCCACTTCGCTGTTGGCTTTACCACTTCGTAGGCCAGGTAGACCGTAAAAGCAAGTAAAGCCTGCAGTAGCTATGAACAGCTGTACATTTGCCATACATTTTGGCTACAAGCGCCTTTTATACTTTAGTATGCAATTTTACTTTAAATAAAAGCAAAAGCCTCTTAGCACAAAGCCGTAAGGCCATATTCCTTTTACTTTTCGCTAGGCCATAGCTAGTAAACATAAGCAGCTTAGAGCAAAATACCTTGGTAGCAAAATTTCGCCATTTGGTACAAACTGTCCAGCATACAAATATTTTTGAGTAATGCAATTTTTATACAAAAATGTAAGAAACTTGTGATAATTCTATTTGATATATTCTTAAAATTTCTTTGAATGTTATAAGTCTCTTGATTTTTTCCCTGAATTATTACATTTTTTTAAATGTATCGTCGAAAAGGGATAATTGTGAATGGCTCTTCAGATTTCAAATAATTAATTAATGTAGCTAATATATAATAATCTCAATTGAGATTGTCGATTTTTTTCAAAAAATTAAGTAGAGTTAATTTGACCTTTTCTTTTTTTTTTTTGTTTGGTTTCTCAAGTTGCTTATATAATTCTTGATATCTGCTACACAAAACTTAAGACTACGTTGACAGTTTAATGCACGCTGTATGTCAAGATCATGGTAAAAAATTTTTTGTTCCTTAGCACCATAGATTTCAAACCCTCATGAATTAAATCAGCTATTAATGGCTGAATTTCACCCTTCATCATTACAGACATCTTTATTATCATAAACTGTCATAAATTCGATAAATCTTCCTCATCAAAGTCCTTTTCTTCATCAATTCTTCGATGTCAGTGGTGCATGTTATTAAAACCTTCATACCAATAGCATTTGATAGAGTTATAATTTCAAATTTACACCTGTTTTTTTTGTACAAGCTTCCTGCACGCATGATACAAAATTTTTTTACCAACTAGCATTTAAGGTCGATTGGCGCAGCTGTTTAATTACAAAAGAAGCGTATGTAATTAAATCCATAATCGTCAACTTTCTCCGTAGCTACAGTCAAATTTCTTTCTTCCACTGAATCTAAAATATATTTAAACGTTTGCTTTGTAGTAAATTTTAAAGTATCTATAATACCCTTATCAGTGGCTGGAATCAACGAGGGTGGTATTAGGCTGTAAAAACAACATTTGGTTATTTAGATTTTTTTCTAGGATTCGTGCTGGAACAAAAAAAAATCATTAACAATAAATATATTGGTAAAATAAGTATTATTTCAAAATCAGTAAAGGAAAACTGCCTGTGAAAAGAGGTTAGATGTATGTATATGTATATATATATATATGTATATATATAATTCAATTTTAAAGAGTGCTATGTTTTTTGCTGTTATGTTATAATGTTAGGTGTTGTTGTATGTTCAAAGTTTATGTTATAACAACATCAAGAAAAGTTATGTTTAAGATTTTTATAACATTCAAAATATTATGTTTTAAAATTTTTTTTTCTACTAATAAAAAAGTATTATGTTTTAATGTTTATTTTCTAATTATAAAAATGAGTGCTAAGTTTAAGATTTTATATTCAGTGATAGAATTAGTAAAATTTACTATTTTTTATTTTCTATAATTCAAAGAGTTATCCTTCAATTTTTTATTTTTATTTTTCTAACATTTTGAAAAAATATTAGCATTCTGGAGATTTTTCTAAAATTAAGGTGTTTTAATGTTGCGTTTTCCTAAATTTGCTTTTTTTTTTTTTTTTTTTTTTTTTTTTGGCAGCGCTGCACTGGCAGCACACCGCTGCGCAAAGCACAGCCATTTGGCGCACGTAGCCATTGCATTTCAAAATCATTATTTAGTAGAATTCATTAAGTGGTTACACTAAGTTCAATCATTGATTTATGAACACTAACTCAACTTCTGCATTGATAGGGTCTAATAAGTATCGAGTTTTACATTTTAACTTTTTTTCTTTAACATATCAACAAAATACTTTTTGAAAAGAGATGTTGTACTCTCTGTAACTTTTCCTAAAATGTAATGCATTTCAGTCCATTCAGACTTATTTTGAAACTCATGCAGATGAGACAAATTTATAAAGAAAAAAGAAAGCCCTTTTTAGCACCAGAGAGTCCTGTATATAGTGACATGTTTTCAGAGTGTTATGTATCTAAATATTTTGTTTTATTTACAAGGTGTTGCCAAAGAAAATTGATAACAGCAACACCCTTTTAGTCGAAAATAGATCCCATGAGTGTCGTTTTTTATATTGACGAAAATGAATCGTTACGTTGTTGAAGAAATATGACACAATTTCAAAAGTTTTTACCATCTGAGACTTTACAGCCACTTTTTTTTTACTGCGCCGCGCACGCCGCATTGAGATGTGATTGATTTGATGAAGATAATGAGTTTGCTTGATGGAACAGAATAATGTATTCGTTCAATCACAGACTGTTAAAATGGATGTAATTATATATATGTTATATATATATATATATATATATATATATATATATATCAACATTGCTGTAATAACATATCATAAGATGTTTACGCGTGCTATTTCATAGTATATAGTAATGCTTTATCAATTCTAAATATATATTATTATTAATATTAATTATAGACATAATTTTTAAATAACACAAATTCAAGCTAAAATTACAAATTATAATCACTTTAAAAACGAAATATTTTTTAAAAATTAAAACACTCACTACAAATACTATAGACTTGAAAAAAATCAGTAGTATCAAAATAATGGTGGTTGAAAAATATTATCTATTTAAAACATACAAAATATCTTATCAAAAGAAATACATATATTTACTGAAATACAGATTTATACATAATAATGTTAATTCTAAATGATATAAATGACATAAATTAAACATTACGCATAATAATTTCAACGCAAAGCTACCCAAAAACAAATCAAATCAAGTGAAAATTATGGAAAAAACAAAAATGGAATAATATAATTAAAATTCTGTCCCAGCCTCTGTACTGAGAAAAGTGTTTTAAACTTAAAGGATTCACAATCATCCTCAGCCAGTAATTAACACATCGATCAATATCCCGAGTCTAACATTAGAAAACAACATTTTTTTGCAAATTTTTTTATTCATCAACCTCAACACCTTTTTATTAATCACCTTTTAGGAGTGATACAATCGTTCAACCTTTTCCACAATTTTTCTTTTTTCGCAAAGAAATCTTTTTTGTTGCGAAATGTAAATGCTTGATAAACAACTTTCTGAATCCTCGACTCATTGCTGTTTTTGTTCCCATCAACAATCTTGTACCATGGAAAAAACCTTTTTTCACTTCACTTCAAAACCTTTTCCTGGTCGATCGACTTAAAATTTTTGAGCACGTTTCAAGCAAGGTTAGTACTCCTAGAAGAGACCTGGTTGCTGGTTTACTACGAGCGCCGTGCAAAAGTAGCCTGCCTGCCGTACGCATACCAGCGCCCGCCAGCACGCCGCGCTGGCAAACGCGCCAGTACGGCTGGCGCAGCGCGCCGGCGCAGCATGATATAAATGATACAGATTTGTAGGATTTCGCTCTTAAATGTTAAACTACAAAAGGTTACACTGTAAATGTTGCAATATTTTTTTTATGACTGGAAGATAAATTTTAAAAGTCCCCTCCTGTTTGTGTGATGTAGAAGTTTTGGAGAGGAAGGTGCCAGCTTAACGGTGTCGTTTCGTGACTCGATAGAGCTGAGGTACGACTTTCGCCGCTAATAGCCCTCAGGTGATTCTAAGTGCGATGTTAATAAACAATTAATCAGACATCTGTACTTCAATGTATACATGTTGGCTTCGCTGCAGAGGCCTTTTGTACAATTACTAGTTTAACATTCAGTTTACTGGCCGACTAATGGACCCTATAAACCTGAAGTTTTTTAATAATTTTAATGATCTGTGTTAGAGCATCCTGGTTTAATTTTAATAAAACAGTTACTTTCCAATGTGCCTTTTTTTATTCTCTTTTGTTTTGCAAAAAAATGTATGATTGAAGATAACTGCATAGAATTTCGGACATAAGAGTTTCAAGATATTGAGAATACAAGATCTAAAAAATTTCAGTTCATTAGAATTTACTTTTTTTCAATAACTGTGTTCAATAAATGTACTATATTTAATTATTTATATTTTGTAATGTTTATTTTTTTGATTTTTCATTTCGTTTTTATAATTGGAAATAAGTATTTATCCTATTGATGTAAAAAATGTTTGAAAAAAATGTTGGGTAGTAAATTTTTATATCTTCTAGATTTGCATGAGATACTCATTTATCATTAGGGACTATATTTAAAGACTTCTTAGCAAGAAACTTTTGAAGACGAAGATTTTTTACTTATCTTGAACATAATTTGCCAGTGAGAAGTAATAATAAGGCTAATTTTATGATGGAATATCATTTAAGGTAAAAGAAAAGAGACAATCGCAATGAGAGAATTCTCTTTAAAAAGTTGAATATTGGCTACCTTAACATAGATCATTAATTAATCTCAGCATCAAAATTTACTTCCCTTTTGAACTATGACAGATTATACCAGTATATACAGTTGATAGAAAGTTATTAATGATGTCCCCTTTTTTGAGTATTAAACAAAACTTTTTTCTTGTAGATTATCCAACGTAGAAAATAAATAAATAAATAAAATAAAATAAATAACCACCTTGCGTTTGCTAATATAAGCTGTACATGACTATGAACTTTTTTGCTTGACGTGATCATTTGTAAGGAATGAGATGTACTGCTTTTTTCCTATGAAATGAATTCTATTACATTTTAATTAACATTTTCAGTTATTTAAAAAATACATGAATATTAAGTTATTTAAATAGTCCTTGTTGTTGGAAGCCACTAAAAAAGTTTCAGTGTTTTAATTGTAAGTTTCAGACCGTTATGTGTTTTCAGGTGTTATTTGGTGTTGATTGTGATATAATGGAATTATTCAAAATGATTTATCCGATTTCAAAATTCAAGGTTTTCATAAATAAATAGCACAGAATGACGCTTACGCCACTTTTCCGCGCCGCGTACTTGCCTTTACAGCGGCCCAGCAGCAAGCGCGCCTTGCCAGGCGATTTTCGTTGTTTTTTTTATTAAGTATCCAATTTTGTTGATAAAGGCTTCTGCAATTTTAAATAAAATATTGAAAAAAATTATGGGTGCATATTATATTCAATTTTAATTTTTCGAAAATTTAGTGCTAAATCAAGCATGCGTATTATACACGTGTGCATGTATAATCAAGATCTTTCAGTAACTTCAGTTAGTTACACGTATAATGTCAATTCGATATATAGATTCTTCCCAAATACTTTGTAAAGTGTCAATTAGTAAAATCAGCAAGTAAAAGCAGCCAAAATTCGTTTATTTAATTTCAAATAAATTTGTGGTTTTTTGGTGGCGCATACACTTTATCTTTCACAGATCCCAAAGGAAGAATTGCATGGAGGCCATATCAGGTGACTTGGGTGGCCAGCAATGTAACATCAAGTCATATAGTTCCTGCGACCGATCAACTGCAAGGTTATCTGTAGAAGCTTCGAAACCTTTCGTGAAATAAGCTTGAAAGCAAAAAAGCACGGCTACATACCACGCTGCCTTACCCATTTTGCCCATTTGCTTTTTTGCCAGCGCCGTAACATTGCCGCAGGTGCCACATTACCTGCCTGCCTGCCCGCCATGCCTTTTTTTGCCATACCATTGCCATTTCTTTAGCGTATACCGTTTCTGGTAGCGTAAGCATTTGCTTTCGCTCCAGCGAAATTGCTGTAAAGGCACGTACTTAAAAGCAAAGCACCATAGTAGCTGGCATGCACCATGCCATTTTGTGGCCGTAGGCTGCAGAATTTTAATTTCATCGTTACTTAATACACATCTGTGATTAGTTTATATATAGTTTTTAAGATTGAGTGGAAAAAATGTTCAGTTTTTTTTTTTTTTTTTTGTTTAAAAGAAAAATATGCAATGGAAAAGATATATTTCTGAATTTTCTGTTGTAGTACGTATGTTAGTAAATCTTTTTCTAAGCACTCCTAGTTAATTTTTAAATTCTTTTTCTGTTAAAAGAAATGTTCTTGTCTCAAAATATTGTAGTTATGCTGTTTTTTTTATTCTGAGTTTTTTTATTGATATTGTTTTTAAGTATTGTATTATTTATGTTATGATTTTTCTATTTCCTTTTGAAGATGTCTATATTTGTGCTAAAGTTCAAAATCTTACTTTTCATTTTATACAATTCATCTTGCTAAAAGAATTTTTCCAATCACCTCTAATTTTTTAATTAGTTCGAATTAGTATTTATTTTTTCTTAAATATTTTGAAAATGCTGATATTTTCTTCTCACTTCAATTATTTATATGATTTTATGAGATAGTTTTGTCTAGTTTGTCGGGAAAATATAAAATAAATAAAATAAGATTTATTAACTGGTTTAAAGATAAATCGTTTGCATATATTCATTTATAATACTAATTGTAGTATAATGCAGTATTTTTTATAGCTGCTTTTAGTTATAAAGAAGTATTCTGAATTATTGACCATGTTTAATTTTTTTCAAAAATATTATCTTGACTGTTATCAACTGTAAATACAAGATCTATTCCCTTGAATTTTATTATTACAGAGGCCATCAATAATTTCTTTTGAATAATTATGTTTCATGGTTAGTGTATTCATTTCTTACACATATATGTTTGCTTTATTTTTGTTATCTTAACAATTGAAATTATTAATATTACGTTAATTTTTTGTCAGGTTTGCCAGAATACGTTAAAAAAAATTAATTTTTTTTCATATCATCAGCGTACCTTTTGTTGTCATTTAAAAAAAAATACGCTGCTGGCTGGCTAGCGCTACCGTAAAGGCTAAACGCCTTAGCATTTTGCACATTGCGTACATTTTTAAGCCTGCGCACAGCATACCTTTGCTGCCTTTTGCCATGCAGTACTCCCACACGCCCGTTTTGCCGCGCTAAAAGCGTAGTACACCTGCAAACGCCTTCAGCACAGCCATAAACGCGCTGCCTTCGCTATTTTATACCAGCTGCAAGCCGCGCGCTTATTTACCGCAGGTACCATTTACCGCAGCGCTGCCTTTTGCATTTCGCCGCCATACTGCGAAGCACCGTAGCTGCGAATGGGCGTGTAGGTTATTTATCATTGCAAGGTCTTTAAAAATTGTCTAAATTAAAGCGAATGATAATTTGAGAAATTTCTGAAAACTTAAAATGTTGGGGTTTCTTCTTTTTAATTTGAAATTTTCTATAAAATGGATTATCAGCTTTTTTTTTTTTTTTTTTGACTTTAATCTTTGAAGTGATTTGTTAGAGTTTTCAATGAATTACATTTTAGATTACATTATCCGTATATGTATATGTTAATTAGTAGATAATTCCTTGCGAAAAGAATTTTATATATTGGAGTCGTTTACGATATTCTGCATATATTTTTTAAAATTTACGGAAGTAAATTGGGTTTAATTTAAAAGTGAATGTCAACTTATTTTCTTGTTATATATTGAATTAATCATTTTTTATCTTTTTTGCGAATTTAGGCATGGTTGCAGGACTGCAACTCTGGATTGATCAATCAAAGGTCCTCACTTTATAGTAATAAATAAATAAAATAACTCAATAATAAAAATATAAAAAAATGTAAATTAAAATTTTTTAAGAATAATATAATTTAAAAAATAAAGATAATGTGTATTAAAAATTAAAGGAATTTTAATTCAGTTACGATTCTGGTGATCATACTTAGATCTTACTGTTATATATCAATTCTCCCATTAACTATGTTTTATTTACGATTTAATGTGATAGATAAGTGAGTAATTTGCAAACTCAAAATACAAGAAGACTCACTCTGAAATAACTGTCTCAATAAATACTTGCAATGTATTCTTTGCCATTTTGACTAACTATAAATTGTCAAATCCTCGTCACTCGACCAAAGCTCAAAATTGCGAGATCGATCGTATAGATTCTAAATGCGACTTTATAACCCAAAGAATTAATTAATTTCTAGTCTTGTTAGTTTTTTAGGCTCGCCAAGTAAATATATTTCTTCTTATCAAGCTGTTGTGTTTTTTTATATGAGTTTTCATTATAATATGTACGCAGGAATTCATATTTCGAAGCACACCGAAAAAAAACGAGGATGGTTGGTGTATAGCAAATCATTTTTTTTAAAAAAAAAAAAAAAACTTATTGTGAGAACATTTGGATTTTCTTTCTAATTTTTTTCTCTTTATCACTAAATATGAAGCTATCTTTTTCATTCAAATAGCCCTCATGTTACTTCTCATTGTAGCAATTTAATAAACAATCACAATCTTTTTCAATAAAGCTTTATTGTTGATTCTGACAGTTCATAGTATTTGTAATCTTGGAATAATTAGATTAAGTGTTTATATTACTAAACTATATTGCTTATTATAATTTTTTATTTTCAAATTTAAAAGTTATGATGCTGCAGATTCAGCAGGAGTAGTCAGATCCAGATCAGAGGGATCAGTTCTGAGGACAATGAATTATTTGTTATTATATTCTACATCTCTAAGCAATTTTTTAGTTTTATTTGTTCTTACTACAAATAAAATTTGTGTATTATTTATTTTTAATGGAGATATTGATTAATTCAAATATATTCCGCTTACTTTAAAGCGCCGCGCACGCGCGTACGGCAGCGCGCATGGCGATCAATTTAACAATTATTGATTATATTATAGGCTTTGAATTACGTATTTGGCATATTCTTTGTGTTTTAATTTGATATCAAAATTGTTGTAAAACTTATTGTACTTATATGTTACCGTGAAAACCGAAATCTGGAAAATGTCAAACTTTCTCGGTGAATGTCAACACATACCTAAACACGTTGGTGAACAACCAGTATTTTCATATTTCTCTCTTTTTCTCTTTTCTTCTTCTCTTCTCTTCTCTTCTTTTCTCTCTCTCTTCTCTCTCGATAGTTAATGTTGAATAAAACTAAAGAGCCTACGAATGTTGACATTCACTCACTGATCACTGATAGTAAATCGAATAAACTAATTTTTGTTTTTTTTTAAAATCATACACAACCCATTCAAGCGTAATGAAAAAGAGAAAATAATACCAATAATAAATCCGTTCATTATGTGATTTATATTACAGTCTTATTTATTGCAACAACTTAAAATGCTTTATCTTTGCCCAAGCAATGCGTAACTCATCGAGTCGGGTGTTCGAGCCCTGATGTCACCAAAGCCCCGCGGTGTAGCTGTGTCTAATGCACGTTAAATCTGTCGTTGCTCAAATACTTCCCTGGCTTGGTGTTGAACCCCCCCCCCCCGGGGGGGTTGCCAGCTCAGGTGTCGTCCTCGTCACTTGACCGAGGTTAAGAATTACGAGGTCTATCGCCAGTAGCCCTCTTGTTGATTCTCAGTGTAACGTTAATATTCAATCATATCACTAATTTTGAATAATTTACTTTATTGCGTGTACTTACAAGCAATAATAAAATTCGCCTATAATTTTGCAACTCAAAAATTGAAGCATACGTATCTGAGTGCATGTGTGTAGCGACTCTCTTCTAAAAAAAAAAAAAAATCAGAAGTTAAAACGCCTTGCTAACTAGCAAGACGAGACGTCTTTTCAACCTAGTTGGTAAAGGCATGACAAAAAGAGACCGATTAACTTTTCTTCGGACCCATTGAACCAGGGTTCGAAACTGCAGCGACCCTCAAGTTCGCCAAGAACTCTTTTCCCCTCCACGAGGTTGGAAAAACGTCCAGCGCTGAAGTGGTGTTTCAGAATTTTAACACTTGATAGTAGCACAGCCTATAACTACTGGTTGCATAGGCCCCGACGCAAAACACTTGCCTCGGTATGTCTAACTTAGACAAACTCACACAAATCACAACTAGTGATGTTCCGGCTTCTGGTGCACGTGTCGACGAGACCCGCTGCTCAATACGAGACAGTCGATGACTCAAAATGGAAAACTGTCCCAAGCAAAACTCAATTCAACAGGGACGGGATGAATATCAATTGTAGTAATGGCTGAAAAAAAAATGCAACCTTCTCAACAAATACCAATGTTTCTCTTCATATCCCATCACGATGATACTGGAGGGGGAGTATGCAGCGATTCTCTTGTACAACAAAGCCAGAAGTTAAAACGCATTGCTAACTATCCAGGCGAGACGTCTTTTCAGCCCAGTCGGTTTGGACATGGCAAAAGTGACCGATGAACTTTTCTTCGGACCCACTGGACCAGGGCTCGAAATTGCGGTGGACTCAATGTCACCAACTCTCTCCCCTTCCACGGGGCACCGGGTTGAAAAACATCCCCCGGTGCTTCGGAAGAAATGTCTAGTGCCGAACATTTATTCGATTATCGTGTTCGTCATTGGGGGAATGTGGAAGTCTACGTTAGACGAAAACACTTGGCGTTGTTTTAAACCAAAAAGACTAATCACATGACTAGGAGAAGTATATTTTACGTTGCATACCTCTTTTTTATGATGTAATTATATTGTTTTGAACACACCTAAAACTCAGTAACACGCATACATAATTTTTCACAATCAGTGTGTAACAGTATTTTTAAAAATTTTCCTCTCATATTTTTCAAACAAAAACTTATCATTCTGTAGCTAAATTTATAAGTTTTATATATAAATCCCAGTCAACAAAATTTAAAAATTCTGTTTTAAAATTTATAAAACCTGTGTTTGTTGTTTACATCCCTGTCCCTGTCATTCCCTACTTTTTGTCGTCTCAGTATGATTTTAGCCGTATCTTTTCCCCTTATAATATCCAATTGCTGCCACTTTAATATTTAAAGAAACTATTGAGGAGTAGTTATCTTAAATATCTCATGTTTCGAATACTTTTTATAATTTCAACATGATAAAAAATAGAAAAGCGGAAAGTATACAATTTATTATTTTATTCATAAGTATCTCATTCTCACTTGGAATTAAATTATTAATAGTTTGTAGAGCAAGCTATATATAATAGCAATATTATTTACGGCAATAACTTTCGATAGCATTTTTCATATGACAAACGGCAAAGTTGACAAAACATGAAATTTACTTATTTTACTGTTTGAACTTAGAACAAGCTCATTTAGATTTTTACTGTAAATATATACCGCAAAGAAAATAATAATAATAAAAAAATAGTAGCTATATAATATACGAAAACCGCTGGCCGCGACCATTACCACTAGGCTACCGCGGCCACAGCGAATGTTTACTGGCTTAAACTTAATCGTCCATGACGAAACTGTGTTGCAATCAGCATCATTTGTTGAGAAAAGTAGTTTTGTACGTCCCTCTTAAATGATTTTTTTTAATTCAGAAAAATTGCTTTTGCTGGTACCAACAGTTATGTATGGCGTTAGCAAAATTCTAAAAACAATGCTTCAATTTGGGTCAATTTTAATGGAATTAATGAATTTAAGATCGACC
>BMAW01101096.1:268341-359995 GCA_019974015.1 Nephila pilipes | reverse complement strand
TTTTTTTTTTTTTGAAATGAAGAAACAAGGTCTATCTCGTCAGCCAGTTTTAAAGCTTCTAGATCTTAACAATACGCCATTGATTCATTTTTATACATCTTTAAGTTTGTGAACATCAAAAATTTCAAAAGAGTCGTTTTGACTGAATTCAGTAATTTGAATCTCAGCTTCAATGTACTGATCGCCTGATTTTATAGTAAGGGGAAAAGAAATCTATTTTATAATTTTGTTTTGAATCTTGTATTGGTTCTTCTAAACTTTCATATGAACAATTTCGTTTTGTTGTCAGAACACGATGACGTGGTGTAGTCAAATAAATATATATTTTTTTCTACATCGATTTCGCTGGCTAAATTTTCTGTTTCTAAGATAATGTTGTATTGTATTTCCACTCAAAAATTGTCTTTATTTTAACCGGGCTAAAACTTTTGAATGAATTTGAGAGTCGCAAACTAAACTTAGGAACCAATTTATGAAAAAAGAAACCTGAGAAAAAGTATATTTTTATCGAAGAATTCGCTTTATTTTTGAACATATTTTGAGTCTTCCGACCTCTAGGAATTAAAAAATTATAATATAAAATTATAAATAAATATTTATTTATTTTTATTACATATTTAATCTTTCGCAATATATTCTTAAAATAATTTACTTCTTACCATCATCAGCTTATTAATTCTTTCATTGTTAATATATCGCAGGTGGATAAACTTTAAAAATCGTTTTTAGTTATTCTAATACAAAACAGCTCTTTATTTATAATTTAATAATGCCATCAGGAAACTACAATATGTAGATAAATTTATACACGGAGTTTCGTTATAATCTTACTATATATATATATATATATATATATATATATATATATATATATATATGTGTGTGTGTGTGTGTGTGTAAGTTAACATCCTATAATACGGCAGAAAAAATATTCACACACGGTATTCCATAGTTCGGGCATTCCCCCCCCCCAGGCTTTTATATACAATTTCATTAGTTGAAAGTTCGACCAATTCCTCCTGAATCTGAACCTCACCTGTCTCAATATGCATCAAAAGATTCATGACCTATTGAGAGGTTCAAAATTACGGCGTCCGTCGCCAATAGCCCTCTTGTTGCTTCTAGTGCGACGTTAATAAAGCCAAACCATGACCTATTAAGGAATTTCCAGGGGCACAAAATACCCTAAAATCGCTGAGAAAAGTCCTTGTGCTAAGGCTCAAGGTGTTAACAGTAAAATTGTGTATCTTCGAAGGGAATTTCATTACTCTTATGCAGATCCAACAAGATTGAAAACTATCTTAACTCGTTACGACCAAAATTCTGCTTCCATAATGTGAGTTTGCTTAGGAAGGCAGAAATAAATTTTTTTGTTATGATTGAATTGAGCTCTTGAAGCTGCAAATTAATTCCATGAATTTTGGAAATAAATTGGTCTGTAAACAGCATCGATTTTAAATTGTAGCAATCTGTCTCTCAGAACTACATCTTTCTCTTCGAGAAACTCAAGCATAGAGTCGAAAAGATTCCAGAACCTATTGAGGCAGGGAACCTCGGTATACACACAAACAAGCGATTGAATTCTTCATTGTTGTCTTTACATTGCTGCCCAATTAATCGATCGTTGAGAGCATTACTGCGAATTTTGTTCACAGTAGAGATAACATGTTGTAATGACTGACGCAAACAGTCGCTAAGGTTCTTGCGCCTAAATGCTGTATGTGAATCACGCAGTGAACAACTAAAAAACTTGAATCTTCCCCTCTCAAAATAGTGATGAACTCACGATGACAATCCACCATTGCAGAAGCTCGTCTATGCAACAGACATAATGCTCTCTAGAAGAATATTTTTCTTTTTAAAATAATCTTTGACAGTATTGAAAATAAATTCACGATAATGTTTGTAGTCAAGTTGTGACGCCCGCCCGACCCGGGCTTCATGTTGTGCCATCACTAGATTCAATTATTAAACACTACGACACAAATAATTACAGAATCACCAAAACAGTCTTTCAACAATTTATTAACATATATTTATTATGACAACAACTGCCTATGCTCTCTCGGGTAAGCTTTCTAATACCTTAGTTCAACCCACCAATAGTAATCTAACAGACTCTTACCACTAATCCTTCCTCGACTGCAACTCAGACTCTGGATCAACTGTTGAGAACAACCGCAAATACACTTATAGCAACAATATTTGCTCGAACCCTCTATTTCAATCTTTAATTCCTCCTTCCACTTATCTATCACTTCGGCTTCACCTCTCCTACAGCCTCTCTTTCAGGTACTCTTGCTACTTCCAGTCGGAGTTTATATATTTCTTAACTCAACCACTTCATTTCTAACTGCTTTACATAATAACTTTACGTATCACGTTTCATTTTTGGTTGGGCAAAGGTTGTTTAGCGAAAGCAATCAATCTCAATTAAAAGTCCCCAAGGTTAGTGAAGAGAAACCGCGAATAGCCCAATGTCACAAAGTGTCTTGCAAAATGCTTATTGAATAATTTTTTCCTTCTTTCACAAATTGGAAGTACGAAAATAGTAAGGCCTAATTACTGGGTAAAATTGATTCATCTTCTTTAAAAGAAATTTCAGTGGATACCAATTAGTCGTCTCTTTTTTTCTTTGCTTAATGGAACATTTTTGATTAAATTGGACGCAGCTGAATGATGTAAAACCGTTTCTAAAACTTCTCTGACAGCCAGCAGTATTATCTCTTCGCTAACGGTATGAGATTTCTCCGATTTAGCTATTAATTGTGATATATTATAGTAGATTATCAAACTCTTGCAGTTTTATGATGAGATTGCTAATAAGCATGAGACAGACCGTGCCTTGAGAAACTTGCTTCTGATGTTCATGAAAAACGACAAATCTATATCAGGATAAACTGTTTGCAGATGATCCTGCAAACGAGACCGTTTCATTACATCTTAGGTAACACTTTGTTACAAAGTAAACACATCAATAGTGGCGAATTCGACGGCAATTCATCAATACACATAAATCCGATCTTTAAGTACGTGGCATTACATTGACGACATTAATCGACGTCGTTTGCGGTTACAAAATATGATGAAGAAAAAATAACTTACTTAAAATTAATAATTCATGATAAAGAATGAATAAATGCAACACGGATAAAATTAAACATTTGTACTGAAAGGGTGTTCTGAATGCATGCGCTGCAATAAAGCGCGGAAAAGAGAATATGCCAAGGAATAAAGCTGACTCATGCACTGTGGTGGTTGGAATTTGTCATGGGTGTTGAGTTCTTTAAGGTCATCCTACATATAACCTTTTCCCGCTGGCGAAATAAAACTTCGTTTTTGCTTTGGTCAAATTTTCCTCCCTATTTTGAGAATTGCACGAGGGGAGTCTAGTCTTATTATATTTCATGACATCTTCACGATAAGGAGAGTTGAATGTCATTTTTTTTTGTGTCAATAAAATAAACACCACAAAATGACAAAACTATCACCAACTACCCAGAGGCAAACTACCGATCTCTGCTTATTTTACAACGTTTTTATGTTTTCACTTGGTGTGTGTGTCATCAAATTTTCGATCGGTAATTTAACCAACTTCCAATCAAGCTAGAGCTCTTAAACTCTGAGAATCGTTCTTACTCGCCTAACAATGCAATATTTATTTATTTCCGACAAGTTTTAACTAATATTTCAATATTTTTTTAATAATGCAGTTTGTAGTAATGCGGTGCCATCTATGGAAGATATATTGAACTACGCAGAGAGAGTGATCTTAAAGACGAGAGAGAGATGAGAGTTTTGTTACGTTTTTATGTATTTCACTTGGTGTGTGTATGTGTCAGTGTGTCATCAAATTTTCGATCGTTAATTTAACCAACTTCCCATCAAGCTAGATATTTGAAACTTTGGGAATCATTCTTACTCGCCTAACAATGCAATATTTAGACATTTGAAACGGGTTTTAACTAATATTTCAATTTTTTTTAAATAAACTTTGCCACCATATAAAAACGTTGTTTTTATCTCGAATTATTTGCTTTTATTTGTATAACGGAAGCACAATTATCGGCGTTGAAAGAAGAGAGGACATGGGAAATCCCCGGGGATCACTTCCGCTCCGTTGAGAACCAGTGGTATAAATAAAACATTGATCCAAAAGTTAGAGCAACAAAGTAGTGTTATGTGGTAGGAACACTATTTTGACGTTGGGATGATTCAAATCGTGCAAGTGACATGGAGCTTTATGTAATAATAATAGCGCCTTCAAGCTCAAAATTTTCTGATTTAAATAATTTGCAACGTTTGACACAAAACATTTTAAAAACTAATCCAGTTATTCAATTTCTTATATTTGCTTTCCACCGTACCGATAAGGTGTTTTTATTTACGCCTAAGTGTGCTCGGCATTTAAAGATCTACAAATTAGCAAGGGGTTTATAATAAATTCCTTACACCCATAACTGCACTATAACAGAGTTGTACGATATTTAGACACATTAATTCCGGGCATTTTTCCCCTTCAAAAAACCCAGTTTTGTGTGTGGGTGATTTTGGTTCCCAGGAAATCGGATTCTTATAAGGTCAGACTTGACCCTAATGTTCATGGGATACAGAAATATTGCTTGACCTTTCTTGTCCGAATCTAAGGAACATCACGAACGAATTTGTTATCTGGGAAGGATCCAAACCGGGAACACTTTTTCAGACAATTTTTCCAATTTTTAATATTACAAGCTTATTTGACTTTACTGCTGTATTGAAAATAGTATATATTTTATTTTTCTTCTCATTTCAGTTTGAACCAATACATTTTTTATCGTGTAAAATGTGTTCCGTACTTTGTTTTTTATATTGTAATGCCTAGTGGGGTCTTAATTTTGCGTGTAGGAATGAAAAATTGCACTTTTACCGAGTTCAAAAGATACATGTGTTAGGGATATAAAATGGGAAAAGGACAACTGACTGTAGTATTGTCCATTGATCGTTTCCTTTTTTTTCTAAGAAATCAATGAGTATGACGCCCTTCATGCGTCCCAAAAAATCGTCTTCATAACTTTTCCTGCCAATAAAATCGATTTCGCCTGCTTAGAGAAGATTCACCGGAAGCAACACGTTGTTTTTGTTGTTGTTTGGTTTCCAATGTGTAATGATGAACCAAGGTTACATGGACGGAAACAACTCGATGTAAAATGACGACGAAAACTTGACACGACAGTAGTTGAATTTTAATTGGCAGCAAATGGCTGCCAAATCCAAACTAACCTATGAATCAGTGTTAAACTTTGTTTTGCCGTTGTTAAGCAAATGGTGCAATAATAATACTAATTCGCCTTAGGAAGATCATCTGTTGCCAAACTTTTTGGATCACACCCATATAGGAAGTTTGTAAATTTTAAAGAAACTGTATGATAAACGGATATATGTATCATAACCGCACTGACTTTTATGAACTTTGAGATGAGTTTTTTAAAAATTCTGGAAATGTGTTCCGAGCTAAGTTAGTATCTTCAGCATTAGAGGAATTGAATTCTCAGCGAATCACTAATTAACGTTGTGGATATTATTAATTTGTGTAGTTATAACACCTTGTGAAACGAGAGATCAATTCTGTATACATTCTACTTTTCTCATAAACTTTGCATTTTTATAAATTGTCTGAAGTGTGTTATGCGTTAAAATAGCAATTTTTTTTCACAATGATGGACTTATGGAACATATTTCTGTTATTTTTTAAAAAAGCTACGGTTATGTTTTTTAAGAGCAAGTAATTACATCCCATTAACATTTTTAATGTGATTATTTTGAATTCGTGCTAAAGCAACATGTTTTTTTTTTTTTATGAAATTTATCAACTAAATATTTACCACGTGATAATTGTTTATAAAACTAAATTAGTTACAAGATGTTGAGATCAAGATAAATGAAAAATAATTAAAAATACTGCTGATTATTTCATGGTTCCAAATTTCAATGCACGATTTTAGTTTATATACATTTATTTGTTTATTCTAGTATGTTTTTATCTTTACAGGTGTCCCAGTTTAACTGGAATGAAAAGAAAACTTGATTCTACTGTAAAAGAAAATGCCCTATTAAGCACAAAAAATAAGTTTTTGAAAACAAGTAAGATACATCATTCCTTTTCTTTTTCATTGGATATGTTAATTGTTTGTTTGGGAAATTAAACATATTAAAACTGATATGGAATAAAAATCTGTAATTAATAGAAGATTTCATCCATTTATTGAAATTTCAAACTGGAGTCAAATACAAATATTTTTGAGTAATGCAATTTTTATACAAAAATGAAACTTGTGATAATTCTATTTGATATATTCTTAAAATTTCTTTGAATGTTATAAGTCTCTTGATTTTTTCCCCCTGAATTATTACATTTTTAAGTATTATCGTCGAAAAAGGGATAATTGTGAATGGCTCTTTAAGATTTCAAATAATTAATTAATGTAGCTAATATATAATAATCTCAATTGAGATTGTCGATTTTTTTTTCAAAATTAAGTGAAGTTGGTTGACCTTTGCTTTTTTTTTTGTTTTGGTTTCTCAAGTTGCTTATATAATTCTTGATATCCTGCTACACAAAACTTAAGACTACGTTGACAGTTTAATGCACGCTGTATGTCAAGATCATGAGTAAGAAAATTTTGTTCCATACTTGTAGCAAATTTCAAACCCTCGCGAATTAAATCAGCTATTAATAGCTGAATTTCACCTTCATCATTACAGACATCTTTATTATCATAAACTGTCATAAATTCGACCAAATCTTCCTCATCCAAAGTCCTTTCTTACATCAATTCTTCGATGTCAGTAATTTGCATGTTATTAAAACCTTCGCCACCAATAGCATTTGATAGAGTTATAATTTCAGAATTTACACCTGTTTTTTGTACTACGAAGCTTCCACGCATGATGCAAAATTTTTTACCAACTAGCATTTAAGGTCGATTGGCGCAACTGTTTAATTACAAAAGAAGCATGTGTAATTAAATCCATAATCGTCAACTTTCTCCATGCTTCCACAACAGTCAAATTTCTTTCTTCCACTGAATCTAAAATATATTTAAACGTTTGCTTTATGTAGTAAATTTTAAATGCATCTATAATACCCTTATCGAGTGGCTGAATCAACGAGGTGGTATTAGGCTGTAAAAACAGCATTTGGTTATTTGGAATTTTTTTTTCTAGGATTCGTGCTGGAACAAAAAAAAATCGTGTAATAAATATATTGGTAAAAATAGTGTTATTTCAAAATCGTGTAAGAAAACACCCTGTAGAAAAAGAGTTGGAAATGTATATATATATATATATATATATATATATATATATATATATATATATAATTCAAATTTTAAAGTACTATGTTTTTACTGTTATATTATAATATTAAAATTGTTATGTTATGTTCAAAAGTTTATATTTTTCCAACATCAAGAAAAAGTTATGTTTAAAATTTTTTATAACATTCAAAATATTATGTTTTAAATTTTTTTTTTCTACTAATAAAAATATT
This sequence comes from Nephila pilipes, assembly GCA_019974015.1. Taxonomy (NCBI): domain Eukaryota; kingdom Metazoa; phylum Arthropoda; class Arachnida; order Araneae; family Nephilidae; genus Nephila; species Nephila pilipes. The sequence goes on along the minus strand of BMAW01101096.1, from coordinate 352,464 downwards.
ATGTTTTAATATTTATTTTCTAATTATAAAAATGATGCTAAGTTTAAAATTTTATATTCCAGTATTAAATTAGTAAAATTTACTATTTTATTTTCTATAATTAAAAAAGTTATCCTTCAATTTTTTATTTTTATTTTTCTAACATTTTGAAAAAAATATTATATTCTGAAATTTTCTAAAATTAAAATTGTTTAATGTTGCATTTTCTAAAATTAAAAAGCTTTGCTTAAATTTCTTTCTTTTTTTCCTAACTTAAAGAAAAAAAAAATGTTATGTTTTAAAAATTAATTTTTAGTATTAAAAATGTTTCTCATTAAAAACGAATTATGGTTAAATATTAACGTTTAAAAAGACAAATTTTCGAATACATTGTACCCCTGAAATATGCTTTATATAAACTTCTTATGAAATATCGAATAATAACACGATAAAACTTTCAAAATATTAAGTAAAACAAACATTTATTTAAGGGTTTTATCAGTAGTTATATACATTTGTTTTGCATTTTTAACCATAACAGACATATTTAGTTTTTTTAAGAAAGATTTGTTTACATAATTGGACAATTGAGAATTTCTTTGTAAAAATTCCGTAGCTAATTGTTTGAAGTTTAAGGGGGAAAGGGTAAGACCACCATATAAACATAAAGTCATTTCATAGTTCCAAATTAAACACTCAGAACCTAGTCGATTTGTATAGTTATGAAAACAGCCATTGCATTCAAAATCATTATTTAGTGAAATTCATTAAGTGGTTACACTAAGTTCAATCATTGAATTTGTGAACACTAACTCAACTTCTGCATTGATAGGGTCTAATAAGTATCGAGTTTTACATTTTAACTTTTTTCTTTAACATATCAACAAAAATACTTTTGAAAAGAGATGTTGTACTCTCTGTAACTTTTTCTAAAATGTAATGCATTTCAGTCCATTCAGACTTATTTGAAACTCATGCAGATGAGACAAATTTATGAAAAAAGCCCTTTTAGCACCAGAGAGTCCTGTATAGTGACATGTTTTCAAATTAATTATGTATCTAAATATTTTGTTTTATTTACAAGGTGTTGCCAAAGAAAAGGTGATAACGCAACACCCTTTTTAGTCGAAAATAGATCCCCATGAGTGTCGTTTTTATATTGACGAAAATGAATCGTTACGTTGTTGAAGAAATATGACACAATTTCATAGTTTTTACCATCTGAGGAGAAATAATGTTCAGGAATAGCTTCTAAATCAAATGTTGAATCTTCCTCTGTATTTCATATTGTAGTGAACTCGCTTTGGAGAAGATGAACTTTCACGAATCTGAGCTCGTTTAATTTTTTTTGTTTTTGTTTTGCTCAAAAATAGAAAACACAAAATAGTGGGAAAATTATGACAGAAAACGTTTCTGGTACAAGCGATACAAAGTAAGATGGAAATTTGCAATAAATAGAAAACAATTATGTGAAGAACTTTACACCAACACTGAGTTGGATCCTATGGGCTTACTTTCGTGTAACCCTAATAATCTTTTTCTTTCCTATGGGGTTTACCACCTGGTAAACATGGATGACACGCTCTCGGGACACCTTAACGCTCCTTACCTATTTCTGATCCTCCTTTTGTCAAACAATTTTTTCCTTTTTTCCAAATTTCTAGATCACAATTACACTTCGTTTTGGCGCAGCAGAGCCACACCTAGCTCTTGCGTCATTAAAAACCGCAATCACTGACTCCCAATATTGAGATGTGATTGATTTATTAATTAATGAGTTTGCTTGATGGAACAGAATAATGTATTCGTTCAATCACAGACTGTTAAAATGGATGTAATTATATATATGTTATATATATATATATATATATATATATATATATATATATATCAACATTGCTGTAATAACATATCCATAAGATGTTTACGCGTGCTATTTCATAGTATATAGTAATGCTTTATCAATTCTAAATATATATTATTATTAATATTAATTAGACATAATTTTAAATAACACAAATTCAAGCTAAATTACAAATTATAATCACTAAAAACGAAATATTTTTTTAAAATTAAAACACTCACTACAAATACTATAGACTTGAAAAAAATCAGTAAAGTATCAAAATAATTGGTTAAAAATATTATCCTAATTTAAAACATACAAAATATCTTATCAAAAAAGCCATATATTTACTGAAATACAATTTATACATAATAATATTAATTCTAAATAAATATAAGCCATAAATTAAACATTACACATAATTTCAACGCAAAGCTACCCAAAAAACAAATCAAATCTCAAGTGAAAGAATTATGGAAAAGCAAAAAATGGAGATAATATAATTAAAATTCTGTCCCAGCCTCTGTACTGAGAAAAGTGTGTTTAAACTTAAAGGATTCACAATCATCTCAACTTCAGTAATTAACACATCGATCAATAACTCCCGAGTCTAACATTGAAAACAACATTTTTTTTGCAAAATTTTTTTTTATTCATCAACATAACACCTTTTGTTAATCACCTTTTAGGGTGATACAATCGTTCCAACGCTTTTCCACAATTTTTTTTTCTTTTTTTCGCAAGAAATCTTTTTTGTTGCGAGTAAATAGCGATAAACAGCTTTCTGAATCATCGACTCGTTGCTGTTTTTGTTCCATCGAAAGCAATCGCGGCACCCACTTGGAAAAAACCTTTTTCAAAAACCTTTTCCTGGTCCGATCGACTTAAAATTTTTGAACTTACGTCAAGCAAAGGTTAGTACTCTAGAAAGACCCGACCTGGTGCGTTTACTACGAGCGCCACCCTGGGTTATCTCGGAGTTATTGATCGATTATATATATATATATATATATATATATATATATTTGAATATATAGATATATATATATATACACTTTTCTTTGTTTTAAATTTGTTTGATACGATTTAATAATTTCTTTTTAAATCAAAGGCTTTGAATTTTTACACTGTATGATTACTTAAGTAAATTTTTGTTTGATTTGCATAATTGTTAATTTTAATTTGATTTTTAGATATTTATTTAACTACTTTCTTTATTTTCTTTTATTTATTTTTGTTTTAAATACTCTCAAAATGTGTTATGTTTATAACATGTACTATTTATATTTTGTTTATATAAATATATTTATCCATGAAATTATTTTATCATTATGTAAGGAAATGAAACTTTTAGCTTTGAATAGTACACCATCATATTTTACAAACAGATAATGAAAGCTACTTTTCAGCATCAGAGTTCTTACAATTCAATTTTATATTAAATATTTGTACATGGCCATCGATTATATGATCATGATATAAATACGAATTTGTAGGATTTCGCTCTTAAATGTTAAACTACAAAGGTTACATAAATGTTGCAATATTTTTTTTTATGACTGGAAGATAAATTTTAAAGTCCCCTCCTGTTTGTGTGATGTAGAAGTTTGGAGAGGAAGGTGCCAGCTTAACGGTGTCGTTTTCGTGACTCGATAGAGGCTGAAATTTTTGACTTTCGCCGCTAATAGCCCTCGAACTGATTCTAAGTGCGATGTTAATAAACAATTAATCAATTTGTACTTCAATGTATACATGTTGGCTTCGCTGCCAGAGGCCTTTGTACAATTACTGATTTTAACATTCAATTTACTAGCCATTAATGGACCCTATAGCTTAAAGTTTTTAATAATTTTAATGATCTGTGTTAGAGCTTTATCCTAGTTTAATTTTAATAAAAACAGTTACTTTCTTCAATGTGCCTTTTTTATTCTCTTTGTTTTGCAAAAGAATGTATTGAAGATAACTGCATAGAATTTCGGACATAGAGTTTTCAAGATATTGAGAATACAAAGATCTAAAAATTTCGGTTCATTAGAATTTACTTTTTTCGTAACTGTGTTCAATAAATGTACTATGTTTAATTATTTATATTTTTGTAATGTTTATTTTTTTGATTTTTTCATTTCGTTTTTATAATTGGAAAATAAGTATTTATCTATTGATGTAAAAATGTTTGAAAAATGTTGGGTAGTAAATTTTATATCTTCTAATTTGCATGAGATACTCATTTATCATTAGGGGCCTATATTTAAGACTTCTTAACTGAGAAACTTTTGAGCCGAATTTTTACTTATCTTGAACATAATTTTATGATGAGAAGTAATAATGAGCTAATTTTATGATGGAATATCATTTAGGTAAAAAGAGACAATCGCAATGAGAGAATTCTCTTTAAAAGTTGAATGACTACCTTAACATAGATCATTAATTAATCTCTCAGCATCAAAATTTACTTCCTTTTGAACTATTGACAATTATACCAATGTATACAGTTAGTGAAAGTTATTAATGATGTCCCCTTTTTTGAGTATTAAACAAAACTTTTTCTTGTAGATTATCCAACGTGAAAATAAATAAATAAATAAAATAAAAATAAATAACCACCTTGCGTTTGCTAATATAAGCTTCTTACATGGCTTATGAACTTTTGCTTGACGTGATCATTTGTAAGGAATGAGATGTGTACTGCTTTTTCCTATGAAGTAATTCTATTACATTTAATTAACGTGCAGTTATTTAAAAAATACATGAATATTAAGTTATTTAAATAGTCCTTATTGTTGGAAGCCACTAAAAAAAGTTTCAGTGTTTAATTGTAAGTTTCAGACCGTTATGTGTTTTCAAATTGTTATTTGGTGTTGATTGTGATATAAAAAATGGAATTATTCAAAATGATTTATCCGATTTCAAAATTCAAGGTTTTCATAAATAAATAGCACAGAATGATAAGTAATACATGTATGCAAAGGAAAAATATAGAAGTGTTTTTTACAAGTGTTTGATATACCGTAAAATCTTATCGTATATACCGTAATTATAATACGCCCTCATTTTCCACATTTTGGGCCGTAAAAATGAGAGTGCGTATTATACTCGTGCAAACATAAAAAAAAAAAAAAAAAAAAAAAAAAAAGAAGAAGAAGAAAAAAGTTTTTAAATTTCGAACAAACGAACGTGCGGCAGCTGTAAGAGATTGTTATATCATGCGTGCTGCGCAGGTATTCTTTTACAACACAAGTGTTCTTTTACATAAACTGGAACTTATTATATGTTCACACGCGTACATGTCGCGTATTACAACGGCACCAAAAATTATGACTTGGACGCAATAACAATAGATTAGCTGTGTTCTAGTGAAAGTGATTAAAACCGATAATTTGACAATATTGTTTGTTTTGTGTTAAATTTAATTTTTTTTTCTATTGAATTTGACGTTTTCGTTGTTTTTTTATTAAAAATGTCAATTTTGTTGATAAAGGCTTCTGCAATTTTTAAATAAAATATTGAAAAAATTATGGGTGCGTATTATATTCGAATTTTAATTTTTTCCGAAAATTTAGTGCTAAATCAAGCATGCGTATTATACACGTGTGCGTATTATAATCAAGATCTTTCGGTAACTTCAGTTAGTTACACGTATAATGTCAATTCGATATGTAGATTCTTCCCAAATACTTTGTAAAGTGTCAGTGGTAAATCATGGTAAAGCAGCCAAAATTCGTTGTTTAATTTCAAATAAATTTGTGGTTTTTGGTGGCGCATACACTTTATCTTTCACGAATCCCCAAAGGAAGAAATTGCATGGAGCCATATCAGGTGACTTAGGTGGCCAGCTGTGTAACATCAAGTCATGTGGTTCACTGCGACCGATCCAACTGCAAGGTTGTCTGTGAAAGCTTCGAAACTAACTTTCGTGAAATAGCTTGACGAAAAACACACGATGGCCATCTATTGTTCACAATATAAAACTTCCACATTTTCTCTTTGTATTCATGTATTACTTATAGTTTTGCTTCGTTTATTTTTTATATTAGGGAATTTTGAAATCGTATAAATCATTTTGAATTATATGATTTATACGATTTATATATATATATATATATATATATATATATATATATACTTTCTTAGTATGTAAATGTACTGTTGGATTTTTTTTTATTGTAAATATAATTTCAAACCTTAAGTTTCATTTGTTTTTAATTTTTTGTGTGTGAGTAATATAGTTTCTGAATTGATAAAAACTGCGATTTTACAGCCTCTGACTCAAATGAAAATTCGCTGTCTGAGAAGTTATTGCGATCTAATAAAAAAAAGAAAAAGAGGCATGCAAAAAGGCCTCATATCAGTGTTCACTACAGGCGTGCACCGATGTCAGATTTTGTTGGTAGGTAATTTCATACCAAAATATAAATTTTAATTTCATCGTTACTTAATACACATCTGTGATTAGTTTATATATAGTTTTAAATTGAGTGGAAAAATGTTCCAGTTTTTTTTTTTTTTTTTGTTTAAAAAGAAAAAAATATGCAATGGAAAAGATATATTTCTGAATTTTCTGTTGTTGTAGTACATGTATTAATGGAAATCTTTTCTAAGCACTCTAGTTAATTTTTAAATTCTTTTCTGTTAAAGAAATGTTCGCATTAAAATATTGTAGTTATGCTGTTTTTATTCTGAGTTTTTATTGATATTGTTTTCAAAGTATTGTATTATTTATGTTATGATTTTTCTATTTCCTTTTGAAGATGTCTATATTTGTGCTAAGTTCAAAATCTTACTTTTCATTTTATACTGGTCATCTTGCTAAAAGAATTTTCAGTCACCTCCTAATTTTTAATTAGTTCGAATTAGTATTTATTTTTTCTTAAATATTTTGAAAATGTGATATTTTCTTCTCACTTTAATTATTTATGATTTTATGAGATAGTTTTGTCTAGTTTGTCGGGGGAAAATATAAAATAAATAAAATGAATTTATTAACTGGTTTAAAAGAATAAATCGTTTGCATATATTCATTATATAATACTAATTGTAGTATAATGCAGTGTTTTTTTATAGCTGCTTTTGAATTATAAAAGAGAAATATTCTGAATTATTGACCATGTGTTTAATTTTTTTTCAAAAATATTATCTTGACTGTTGTCAACTGTAAATACAGATCTATTCCCCTTAATTTATTATTAGAGGCCATCAATAATTTCTTTTGAATAGTATGTTTCATGATTTAGTGTGTATTCATTTTTCTTACACATATATGTTTACTTTTATTTTTGTTATCTTAACAAAAGTGAAATTATTAATATTACGTTAATTTTTGTCAGGTTTTGCCAGAATACGTTAAAAAAAATTAATTTTTTTTCTTATCATCAGCATTGCCTTTTGTTAGCTCATTTAAAAAAAAAAATCTTTTTTTTTTTTTTAGAAATGTTAGATTTAATCATTGCTTTATTAATTTGTTGAGATTTAATTTGAAATTTTATTGTAACTTCTCTATAGTTATTCTATTAAATGAAAGGGGATGGAAAACAATAATAATAATGATTTTTCTTTTATTTTGATTCTTTGATCTACGTTTTTAGATATATACTTCTTTATATGCAAACATTTTATCTATTTTATTTCTATATTTTAAATAAAATCCTGATTAATCACATAGCAATAGGTTTTCTATCACTTGTTAAAAAATTATTACAAATGATTTTATAACAGACTTAACCTTCAGCCTGAAGTCATGAATGTTATGCTTCTTATTCATTTAGATTTTTATCTCTGACTATGAATACAATTTGTATGGAGGCATTTAAAAGCAATTGCAAATTAATGGTTAATAATTCTACTTATATTGGTAGTATTTCTTATTTTGCATTAAATGTAATTGATTTCATGGCTTAAATAACTTTCTTAGACATAAAATGAAAACATTTCTTTCAGAAAAAAAAAAAAAAATGGGCGTGTGAGTTATTTATCATTGCAAGGAGTCTTAAAAATTGATAAATTAAAAAGCGAATGATAATTTAGGAAATTTCTGAAAAACTTAAAATGTTGGGGTTTCTGCTATTTTTAATTTGAAATTTTCTATAAAAATGGATTATCAGCTTTTTTTTTTTTTTATTTGTCTTTGATGATTTGTTAGGGGTTTTCAATGAATTACATTTTTAGATTCATTATCCGTATATGTATATGTTAATTAGTATAGATAATTCCTTGCGAAAATTTTATATATTAGGAAGTCGTTTTACGATATTCTGCATATGTTTTTTTAAAATTTGGAAGTAAATTGAGTTTTAATTTAAAAGTGAATGTCAACTTATTTTTCTTGTTATATATTAATTAATCATTTTATCAATGTTTTGCGAATTTAGGCATAGTTTTTTTGGACTGCAACTCTGGATCCCGATCAATCAAAGGTCTCCCTTTATAGTAATAAATAAATAAAATAACAATAATAAAAAATATAAAAAAAATGTAAATTAAAATTTTTTAAGAATAATATAATTTAAAGAATAAAGATAATGTGTATTAAAAATTAAAGAATTTAATTCAGTTACGATTCTGGGTGATCATACTTTAGATCTTACTGTTATATTTATCAATTCTTCCATTAACTATGTTTTAATTTAAGAGTTACAATGTGATGGTCAAGTAGAGTAATTTGCAGCTCAAAAATACAAGAGAGTCACTCTTTAAATAACTTAAATATAATGAAAATACTTGCAGTGTGTTTGGTGTAGAAGCTAGGAGAATTGGACTCCAGCTCAAGTGTCGTCCTCGTCACTCGACCAAAGCTCAAAATTGCGAGATCCGATCGTGTAGATTCTAAATGCGACTTTATAACCAATTAATTAATTTCTAAGTCTTGTTAGTTTTAGGCTCCTTAGTAAATATATTTCTTCTTATCAAGCTGTTATGTTTATGTAAAGTTTTCATTATAATATGTGCAAGAATATTTCGAAGCACCGAAAAAGCGAGGGATGGTTGGTGTATAACTTAAATCATTTTTTTTTAAAAAAAAAAAAAAAACTTATTGTGAGAACATTTGGATTTTTCTTTCTAATTTTTTTTTTCTCTTTATCACTAAAAATATGAAGCTATCTTTTCATTCAAATAGCCCTCGTATTGCTTCTCATTGTGAATTTAATAAACAATCACAATCTTTTCAATAAAGCTTTATTGTTGTTAAAACGGTTCATAGTATTTGTAATCTTGGAATAATTAGATTAAGTGTTTATATTACTAAAACTATATTTAACATTGTAATTTTTATTTTTCAAATTTAAAGAAAGTTATGATGCTGCAGATTCAGCAGGAAGCAGATCCAGATCCAGATCCAGAGGATCAGTTTCTGAGGACGAAAGTAATTATTTGTTGTTATATTCTACATCTCTAAGCAATTTTTTTAGTTTATTTGTTCTTACTACAAAATAAAAATTTGTGTATTATTTATTTTTAATGGAGATATTGATTAATTCAAATATATTCTTATTGGTATTCTGTTCAAAATGCCTGAAAAATAATTACTTTTCTGATTAATTAATAAGTTATATTAATTCATTTTATTTTGATAGAGAATAATATTTCTTAACATCATTTTGTCTTTTTATGTCACAATTTATTCTGCATAATTTGTGATAATTCTAAATAAAAAGAGCTTCTTTCAGGTGTCTTTGATTTGGAATCAGAAAATTTGGGGAGTGGATTACGAGGAGGATTTCTTGAAGATGATAGACATGTTTCTCTTTTTAGTTCTAATTCACAAAATTATTTAGAGAAATTTTCTTTGGGTTCTACTGCAGCACAAATTGCACCATCAGCAGTGTTTGGGTCACCTGCTGGACCACCTATAGCACAAACAGCAGTGTTTGGATCATGTGCTGCAGCACCAAAAACAGCATTATTTGGGTCATCTCCTGCACCACCACCAGGAGCTGGGTTTTATAGATCAAGTATTAGAGCATTAGCTAAGAAATCATTGCGAACTCTGAATCAATTTAACAATGGTAATTATATTATGGAAACTTTGAATTACATGTTTAAGCATATTCTTTGTGTTTAATTTGATATCAAAATTGTTGTAAAACTTATTGTTACTTATATGTTACCGTGAAAAACCGAAATCTGGAAAATGTCGACTTTCTCCGGTGAATGTCAACACATACTAAACACGTTGGTGAACAACCGTAGTATTTTCATATTTCTCTCTTTTTCTCCTTTTCTTCTTCTCTTCTCCTTCTCTTCTTTCTCTCTCTCTTCTCTCTCGATAGTTAATGTTGAATAAAACTAAAACTACGAATGTTGACATTCACTCACTGATCACTGATGGTAAATGTTGAATAAAACTAATTTTGTTTTTTTTTTAAAATCATACTGTACATTCGTAATGAAAAAAGGGAAAATAATACCAATAATAAACTCCGTTCATTATGTGATTTATGTTATACAGTCTTATTTATTGCAACAACTTAAAATGCTTTGGCACTTTGAATTGCCCAAAAGTCTCTTGTTTTTACACCAGTATTTAACCGTAGAGCACTTCTTTTTGCAATAACAGTATGGTGAGATACCCGACTGACAAAGATCAGAAGGGTAACTCCGCATATTGGTGATCCGTTCTTCGCATCGGTGATTTTTACCTTCCTTGAGTGACAATTTTCTCACTTCTTGGAGATTTTTTCAGCTCGGCTTTGTGAAGTATTGCGTTTGTCTTTTTCTCTTTGGTCTTTCCTAATACCTCATTTGTTTGGCGTAACTTGGCCAGATTCGGCTCTTGCACCTTCTTATTTTCACTCTCTCACTCGTAGTTCTCTATGCCATTGCATTATTCCGTTTTATTATTTTCGGTCATCAAAATCTTCACTTACATAAATATTTAAGTTTATAGTTAACATGTTTAATTTTGAACAAGAAGCTATCTTCCTAATACTAAGCAGGATGCATCTATTTCAAGCGCCGACATTTTGGGAACTGATCCTGAATTTTGGTTTTACCAAATTGAATCCCAATTTGTCATGGCTGCTATTATTAGCGAGTCTATTAAATTCCACGCAGTTTTTGCTGCCTTGAGCCCTAACATACTATCTTGTGTTAAGGATATTGTTAAAAATTCTCCTACAATTCAAGCTTTTAAAGCTCTTAAGGGTAGGATAATCCAACATTTTTCCGGGTCAAGTTAATTTTCGTTTAAATTTTCTACTTAAAGATTTACAGCTAAGTAACAAATATCTTTTTCTCTTATTGAATGAAATGCATAATTTAGCTCCTGAAATCATGGAGGACGACATCCTGCAAACTATGGTTACAAAGGTTGAATCATAACTTGCAGCAAATTATAAAACTCCACTGGATGAATTTGCACAAATTGCGCTTAAGATTTATGAAGGGTCGAGAGGTAATTTGACAACTGCAAATGTTGAGCGCAAACGATTCGGATTTGAATGCTCTTCTAGCGGAAATTTTTGAACTCAAAGAAATAGGAAAATTCTTATACCACGGGGTAGATTTAGCAGTCTAAGTGTCTTTAGGTCAAAGGCCATAAAATTCTTTCGTCCTATTCATAACAAATTTATTTCTAAATATTTCTGCTGGTATCATCATCGGTTTGGGGATAGAGCAACCAAGTGCATGAAATGATGTACTTGGTCAAAAAAGTAGAGAGCACATCTGTTTTGTCGCCGGCAGATCAGTGGAGGTCTAACAGCCGATTATTTATATTAGATCGGTTATCTAGGCGCAGTTTTTTTGTTTGACAATGGTGCTGCAGTGAGTTGTTATCCTAAACATTTTGTAAATTTTTCTAAAAAGCAAGATCTTGTACTTGACGTGAATAATGGTTCAGAAATACTCATTTATGGTACTCTTAAACTAGGATTAGACTTTGGTCTGGTGAAGTTTCATTTGGATATTTTTAGTTGCAGACGTTTCGCATCCTATCCTAGATGCGGATATTCTGGATCATTTTGAGCTTCTTATTGATGACAAAAATAGAAGACTTCTTGATAGTTAAGCATCTCTATCTGTCAAAAGAAATTCTTCCGGTAACGAGTGCTTCACTTTTTCATGCGTTATTTTCAAATTATCCAAAATTATTTTCTAACAGTTAAACCTCAAATTTAATTAAGGGTACAGTTACACATTGCATAACAACAAGAAGATTTCCTGAGTATGCCAAAGCTCAACGTCTAAATTCTGAAAAAATTTCTTTTTTTAAGAAAAGAATTTAGTGAGTTGATGCGTCAAGGTATTTATTATCAGACCTTCAAAAAGTCCATACTCCAGTCCTATTCATTTTGTCAAGAAAAATAGTGGATCTTGGCGTATTTGTGGTAAATTTCAGAAGATTAAACGCAATTACGATACCTGATCGCTATCCTCTCCCTCACATTCAAGATTTTGTTAATGGAGTACGTGAAAAAACCATTTCTTCAAAAATCGATCTGGTCAAAGCTTATTATCAAATCCTCGTGAACAGTCAAGATATTCTTAAAATAGCCGTGATCACACTCACTGGACTTTTCGAATACGTGTACATGACTTTTGACCTTTGAAATGTGGCACAAACCATGCAAAGGTACATTTATAGCATTCATCAGAGACTTTCCTTGCTGTTACGCTTATATATGTTATCTACTCCTTGCTTCGACTGATGCAATTCTCCAGGCAGCTTCAATGTAGTTCCATAAACCAACTTTGCAGAAGATGCCGCCATAACAGAGTGTACAGCCTTGCCCCACTTCTCGAATTAGCTGCAGCTGCTTCTCTGTGCAACATTTCAAATATCTCATATATGGAAAATATCAAATATCTATGTATGAAATCTCATGTATGGAAAGTAAGTTTTCTTTACGAACTACGAATTGATTACAGGTATAATGCTGCTTTATGATATCATTTTTGTTTATTAATTTATAAAAGTCGGAATCATCTATTCCAACAACCGCCAACACATTCCGTTCATCTATACGACCATAGGTGACATCTCACGGACTTGTACTCTTACGGCATCACCAATTTGAGCAGGAGGAAATCTTTTTTTGAGGCTTGTAACATTTTCGTTGCTTGCAGTAGAAGATTCTCTATCGCGGTCCCTCTTTTCAATGGGTTTTCTTCTACTCACATTGTAACTATGTCTGGGTTAAAACTTTAAAAGCTTTTTCCCCCACATTTTAAAGCTCTCAAATCAACTGAAATTTTCTATACACGATTGTTTTGGGTGACAATACGATATTGTAACTATGATTAATACAAATTAATTGATTAAAACTAATTACTTAAAGAATTAAATTTTACTCATAATTCCAATTGTTTACAACGTGAAACAGATGTATATTGAGACCAACAAATTAAACTATCCCCTCGTAAAATTTTAAGGTATGAAAAAAAATATGTTACGCAAAGTATGAAGTTTGAAAGAAAACTCATGTTTAGAAAACTCGCTTTTACTGTTGTTATTATAGAAAGAAACTCGTGTTGCTCAGTCTGGACTTGATATGAAGAAGTGGTATGTTTCAACTCCTCTTCAGTATTTTCCTTTAGAATATGGTTTTCGATATGATCACTGCTTAAATTTTTTTCAAAAGTATTAACAATTTCTTTGAGCTGTTCTTCGGTTTTCAGTATTTTCGATTTGTTCAACAGGAAAGATGATGATGCTATACTTCTTTTTCATTTAACGTCAAAAATGGCATCATTAAGACTTTGGTGTATTCCTTTGTGGTATGTAGTGTTCTTGACTATCTGAACAAAGAGCAAACCATCTGACCATTTATATGTATCGTCATCGTTCATCCATGTATGTTCTTTATATCCTGATTGGCCCTTTCAACTGAGCCTTGTGTTTGACTATGACGTATCTTTCCATGAACCTTCTTAACATCTTTCCACATAGCGCATGGCTTAGATAAAACTTGATGACTGAATTCTCTACCATTGTCTGAATGCAATATATCTGGGACATCAAATGTTAAAAATATTTGAAGAAGGTGATATGCTACTACGAGTACGTCTGCTGTCTTAGTTTTCAAATGGCGTAGCTGGACAAATTTCGTTAAATGGCTTGATACACCATTAAGAACTTCTATTCACCATCCGTGTGTCACTGCAGGTCTATCAGTTTTGACCTGACATCTTGAACAGGGATCTGACCATTGTTTTCACGACAATACCTTTTTAGATGCACTATATTTCATCAGACATTGTTTGCATAAGTTTTAATACAAAATTATAACTTTAAATGTAATATTTTTGTATTTAACTTGTAATTCTTTAAGCATACGTGTTCTTACTGCATGGCCTATTGTTATGTGAGTTTAAGACTGTATACTGAAGAATTCATCATTGTTAATATAATACTGTGTATTCGTTTCTCCAAGGGTGCAATTAACTTCTCTTCATCATTAATTTTTAAAATGTCAAAACGTTTTAAACGTCTGTAATACAAAGGTGTACTGCATTAAGTTTTAGCAGACATAACTGCAGAAATCATTTTAGAGTATTTTTAAGGAGAAAAATGAAAACAATGGTCTTCTCGTTTACTCGCAATGAATGCATGTAACTTTTCAAAAAAAAAAAAAAAAAAATCATGATGGTTCACTGCTGTATCCATTCAATATAAATTAGAGTATCGGATAAAAAATAAAATCTACTTAAACGTTGTACGCACCAGCAAAACTTGCAAGAAACTGACAAACAGCAGTGTTCCAGACCATAATAAATAAAGGCCATGTGACCTCCATCGCGGCAGAACAAAAGATTTGACGACGGTTTGTCGTTTCTCTGTTGACATTGACTTCTCATTTCGACCTCCACCAGAGCTCATCTGTGCTTGTCGACATATACCGGTGATGGTCCATATGTATAATCACATAACAAAATATTTCGGTTTTGCCCTGATATATTTGGTGTGTATTGACATTCACCGAAGAAAGTCGACAATTTCCAATTTAGGTCTTTTCATGATAACACACCCACCCACGCATGATAACACACCAAAGCATTTTATTTGAAAAGTTCGATTCATTGAAAAGTGTATTGCTAATTTATGAATACCTTCTGTTGTATATAGTGTATGAATTGTGCTTGTATTTTTGAATCTTTGTGATGACAGAGATCTATTTAAAAACAAACTTATAAAGCGTAACCAAATTTCAGATGTACAGTAAATAATAAATTTATTCAAAATTGTCCATTTTAGTAATTATTTCAGACTTAACAATTAATGAATAAAGTAGACTTTAGTAATTGCATACCACAAAAAAAAAAAAAAAAAAAAAAACCACTGAGATTTTTACAAAAAATGAAAAAGAATATTTTTCATAGTATAAAGATCTGACTTCATTGTGTGTGAACAAAACAGTTGCTTGAAAAAAAAAATGAATTATCAGTTGCTTGAAAAAAAAATGAATTATCAGTTGCTTAGTTTTACATCTGCTATAAAAATCTATTCAATCTTTTATTCTAGGTGAGAAATATTCATAATTATAAACGTAAAAAGTGGCACAGTTATTAAAAAGGCTATGAATAAAAATCTGATAATGTCTTGATTTTGTCAGTTTATTTACTTAAATTTTTGTTGATCTATAAATTCCTAGTATTTTTATTTTTAGAATTATCGCATAGTTTCATCTGTAATTTTATTCCGTGATTGTTTAATCTAATTTCCCTGGAATAGAATACTTTTCAGTCTAGAGGCATTTTTAAGGATATTTCGATGGAACTCATGCTCCAATAAATAAACCACAAAATGAACATTCAGTAACTAGAAATGAGAGAGAACTACCTTTGCGTGTCCAAATTGTCCAAATTCTTTTTATAGATTGTGGAGGAATGCTTTGGAACTTTGTCAAATGGGGAAACAAATTATTTAGCAAAAAATATGTGATCTATTGCTAATATTCGATTGAACATTTCATAATAATTGGAGTAGGGTTTCAAATTAGAGATATTCTTTAAACGATATTTAATAATAATTATTATTATACAGCATTGCAGCAGATGAACACTTCACCAAGAGCATTTTGCATTCATCAAAATTAAATTATTTAATTAAAATATTACTGAATATTCTCTTTGACTTATTCGCATCCACGTATTCCTGCAAAAAAAAAAAAAAAATTATTTCATTCAACCGAACCTTCAAAGTTAACGCTAATATTATAAAAAAAAATTCTTAAATATATATATTACGCCAAAAATACTGGTAATGAAAACATCAGTGGAAATGCCATATGTTTTGTTAATAAATATATATTCTTATATATAA
This sequence comes from Nephila pilipes, assembly GCA_019974015.1. Classification (NCBI taxonomy): domain Eukaryota; kingdom Metazoa; phylum Arthropoda; class Arachnida; order Araneae; family Nephilidae; genus Nephila; species Nephila pilipes. The sequence continues at coordinate 336,382 of BMAW01101096.1, read as the reverse complement.
TTAATTATTAAGTTATCTGGTATTGAATATAATTAGTTCTAGTTACCAGATTATAATTAATGATTAAGTTATCAATATAAATTTTAAAAAAAGATAGTTAAGTTCTTAAGATTAATTTAAAACTGATAAAAATCAACAAATTAAAAATGCGTAAAGTATATCCAGTTGTGATGAAATTTGAAATTGTATGTAGGTATAAAACTTTGTAAAAATGGAATCTGAAAAATGACATAAAATATCTATTTTTGTTTACATTAAAAAAACTCGGTCGTGTACTGTAAAACTCTTAACTGTTCAGGTACAGGAAGTTACGTATGAATCAAATTTTCCATCTTTTACCCTAAATCTAAGGGATATTTTTTAAAAATGAAAAGTTTTAAATTGATGCTCTCCATATGGTATTTTTGCTCAAATATAGCATAATTTTTCCTTACCGTAAATTGCATTATGGACGCTGGGAGGTTAGTTATGAAACAAATCGAAAAAGAGATACTGTTAAAAGCTTATTATTATTGATATAGCTCGTCGAAATGAAATAGTATATATTATCAAAGAAAAGAGACAAAGTTTTGAATTGACTTAAAATTTCATAGAAATCAGGTGAATGGTTTATTATAAATATTAAAAATACGCCTGCTTAAAACACATACATTTAAAGATATAAATTTGGTATGAAGTGACTGCTTCTTCCGCAAATATGAAACGTGAGAAGGAAAATTATTATGTTTACAGACTTCGGAATATGCGAATTTTGTCTTCGGTGTAGAAAACAACTCGTTTTATATGGGTAGTGAAAAGAACGGCCTGCAAAATTTATATTGAAGACAATAATAATAAAAAAGTTGGCGCCTGTTGAATGATCCGTAGCAGAGAAAACAATGTCCTGATAACTCGATTTAGGTGAATTGGTAGCCTGTTGGACCATTGGTCATTAAAGAACTAACCACCTTCGTAGCGAATCAATTGAAGTCTTTCAAAGTGTCATTTCATGGCAGTGAAATCGATATTTGGAACTTGGAAATTTCAACAGAAAGCTAGGAGGTGTAAGCTTGCAACGACACAAATTGAGGATCGATATTGAACACTAATTGGCTTGTTGAAGCCACAACATGAACGCTCCTTCACTACAACTGCACAATCAGAAGGCTACTGGCATCAGAGTTTCTATTCAAACTGTTGGAAACAGACTCTGCTATATGTTGGATTATATGTTCGTGGATTTATTTGTTATGTTAATAGCAGGTTATAGTGTTGTTTGCAGAAGGGCGGGCATAGGAAGAACATCTTATTTGGACATTATCTTCCTTCTTTAATAAAGCAAAATATGACAATGGGAAACTTATAATTTGGAGAGAACGTGGCTTATAGAATAATCCTTCATTTAAATGAAAGTATCGATTTGGTGGAGGCAAATTTATGGGGTCGTTTGATATTTCTATAAATGGCTGTAAAGAATTATTATATATAATCAGAACTTCTTAGGGGTGATATTCTGAGAACCATTGTGACTTTATATTCAGCGATCGGGGATGAATTCCATCTCATGGATATTAATGCTTGACCACATAGATTGGGCTAGTGGTTAATGTCCTTTTCTATGAAATAATCTATCGAATGGAGACCTCATATTCTTCTGACATGAATCCAATCGAACGTGTTACGGATATTTTTGAAGAAGGGCTGCTGGTCGCTTATCGCTTCCACAAACATTTCAACAGTTCGAAAGTTGCTTTCTACGGGAGGGAGTAGGAGAAAATATCTTATATAGATCCCTCCATGATAACTTCAATATCACCATGCCTCATAGATGCTCGATATTATTATACCGCTTTCTGAAACTTATTTTTATACGAGGAATCAGGTTGTTGCTGATTTTAATCATATGCACGGATTACACATTTTTTGTTTACCTTCAAAAGTTGTGAATAAAGTTTAATTATTCCTTGTCAAATGCGTAATTTCTTTTTCTCATATCGTTCAACTCTTAAGAATCACGTATCAATAAACAATTTTTTTTTTCATCTGCAGATTTTATTCAAAATCATAATATCCCCTGTTCGTTTTTTCGTTTTGAGTAGTTATATTGATATTATTTCATTTACTTATACACGCACAACAAAATAATTTGTTTGCCATTATTACTCTGATTTTTTCTATTATGTTTTTGAATTTTAATCAAAATTATTCTAATTTTTTAAAAATATTTTAGTTGAAGCTAAAGATATTTCTGAAATGCCGGTGTATAGCTTTGACTCTACGGAAGAATATAAACGTGAAACCTACGAATCATTCAGTTTTGTGAATATTGAGGCTAATAATCTTCAAATTGACAGAGTACGACGTATTAAATCTACAAAAGTAAGCTTTTATAAATTTTATATTGAAATATGTTACATTAATAAATGCATGATTTGTTTATCTAATCAGTGTTGATTTATGTTTTAATTAGTTTGTGTATCAAGCATTTCTGAAGATTAATATTTTTTTTTTTCTTGTTTATTTTCACTATCAACTTTTAATGTGTTAGATTATTTATTTAATCAAGTTACGGACAGGACACATTTTAGTTAACTTTTTTTTGTACTACAGTTCGTAAAATATGAAAAGACGAGCTTTCAAGGAAAAGAGGTTTGAGCTTGAAGGATTCTACTGTAACATTTTTTAAACTTAGTTTTGCTTCATATAGAAAAATTGATTTTTATCTCTATAGAATTTTTGGGTACCGTCTTTTTGACACAATGAGCAAAAGAATTAATTCTAAACAAATTTCCATACACGCCTTTCTAATGTAAAGGTTTTGTAATCCACCTTCATTTATATTGTCCACTAAATAATTTTTGTGAACCAACAAGACAGAGATTACAACGTATATAGTTATTTATTATTATACACATGTAGACGGTGGTTGATGAAATTGTACATCCCGAATCTACGCTGGTTTGCTCTTATGCAAAGGGCTGGTTTATCTAGGGGAATAATTCCATTACCGGATTCTATGATGACTTCGTAGGAACTCAATGATGAGGCTCAACTTGTTTTACTTCTTTTATTATTTGGAGAGATGAAGAGTGAAAAAATATATACACGTTAATTTATATACAGGTTATCTCTATTAGGAGTAAACAGTTCTTCTGAGACAGGTAGATAGCGACCTAATTAACTTATCCCATATCGGCGATGGGCGTTCGGAGCTTACTTCCGACGCGGGAAATGTGGAGGAGAAGAGAAGCGGTAAGTGGAGGAAATGGAGCAAGAATGAAATGTCGCTCAGTTTTGTTCTGGAATAGGTGGCGCTGCATGAGCTATCACATAACGATGATTCGTGGTGCCATCTATCGAGTAACAGAGGAACTGGTTTTACAGTACATTGGAAAATAAAATTAATTCTTTGATAATTAGCTGGAAAATCCTACATACATAAGTGCTTATATATTATTTTATAGGGGCAGTTTAAATAATTTTCTTATTTCGTTATTTTTTTAAAGGCAAATGTGTGTGAATTTTCTTTTAATTCAATATTAAAAAAGAGAAGTTTATCAAGTGATAAAATATTTCAATCAATACATAACTTGCAGTTTATTTATCTTGAATCAATTTGATGTGAAATTATTACTTCAAACGAATAATTTATATACTTAAATCCTTATTGTCTCATTTTAATGAAAAATTAACATAATAAATGTTTTTAAAAAAGGAATTGCATGTTAAAATATTAATGAATTTTAGATGCAGTTCTTGAATATTGCTAGTATGGCTTTAATTTACAATGCCAATTTGAAAAACGACGGCGATGAATACCGAAAATCTTTGCTGAAATATGCTGATGATGTCATGGGATTTGATCCTGAATTCATTTTAAAGGTAATATATTTTATTAGTAAGTAAAAAATTATTTTGTACTCTATAATTGTATTTGTGTTCACTTGACTTAAAGTTGTATCGATCAAATATTTGTGTATGTAAAATTTCTTGAGATCCTCCGAGAATGTTATAGTTAATATATATATATATATATATATATATATATATATTCAATATCTGAAAGATGCTTGAGGAACATTTTAATAAAAAATATAAACAAAAGATGATAGAGGTATTAAAATTATTCGAAGAAAATAATTGATATTGTTATGAACTCAATGCGCTTACGTTGCCTAGAAACATAAAGCCAGATAATTTAAGCGATAGTCTGTTTTTAGATAATAATTTCCATAAGATGTTACAAGAGTTAAATATATATGGACTTTGGCCTTAGCTAACTCATCTATCCTAATACTCCTTGAGTTAGGTCTACTTAAAATACCGAATCAGTGAACTATTTTCAATTGTCATGTTTTTGATTCCTTAAATGACCTTGATTTCATTTCGCATTTTTTGAATCCGTTAATGACTTGATTTTTTTTATCAACATTTTACCAACGCTTAATCATCTTCCAAAACGTTAATGATGTCCTTATAATTAGTATCCATCAATTTAAGGAATCCTGGCAATAATTAATTCCATGGGTCCGTATGGAATTTACAGCCTTGATGACAATTTGTTTGAATAATGTTTTCTGAAATATATTTTATGAAGCATAAATTTTTGGAGGCTATTGAATCATTTTTTAAAAATTTTACCAGTCCATCTCTTTTACTTATCATCGCCGGAGATTGTTGATAGTTATACCAGATAAGATCACTATACATAAAGAAAATTATTTTGATGAATATTTTACTGCTTCTTTTCCTGGTTTAGTTGTGTCTTTTCATGCCACTAAAGAAGCCATTTCCTAAGTGATATTTTATTTATCATCAATACTCTTATAAAAATTTCTAAATGGCTTATCGTTGTTGGTAGCAACCTAATATCTACATAACGTGAAATGTAAAATTAGAAGTTCTTTCTCGATAGATTTTCGTGTGTCATAAATTTGCCTGGCTATGATCTGATGTGACAAATTGGTTTTAGAAAAACTATCTTTTTTTTTATCTGTGATATTCTTTATATTCATTGCTTAATCAATTCCCTATCTGCATTTTTATTACAATTATGTTTTGTAATCACGAAGTGAATTCTTACAGCAGAACTTGTTTGAGTTATTATTTTTGATAATGCAAGCGCACCGTATTTATTATGCCTAGAAATAACTACTCGTCAGGGCGATAATTCATAATGAGCATCTACTGTTGTGAAATGGCGAATCAAATAATTCCACCTCACTAGTTTATATGGTATGGCGTTATTCTGTAAAATAAATATCAAAAAAGGGCTTTGCTTCACTTCTTTATTCAATTTTTAGAACAAATAAAATTAAAGAAATAATATTTTTTCATTGCTATTATACAAAAAAATTAATTTAAAAGTAATGCAATGATATTCATTTTCATCAAATATCGTCTGCATCATACACAAATTATTTTACATGAAAGTGATTTTAACAAATATTGTTTGCATCATATACAAATAATTTTTAACATATATCAATGTGCCCATATTGTGCACATAGACAGAAGTTCATACAATTATTTGAGAAAATGATTTAATATATCTTTCACTGATGAAGAAAGTGTTAAATAAAAAAGAATCATCACTTATAAATTAATAACATGTTAATTTGTATTTTTTAATATTAAGAGTAATTTTAGTTAAAATCTAGTTTTTTAAACTTTTTTTTGGTATAGCCCTTGGAGGTAACTTACAATCAAATATATTTACCCATTCTTTCGAAAACTATCTAAAAATTATGGTTACCTGTACTTTTAAGACACAACGTAATAATTTTTAGAATGACCCGGACTCATTGAACACCAATGTCTTCACCTTTAGTATTCATGGAGTCCAGGTCATTCTGACAATTATTAATTATTCCATGGAATCAATGTTACAGATGAGTATACTTGTGATAATCGCATGAACTTCTATTAATATAATACTCATTTATAATATTGATTCCATGGTAGAGAATTCCATGGAATGTATATTATAAATGAATTTACTTGTGATAACCACATGAACTTCTAATATTATAAGAACACTTGTCTTTCTCTTTTTTTTCCATTATTTTTCTCAGTATGAAAGAAGATGCAATAATTTATATATAATCTAAATCATGAACAAAAGATCAATATTATAATTCATAAAGTATCATCATAAACAAAATAATCATATCAATCATAAATTCAGTACAATAATATCTAAGAAACTGCATAATTAAAGAAATCATTAAAGTAACCAAAGTAAAATTAATGTTATTAATTAAAAAAACTAATGTTTAAATTTAAAAATAAAAACATATGAAGTAATTGAAAACTTAAAAGGAAAAGCCCGGTGAAAGAAAAAATTTAAAATATTGGATATAAAATAATTAAGACTCTTCCTTACGTTGGAATAAAATAATGTGTGTTTATAACGTTATTACTGATCAAACCATCACATTTCTGTGAATTAGTGTTTGTGCTTGCATATTTTGAACTATATTTTTAGATATCTGGAATAAATTATCATTTCAAAATCATACTGAAAATTCCAAAATGTTTATCGTCAGTGTGAAATGTGGTATGTAGAATATGTCTGTTTCGTTTTATCATTTTAACAATGACAATAATGGATTCTTTTCTTACTGAGATATATAAAATTGGAGCTCAAATATTTCAATGCTGTAACTATTTTAATGGGTTTGTATTAAGTAAAAAAAATATAAAATATTTTTTGACCTTAAATGGTTTTTCAGCAAAATTAAGTTAGTATGAATATTTAGCGTATTACATCAGGACTGCTTTATTTTTCCTGTGTGTAATTAAACTCTTTATTGGTGAGCTGAATTTAAATATCTCAATTGAATCACAATCAAATTACTTAAAAAACTCATTGAACATTTCTTTGTATTTTTGATATAGCTTGTACTGTTTTCAGACTTAAGCAAGATATTTCTAAGGTAATGACCAAATAAGTGATTAGAACTCTTTAAACATACACAGTTTAATAATTGTCATAGATTAAAGTCTCTTTGGTTTATTTTGCCCTTTTTCTAAAGTTATTTATAAGTAGTTTTTGAAAATATTATTGAAAAGCAATTAATATTTGTAGCTACTGAAAAACTAAATCCTACTTTTAAAAGATAGTTTTAGAAATTTGTTGAACCAATGTGGATGAAGAAAGAATATTTGTCATGCACCTTTTTTTAATACCACTACCACAAAGGAATCTTTATATATATATATATATATATATATATATATATATATATATATATATAAATTTCCTAGTTCAAAAGGGGGGAAATAGAAGAGGCGACAGTTCTTACAATCACCTGATTGATTTTATAAAATATGGAGGGATGGGATTGATTCTAGAAATATTAGGCAACAAATCTAAGAACTTACACTGCCGTTACCAAAATAAAATAATCAAATTCTTCAACTACAGTTAAATCAAAGATTCTCCTGAGTTAAACCATACCAGTATCATTGATATATGCCATTAGTTATTCTGTTTAACATGAGTTCGTCTCCGTTAGGTAATAACTATGTAAATAATTAGAAAGGAACATCAAGAACTCTTTACTCTTTAAATTATTATGTGATTTCTATGCCGAAGTTCTGTTGCGAACCGGACAGGGACTAGAAAAGATGTTGTGATTATATCGTAAGAACCGTGAGATGATCGTATCTCTCCCTAACTTCCGGGGGCTATCTCGACTTTTAAACTTACAATGGTGTAAATATATGAGGGAAAATGCAACTGTATGTATGGATAGCAAACAATCGCAAAGCCGAATGTGTTAGATTAGGGACTTTTTAAAACACTAGAACAGAAAAAGGTATAACCTGTTCTTTCTATTTTATGTAAGACTCTAAGAACACAGACACATGATATAGGCAGACTATATTTTTGTTTTCAACTCATGTAATGAATAATGTAAAAGAAGCCTTTTTTGTCTCTCAGAATAAAAAATGTCACCTTCAAAAACTGGCTGTTTAAAAATACTATTTAAAAAAAATCTCAAGAAACTAATTCGACTATTTCAAAACTATTAATTAGCCTTTTGGCACTCGTTCCTATATGACAAATATTAAAGTGATCGCTTCAAAAATTCAAAATTATTGTTTTTAGAATCATAAGATATTCTTTCTCTAAGTGCTTGCAATCCTCATATTTCAAATTGAAAAATGCGTAGTGAACGTAATTTTAAATGTAAATGATTTCAAATTTAATTATCGCTCTCCCCTTGATATATACATACAGATAAAAATTTTCTAATGTGAGATAGTCTGATGATTGTAATAATTTGAATAATTAATATGTGTATTCTTAAGTGCTATTTTGTGTTAAGTTTGCTTACAATGTCGTTATTTTTGTAGGTTGCTCTTTTCAGTCGCCAGGAATTGAATATTAGATCTGCTTCTAATTTTCTTTTGTCTTATGCTGCTTACTGTCAGAATACTCGGCCGTATTTAATAAAATACTTCAAATCATGTATAAGATTGCCATCGGATTGGATAGAAGTAGCTGATTTTTACCTGGTAACTGAATTATAACATTAATTTTGAAATTAAAATAAGTGATTAGTGTATAATTATGCTTGTAAAACATTTTGATATTTACAAAATTAGTATGTTGTCAGTATTATTACAGATATAAATTAAATTAATACGTTTCAATATCAGTTAGATTTTATAGTTGGAAGATTTATTTTTGAGAAGGACATATCAAAATGTACTGTATAATGTATTCATAATTTGAAGATTTTAGGAAATAAGGAATTATTAAGAATGAAGGAATAATTTGATGAAAATATTTGTGTACATACCACTAATAAGGATACACATCTATGCTTGCTTTTTGACTGCAAACAGTAAAGTTTTTTGAAAAAAAAATCTGCATTTTGTGAAGTTTCGGCAAATTTTCATGAAAACTCCATGACATTGAATCAAATTCACCTGTGTTATTTGAAATCATCAACTTTGAATGTGTTCTTATATTCTGCTTAACAGATTGCTTATATGTGAAACCATTAATCGTTAATATTTGCTTCTTGAGGATTTTGTTAGTAAGGTACCAAATGACCTTATCTTAGACATATAGTCTTGGCATCATATCTGGTCAGCATGTTGATCAGAAAATTCAGTTAATGGAAATAACATCTGTCATGTTAAAAGGAGATAGCTTTAGCATTCCTTGAAATATGGAGTCCATTGATCTACTAAATATATAATGTTAGGAGTTCAATGAAGGAAGAGTACAGTTAAATATAAAAAGTAATATACATAATTTGTTATCTCATGTCATTGTCTTTTGATACTAAATTTTTAAAGCTTCTGATTCTTAACAATACACATTTTCTTTTGTGTTATAGAGTTATATTCAATACCAGTGGCACATTTTTATGTTCACAATGAATAAAGTTCAATGTTTCTATTTAATCTGTCTTTTGTCTTTTAAGAAACAAAATTAATTCTACAGAAACATTTACAACTCACTATGTATATTGTATTTGTATCGTATTTGTGTAATTTCCTAACGACCCTTTATTTATGTTTTTAGAATAACAGTTTAGAAGTCTTGAGTGACACAGTCATGCTTAAATCGTTTTAAAATGTTAATCTTACATCTTATTCCCTGCTTTGCTTTTTGTAAAAGTTTCAAGTAGTTATAACCAATTCTTTGTCTTATTTATCTCAAAAACAGTTATTCTATTAGAGATGAATAGTAATTAGTTATCTTTTGCTGAGTAAACTCATAATGGTATGCATCATAATTGTCTAAAGCAATGTTTTGATTGACAGGAAAGAGTTCGTTATTTGTAAATTATTGATTGCTCTCATAATATGAATTTATTTTGTACTTAATTGAAAAACCAATGAAAGGAAGCACAATTATGAAGCTTAAGTTTCAAAACCATTTTGTTTGTATGCAGTATTTTGATGATAACAAGCATATATGATTAGAAATCTTTATTTTTCAGTAGAAAATTCTTTAATATCAGCTCTTAATGATATTTAATTAAAAATCTTTAAAAACATACTATCTTAATAAATGTATTAAGTATTATTTTGCTATGTATATTATATATTAGTTCTAGGATTATATTAGCCCTCCCCCCCAAAGGGCTATTGTTTTAGTTGACCCAAAAATGTTGTACCTGACTTCTTTTCAAAAATTTATCTTGTTTTTACGTATATTTTTTATGTCTGCTTTCACCAGTAACAAACTGAATTTTCAAAAATACGTCATAATAAATTTCTCCTGAATTTTTTTATTGGATCAAAATAAAATATATGTCTGATACCTGCTTTCACAACTAATGAACTCAATTTTCAAAAATATTTCGTAACAAATTTCCTCCAATTTTTTTATTGGATAAAAGTGAAACAAATATAATAATGAAGTATTTTATTTACCTATCGATTTTTGTATTACCTTAAATCATATGTAAACTGGAATCAAGATATGACTGTAATTGAATAACATTCAGAATTTTGAGACAGTTGTGAGGCAGCCATTTTTTTTAGCCACCTAAGGGCCTATTGTTTTAGGTGGATTACTTTTGGCTTACCAGATCACTTTTCAATTTTTAACGTTTGCTTCAATTTTAATTACATTTAGCGTAAATATATTACATTTAATAATTTATCGTTTTCTTTAATTTTAATTACACATAGCTGATATGATATTCAATTTAACAAATTATCGTATGCTTTAAATTTAATTTCATGTAGCTGATATAATATTCAATTTAATAATGTATCGTTAACTGTAATTTAATTACATTTAGCTTAAATATATTCACATAATTTAATAATTTATCGTATCCTTTAATTTTAATATCGGAAAAGTTTACTATTGTCCCTTTCTCGATATTTCATTGTTTATTTTATTTTTTATATTTGAGTAATTTAAAAATAATAAAAAAAAGTGCACCTTGGGTGGCTAAATCTGTTTTTTGTAAAATTTTGCATAGAACTGCTTAAATTTTTTTCATGTTGATTGTTATTAAAGAAAACTATTTATGATATTTTAATGTGAAGTTTGCATCTCATTTTTAATTATTTAGAAACTCCATTCCTATTTGTGTTGTAGAAAACTTAGAACTTAAATCCTTTTTATTAGACTTTTAAAGATTCCAGATTGAAGGATAAATCTCTTCCTTCTGTATTAAAAAAGGCTATGGCAAAAAGCTTTTCTAAATTTGATGAATATCAGTTAGGTAAGTAGTAATTTTATCTACTTATATTTGTAGTAAACTGTCTTATTTGTACTTAATTAGTGAGCTAGAATTATGTAGAGGTTCAACATACTTATATACATATGAGTTCTTTGTAATCTTCTTCTAGCTATTTCCGATATTTATTTATAAAATACATTTAAAAAAAAATATTTTTGCAGCAAAATACAATCGAGTGAAAAAGGCACCTGGCTACACTTTGAAACAACTTATTAGACTTATACATTTAAAATCACCAGCAAATGAAATAATGTGTCTTCTTGGAAAAAAGTAAGTTTGCTTAATCGTTTAATTTTAATGTTAAGATGTTATTATTGAGGTTGGCTAGATAAATAAAGCAATCGTTAATTTTAGTTAATCATGATATCTGTTGAAGGATCCTGGAGCATTTATACCAATTGATACTGTAAAAGTCGAGACGAAGGAACCTTCCATTTCAGCGTGGCTCACACAGCCAGAGAAAAGAGCGTTAAATAGTGGTTAGGGTTTTTTTTTAACGCCACAGTAGATGCAACACGAGGGCTATTGGCGACGGACCTCGTAATCGTGAACCTCGGTCAAGTGACGAGGGCGACACCTGAGAGCTGGCAACCCCTCTTCTAACTTCCTTACATTGCCAATGGGGGACTTTGAGCCATGACAGATTTAACGTGCATCAGCCCCACTACACGGCGGGTCTTTAGTGACATCAAAGCTCGAACCCACGATTCGACGGAAACCGCAAGTTGCGAGCCTACGACCGTGACAATTAGGCTACCGCGGTCGTATTAAATCGTACATACAGCTTAAATAGGAAAGATGGAAACGGGTAAATACCCTAAAAGTTTTGTTTAGTCGACGGAAAAAAGGAATTCGTGATGTAGTATTTCACGTGCTCTGTTCTACGAGTTACTTACTCGAAGAACAGGAATTTAATATTTTAAAAGTAGAAGCAAATATTTCGCATTAAGAAATTGAAATAAAAAGGAAGATGATATATTTATTAATTATCACACACACACTGTAAATGATATGTGCTGGATATTTCATATTTTATGTATGTATAAAAACATAATTTAGTGTAACTGAAATTGTAGGGGCATCCATAATGTATTAATTTTAATGATAAATATTAAATCAATTCAGATTGGCCGGCTTATTAAAAATTAAATTAATTATTTGTTAAGAAATAATATGACTGATTAAGAAAGTTTAAATATTTGCAGCCACAACAAAGCAGAGAGAGAGAGAGGGAGTTGAAGAAATTTGAATTATGAAGATGTTCTCACAATCTTTTTTTTAACATTGACTCATTTTAAGCGAGAATCAGGCAGTTTTTTTTTAAATTTTGCTTAAATGCTGGAAATTTAGAATGAAAATTGCAACATAAATGAAACTCGTTAATATTGTGAATTATAAAGTTACAATTCCCTTTGTGTCTGCTGGATTGTGAAAAATAAAACGATATGGAGGAAGATTTTCAGCAGATTTTCCGGCTGCCAACAAAATTTTCAACTCGTAAAGTATCAAAATAAATTAGCAAAAGAGCCTGGTATTTCTGTTTTGAATAACTTGAGAAATCAAGTTTTTTTGCTAAACGCAGGAAATTAAAAAGCAAACGAGAACTTCTCAAACAGCATCAGTTGTATATGCTGAAAAGCATAACATAAGTCAAAGAGTATATCCAAATTATTTTTTCTAACGAAAACACGTTTTATATCGAAGGTTTGGATGATTACTAATAATATTGGCCTGATTTGATGCATGAGCCTAAAACATGCTTGAGTCGATAGTAAATAGTTGGTTGCTTTGTTACGTTATGGGTAGCTTTAACAGAATAAGTGATCTATAGCGAATATTTATACTCATGAACTCTCGTATAGAACAATGCGTTGCGATAATTTTGTATCAGTTTAGCATTATTAAGGGGCTCTTAAACAGACCCAATGAAATATTTCTCTTCATATAGAACTAAATCTAGTCATTAATAATTTTTTTGAAAAAAATATTTTATCATTGACCAATCGAAAATATAAGTCCTGTTGAGAATTTTTAATGCATTCTGAAACGTAGAATCTATACAAATAATGAACACTTTTACCTTTCCTTTAAATAAACTGGGAGTTTCCTTTGCCAAAGGATTGCACATTACGAAAAATGTTTTCTTCTGTAAAAGCTAAAGTGCTTCATGTCATAAGCAGAAATAATGGATTGTCTTTATTATTTTATATAATTCATATAAATAGAGTTATGTGGTCTTACAATTTCTGAATAATATTTTTCCCACTTATTTTTTTAAAATATGTTATATTAATATTTGATGCATTACTTAAACACAATGTGACGCTATCAATATTATTACATAGTGTAGTGTATTGCTTAAAATGTAACTAAAATTATTTGTTTATTTTGAAAATTACAAAGTTTAAGTGTTCTTGTGTGAATTTTTTTTATTGGATCCTGTATATATTCTACAATACGTAATATTCATCATGTTTTATTTAAAAACGTATTTCAATCTTTTAAATTCCTAAATGATTATTTTTTTAAAATTGAAATGAAAATTTCTTAGATTCTCAAATTAATTACTGTTTGACAAATGTTTTCAGAATATTTTGATTCTTTGGAGAAATGAATTTTTTTTAAAGATATTGACTTAATTATTATGCTATATTCATTTTATCATTTTAAAAGTGTATCGATTTATTTAATTAAGCATTCTGAAGCATATTATTAAATTGCATTCATTTATAATTATTCTTATAATATATACAATGTCTCCTTTAATGAATCAGTTGTTTAAATGTATGAATAAATTTACACAGACAATTTATCGTTGTTTTAGAATCTATTACTGAGTGAAAGTAATTCTTTTTATTAAAATTATTTTGTGACAGCAATATTTTAAGTATTATTTTTAATTCATTTTGTACTATTTTTATTTCAAAAATTTATAAAATAATTTTATTCACTTATGTCATTAAATAATTTGATAATATTATTTGTCTTAATTTTTATTCTCAGACGCATTAAGCAATGTAGAAATAAAATTCTTTAAAAACTTCAGATTAATTTTTATGACTCTACAAATTTGTCCGAATTTTCAAATTAATAAAACAAAGCATTTTAAAATACAAATAAATAATTCTAGTTAAATGAAATACATAACTAAAAATAAAAACATAAATACACAAGTTAAAAATATTAATAATAAATACATTATTTAAAAATAAACATGATTTATAAAAAAATAATAATACATAATTTAAAAATAAAATAAATACACGATTTATAAAAAAAAATTAAGGCATATAATAAAAAAATGAAATAAGTTCACATTTTTTTTTAAAAAAATAAGAGACATGTAATTAAAAAATAAAATAAATACATAGTTAAAAAATAAAACAAAAATTATTTTAAAAATAAAATACATACATATTTAAAAATAATATAAATACATAATTTTAAGAGTAAAATAAATACATAATTTAAAAATATAATAAATGCATAATTAAAAAATACATACTTAAAAATGAAGTAAGTCAAAATTTTACAAAATGAAATAAATACATAATTAAAAAAATAATGTAATAACGTAATTTAAAACATAGAAATAAAATAAAAATTTAAAAGTAAAATTTTTATTTAATTTCAAAATTAAAATAAATATACAATTTAAAAGTAAAATAAAAACATAATTTAAAAAAAATAAATTTATAATTGAAAAAAAATTGAACTATACAATGTGTGAAAAATAAAATAAATACATAATTTAAAAAGTTATAATAAATACACAATTTCAAAAAATATTTAATACAAAGTTTTTATAAATAAAATAAATACATAAATAAAAAATAAAATAAATATATGATTTAAAAATACAAAATAAAATAAATATATATTTTAAAAAATAAATATGTGGTTTTGAAAAGGAAATAAATATGTAATTGAAAAAATATCAAATGCATAATTTTAAAAAATAAAATAAATACTTAATTTTAAAAATTTCAAATAAAATAAAGACCTTTTTTTAAAAAAATAAATAAGTGCATAATTTAAAAAGTAAAATAAATATATAATTTTAAAAATAAATAAAAACACAATTTAAAAATAAAATAAAAACACAATTTAAAAATTAAATAGTTACATAATTTAAAAAATAAAATAAAAAATAATTTAAAGAACCGAAGTAAAGGTATAATACTTGAAAAAATAAAATAAATACTTAATTTAAAAATATGTAATAGATACATACTTTTAAAAATAAAATAACACATATCTTTTAAAAAAATAAAATAAAGCAATACACAATTTAAAAAAATAATTACATAATTAAAAAGCGATATAAATATATAATTAAAAGTAAAATGAATACATTATTTTAAAAAATAAGATAAATACGTTATTGAAATACGATAAATACATAATTTTTAAAATACCATAAAATGCATGAAATTTAAAGAGTTAATGTATTTGTCGTAATATATATATATATATATGTATATATATATATATGTATATATATGTATATATGTATATATGTATATATATATATATATATATATAAAAATAAAAAGACGATATAAATACATAATTTTAAAAATGCAATAATTGCATAACTATAAAATAAATACATAAATAAATAAAAAAATAAAGTATATACATTATATTTTTAAAAATAAAATAAATGCATAATTTTAAAAACTATGAAATAAAATAAGTACATTATTTTTTAAAAATGAAATAAATACATTATTTAAGAAGTAAAATAAATACATAATTTTAAAAATAAAATAAATACATAATTTTAAAAATAAAATAAATACAAATTTTTTAAAAATGAAATAAATACATTATTTAAGAAGTAAAATAAATACATAATTTTAAAAATAAAATAAATACATAATTTTTAAAATAAAATAAATACAAATTTTTTAAAAAATAAAAGAAAAGAAATACATAATTTAAAAATATGTAATTGAAAATGATATAAATACAAAATTAAAAATAAAATGAATATATTATTTTAAAAAATAAGATAAATACTTAATTTAGAAATTGAAATAAATTCATAATTACAAATAAAATAAATGCATTAATTCCAAAAAATGCATAATTTATATAATAAATACATAATTTTAAAGTAAATAAATAAATGCAAAATTTAAAATTAAAAAATAAATTCGCAATCAAAAAACGATATAAATACATGATTAAAAATTAAAAAATAAATAGTTAAAAAAAACGATATAAGCACACAATTAAATATTAAAAAGCATAATTAAATATAAAGTGAATGCATAAGTAATTATAAAATAAATTCATAATAAAAAAATAAAATTATTACGTAATTTAAAAAATAAACATAATTTTAAAATAAAAAAATAAGTACATAATTAAAAACGATATAAATACACAATTAAATATAAAATGAATACATATTTAAATATAAAATAAATACAATAATTGCATAGTAAAAATGAAATAATTACATAATTAAAAAATAAAATAAATACAGGGTTTTAAGAAAAAAATGTATACTTCAAGAATAGGAAAATAAAATAAATGCATGATTTGAAAATAAAATAAATACATAGTTAAAAATAAAATAAAAACGTAATTTAAAAAATAAAATTCATACATAATTTAAAAAACGAAATAAATACATAATTAAATATAATAAAATAAATTCTTAATTTTAAAAATAAAATGGTATAGTTTAAAAAATAAAATGGTATAGTTTAAAAAATAAAATGGTATAGTTTAAAAAATAAAATGAATACATAATTTTAAAATAATAAATATATGTTTAGAAATTTCAAATAATAGCGTAATTAAAAATAAAATAAATACACAATTCTAAAAAATAAAATGAATATACATATTCAAGACACGTTGAAGCACTGCTCGCATAATAACTAGCTAGCAGAGCAAAATAGCGACACAACAAGAGCAAAAACAGCTCTTGTACAAATAAGCCACATACACAAATAGCAAATCACTAATAATAGCTGTAATATTAAAGAGCAGTTTCAATTATGCTCAACTCACCAGCTTACTAGTTTGCACTAACAAATCTCAAATCTTCAAATCTACTGATATGTATTACGTTGCACTTCAAAGGCAGATTCATTCTGACTTTGTATCTCCGCGTGTTTGTAACTGTTCCCAACAAGTGTGAAGTCACATGGAATATGCTGAAAAATTCCATAACATCTCTTGTAATTGAAGTATCAGGAAAATCCGAGCAATTTCGAGATCCTGCATTTTGTCGTCAATCTCTAAAGTATTCGCCTTGTTCGCAGCCAACGTCGGCGATCATTACTTAACTCTCCCAGGGTATCCTATGAAATCTGTATAAATGTTTGTTTTCCCTTTATAAGAGTAACGTTGCAGTGAAGTGTCATTGCAGGTCCGTAACATTGCTCCCCTCTTCAAAGACTTGGCAGTATCATTACATACAACTATTATCTCTTTCCTGGTATGTAGATAGCTGATTAATAAGTGTGACTTTTGGCTTAGCTTTGGGTGAACCGTAACTCTGAAAACAACATTCTTTCGTTTCTTGATAACTATACAAGACTCATCCCACTTCCTTTCTAGCTTCGGACTCTGGCCCCTTTGTCGCTTCCAGTTCATTCTTTCGCTGGCCAGTTTAATTCGCTCTCTGGCAGGCACTTGTACAGTTTTTGAATGTCCCTCTAAACCACTCATGTATTCTCCTGGCGATGCGTATCATTCGGTCATCCAAAGAGGATATCTTCGGAGATTCGTAGCGTTCGATTAAAACGCATCTCGGTTGGAGTTCAACCTGTCATTTTATACATTTGGATATCAACTGCAAGCTAGTCCTCTGAACATGTGATCACCCGGGAGATACCGCAAAGAATTTCGGAATTTTTCTCAATGCTCCCAGTTATGACTCCACTTGCAGTTTCATCTCCAAGTGAGAGTGGAGGAACTAAAAGCACACCCTTGTTTCCCTTATCTGTGCTTTCTGGTAATACAGCAGCTTTAACTGTAGTACCATGTCCAACAGCTTCATTTGGAGTAATGGACTTAAACAATTCTTTTCCGTTGAAAAAGTCACGAGGCACCTTCTGGATCCTAAGAATTCGAGTAGAATCTTCAACCAATACCACATCATGGGGGCTTCTGTTGTCCATCCCTGAACCGTTTAAGGCCTGTTCAACAAGTCTCACATTAATAATTCTCTAAACATTCTATCCAGCTATCTTTAAAGCATCTTTAGTGGCTTGTCTCTAAGAGTAGGTGAAGCTCCATGACTGACGACATTGAATGCCCAGTTCTTGGGATCTTGAACCTTTGGATCCTTTACTCCTTCGATTTTCTTCTGTGAATTCCGTCTTTTACTCCTTCAATCATTACTTTCACACTTTGGCTTTGACTTTTCATTCTTTCTTGGCATTGTTTTCTATTCTATTAATTATTCCTGCTTGTGTGACTTTCATTTCCTCACACCAGGATTTCATTTCTGATATCCTTTATATCTGATATAAAAGCAAACAGCTTCTCGAATTGATCGTCCATTGCTCTGGTCACGGGCATTCATTCCGCATTCCCATTTCTGACACCACTGTTTCAAAAATCTTCCTGTAAGTGTGCGGTGAAAACTATCCAACGATGAGGATAGTGAAAAATGACGCGATGATCATAAATATTCAGGACACGTCGAAGCACAGGTAGCAGAACTTGTACAAATTAGAGACACATCAGGAACCCAAACAGCATTTGTACAAATTAGAGACACACCAGGAACCAAAACAGCACTTGTACAAATAAGCAACACAAACAGATAGCTAATCACTTTCAATAACGTTCAGCTCATCAGCTTACTCGTTCGCACTACGAACAAATCTTAGTATTACTTTGCACTCCAAAGGCAGATTCACGCAGTCTTTGCATCTCCGCGTATTTATAGCTGTTCCCGCCTGGTGTG
Source organism: Nephila pilipes (assembly GCA_019974015.1). NCBI lineage: Eukaryota > Metazoa > Arthropoda > Arachnida > Araneae > Nephilidae > Nephila > Nephila pilipes. The sequence continues at coordinate 317,236 of BMAW01101096.1, read as the reverse complement.
ACGTCACAGAAAATTTTCAGGAAAATTTCATAACTTCTGTTTTAATAGATATATCGGAAAAATTTGAGCATTTGCGAAAACCTTCATTTTGTGCCTAAAAGGTCCCAAGGTCTGGGGCATTGCAAAACTCTACTTGGGTATACTACGAATCCTCTGTAAATATCACTTCTTTTATAAAAGTAACGTTGCTGGAAATCTTTACAGCAGATTCATAACACATACACGTGCGCGCGCGTGCGTGCGTGAAGTTGTTTCCTATAATGTTTTCTTCTTGTTTTTATTTTATTCTCGATTTCTCATTTGTAGTTAAATTTTTCCTCGCTTAAAATATGTTTTAAGGTATCCAGAAACTGCTGAAGTCTTTAGAAAAAGTGGATTGCCTGGAATTTGGGATCACAAAAAAGCTGGACAACGAATGAAATTACCTATTCCTGAAACATGGGAAACACAAATATCAGCTCATGGAAATAAGGCTTGTATTTGGGAAAAATTGTTAGGTATAATTTTTTTTTTTGCTTTGATAAAAATGCCAAATTTTTATATAAAAATGTATTTTAATGTGTTACTGAATGTATTAATGTGAACGAGAAAAGTAAAGATGCTGAAAAACAATTAGGGACCCAAAGACTAGGTTACTTATTGCAAAGATTTAGTGATAATTAAAAAATGCAAATTGCTCGTAACATTTATCTATTTTCAGACATCATGTGCGAAGTGGTTTGATAGTTCAAAAATTACAAACTAATTTAAGATAATATAAAACATATCCCCTATTGGTTGTGATTTGTTTTTTGAATATTTCTTAAACTGCTTAGAGAAAATTTCATGAGCTTTTAAACATTTAGGAGCATAACAATTCCTTTTTTGTAACTGTGTTGTGGTTTGTATTTGCCCATATTTTTGTACTTCTTATTATTTATATATTTTTTGTCTAATGTTATGTATTTTTAAAATTGAAAACCAATTATCTGATGATTGATGAAATATTGAGTAGAAATTTTATATCGTCTTATGTTTTTTCCCGACATTCATTTAACATTATTGTACTTTCTGTTAAACCTTATAATTCAAAAACTTATGAGCAGAATTTTTTGAAAATTAACGTACTTTTATAATGAGAAAAAGTTACATGAAAAATAAATGATTTAAATCTGTAATGGGAATTCTTTTTAGTAGTAAAGTTAATGAACCCAAAGTTAAATAAATTTATTTCTCTTTGAGCCATTTACATACAAATCAGCTTTGTCAAGCTACTGGAAAAATTTCGGGAGTTATTGAGGTTATTCTGTTCCTTGTGAGGAAGGGGGGGGGGGCTATACATTTACTTCTCTATATTTTACGGGATTTTCGAAATTCTTGTATTGTTTAAACAATTATCTATTTTCAAATATTGCGTCATAGCTAATGGTAATTAGTAAATTTTTAATTCAAAAATTTGACACAAATGTAATTTTACATATACTATGTGTAGTGGATTAAAATGTTAATGAACTTATCATTGAATTTTATAACAATGACAATTTCTGTGTTTGGTTTACCCATCGAGATTCATGTTTACACAATGTTTCAAAAATTATCTAATTACCTACATTAAATTTTCCTTTGTTGGTTGAATTTTTATAATTACTTGTATAAATTGTCCATTCATATTTCAAATAAAAGCATTTTATCGAGGTGATGTACAGCTTTCTGTAATATTTTTTCAAAGCGTGGTGGTGTAAATTAAAGCAATCGAAATATATTCTTTTCCACCCCCACCCCCGTGCTTTTCCCAGTTTAAATTATCAAGTAAAAAATAATTTGCTGATGTAATCAATCATCCAGTTTTATTGCCGTTATGTACTTCTGATTTCCGTAAGTTAATTTACAAATCCTAATTTTTTTTTTTTTTTGCTATTGAATTTTTTGCTGGTAGTCTTTTTTTTAAATTTTTTTTTTGCTCTTTCAAGATTTGCAATGAAATAAGCCCAAAATTTTTAAATTCATATTAATTAGCACTACTTTACTTCTCAGTAATTTCTTTAAAACCATAATTTTCATTAGTTCAGTGCTTTTCTTAAAAATCTGTTATTCTGCCTGATTCATGATTACAGTGTATGATCTTATATATCATATAATTATACTCACACGATTATTTCACTTCAATAATCGTTGCTATTATAATTATTTATCATATTCAAAAACTTATCTAGCTGTAGCAGTTTTGGTAAATAGTAATAAAGAGTTATAATTTGAAAACTGCATATATATATTTATTTTGATTTATGCTTTTTTTTTCAGTGCTTTTCTGATATTAACTTCACTTTATTTAACTTTATTTTTGCTTTTAGAGATAACTTTCATTCATTTAACATTTACTTAACTGTTGACTTAAAACTTGAAGCAAGGAACAGACTGGGTTGAATAAAAATAACTTCTTCTTTTTTTTTTTTTTTTTGAATTATTATCGCATTACGTTGTTGAAAGCCGCAGTTTACTCTCAGCGCATGCAATCTGTGCAGAATTCACCTTCTCTTTTGAATGTTTTGTAAAGAAACATCTTACACAGTCACCCTTACAAAACTCCCTCTACAGAGGAACGATAACACTATATTTACAAATAGCATTAGCAGAAAAATTATGGACTTTTTTGTTGACAGATATTGATAGTCAAATTTTTCAAAATATTTGTTTTTGAAATTAATATTAGTTAAATAAAAGAAATAAGCAACTATTTGCCATAGAATATACAAATTGTCATATCTTTTTTCAACGTGATGATTTTATTGTTCTTTCCCTTTTTATTACTATTACTTGATTTTCTAGAATTTTCACTACACATTTGAAATCTGTTTTAGAAAATAATAGTTACCATAGATATAATTGAAGTCAAATTCTCAATAACAATAATTTTGTTAATTAGACAAAAATTTTTAAACTAGTTGTCTAAAATTATTAGTCGTAGTGATCTATCCACTCAAACGTTTGCTGAAAGTGAATTTTAAATTTGCAATGATAGCAATATATTTAATAAAGTAAAATAACTGATTAAAATATCTGTTACTTGAATAAAATCGAAATTTTATTGGAAATTAATCGCCTTCTCTATACTTAATATATTAATTTATTTAAGGTAATTCAACATTGCAAAATTTTTGTCAAAAACGTGAAAATGTAACGATTTTTTAGATTAATCATTAAATATTAATGTAAAGTATTTTCTTACTATTAGTCTTAATACAAATTTGTATAATATTTTTAAGCACATTTTCTTAGAAGCAAAGGAGGTAACCTTTTATGAACCTAATTATATATTTGTTTTATTGGGTGAATGAATAAAGTAAGAATGTATGAATAAGATGAAGTGAATTTCTGAGGAATGGGAGTTGTGGAAATGATTAATTTGCATTTTCTTTTTTTTCTTTGTGTGTTTTCATTCATAACAGTTATTTTATTAATGGAAGCTTTGAGATTTCTTGAAAATTTAATTCACTTCATATTTAATTGTACAGTGTAAAATTGATTTGTCATTTATGATTTGTTTGACTATTTGAATTGATTTGTTTGACTATCTGAATTTAGACAATGGTAAGCTTCCATACATGGCGATGCTGAGGAATTTGAGAAACTTAATAGTGTCGGGCATCTCCCAAAAGCATCATGATAAAGTGCTGAAGCAGTTGGAAAATAAAGTAAGTTACACATTTTTCAATAAGTATTTTAAATATTTTGTTGCAGTTATTTGCATAATTTAATACATTTTTGTATGCTATATTTGTATGATATTTCCAGTTTTTAATAAAGCCGGTTAAAAAAATATTGTTTTCTTATTCTTACTTTCTGGGAATGACGATTTTTGTTAAAATGGTAACAAATGTTATTAAATACATTTATATTATTTGATTATGAAACTATTATAATTTAAAATTTTGAATATGTGATTGAGAAATGCTGAATGAAGCTAACTTATAAAAAAAGTTTCCATACATTAAACTTAAAAATATTTATTCGACATAAACATTTCTCTATTTCGCTTTTTTTGTAAGTTACTTACATTAAAATCTTAGTAGAATTTCTTAGAATTCATTATAAATCACAACTTATGAAAATATATCAGAAATATATGGTTATCTTTCAACACTTATATGCGCATTTTTTTGGTTTTTATATTCCGTATTTTGTTATGAATATTGATCTTTTTGTATAATTTTAATGAAGATTTGAATTTAGTGTATTTTTTGCTCAGTAATTTTCATTAACTGTTTTACTTTACAATGAATATTTTTTTATTTATTTGAAAAAGATTGCAGTAAAAAACAGTAGGCAGTCCCCTCTTCAATTTTATGAAGCATTCAAAGTTCTTACTGGAATTGAAAATATTCATAATGGAAACTATAGACATTGGCGGTCTAGGGATGGATTATGGAAAATGGAAGTACTCGAGAAATTAGTCGAAAAGTGAGATTTTATTTTAGTATGAATTTCTGAAGTACATGAAACTTTTCTCAAAAGCCGCGGCAGAACAAAATGCGATTAATTTGGATTCAGTCAAAAAAATTTAAAAATCGAATATTGAAGAAATTAAATAATTTACCTGACAGGAACTTTTGATTTACAGTTGATACTTTGAGCAAAATGTTACCGAATGTTGTTTATACTTATTATCAGGAAATTTATAAACCTTGTATTGTCAGATTGAAAAGTAGACGAAATTCATTAACTTTCACAACTGGTAAGTTTTAAAAATTTATATTCGGATTTATGTTTACGAAAAATATGTTTTAACTTAAGTTTTGGCACCTCTCAAATTGGGGGAAAAAAAAAAACTTTTTCACATATATCTAACTATAATTACAGTAATTTATATCTTAGTTTTTAGAGAAATTAAAAAGTTCGACTTATCTTATTTTATTTATGTGATAGGAGAATACATTCATTTCTAGAATAACAATTCTCAGAATGAGTACTTTATTCTGACGTAATTTTTAATTCTGCAGATCAGGCCGAATCGGTTATTGCGTCGAGTATCTTTCGTTGCATGTTATCAGCATTAAAGAACGCAGTCAATTTTAACATTTGAATGTTTGACTTTTGGAATGGTAAATAAAATGAAGCAGTTTGTTATTTATCTTTCAGTACTCGGAAGTTGTGAATGAATAATAATTTTCTTATCGTTACAACTGCTCATTATAAATTAAACTTTTTTTTTCTCTAGCTTTAAATATTTTAATCTAAATTGTATTCTCTCCCAAATTTGTTTCTTTATCTGTTGTATTATGTTTTTGTTGATAATAGCGCTCTAATTTATTGAAGCAAATGACTGAAACTCAATTACAAAATATTTCTTACCAGAATGAATATTTTTGTTTCATGTACATTTCACATAAATATTCATTTCTGGTAATTTACTCATTTTTTCAGTAACTCGGAAACCAAAACGTTACCACTAAATGTAAAGTTCAGTTTATCATTTAAATAAAAAAATGTGTTTAGAAACAATTGCTTTTTAATGTATACTCTGAAAAGTATACTTTATATCATATTGCTATTACAGAACATGTACATATTTGTATATATTGCTAAATAATACATGAAACAGAACGAGAGTGTGCATTTGCATTACTTTTCATATACCAGTAAAAAAGAATTAATTATTGATGCTTTCTTGAAAACCTCAGGTCTTTGTATAGAAAGAAGATAATATTTTTGATATAAGTAAAGTTCGATTAAGTATTGGGCTTCAGAAAAAATCCAATTTTACAGTTGAGAAGTTTGTGATACCGTGGCATACCTTACTGTTGTATGATATAAGTTAAAGAATTTCAAGTTATTAACTCAGATTCCGTTATTCATTCAATTATTGTTTCACTATGAATATAAACTCAGAACTACTCTTCATTTTATTTTTGTTTTTTTTTATTTTTATGTAATTTTTTAACTATTTTGAATCTTATAAATATAATAAAAATTAGTTAATCATCAAATGATAATAATTATGGATGAATCTCATTGAATTCAATTGAGCTGCAAATTTGTCATAAAATGTTGTGTAGAAATTTGAAAAACATTAGGTTAAATGTCTTCTTCCCTTAATGTCAGTCAGAATTACGAGGCCGTCGTCAATACCCAATTGTGCAGTTCTGAGGTGATCCCTACACATAGTTAAAATTATTTCACATTTCTTTTTAAAAATATATTTGTAAAAAATTAGTGTAATTTTAGGTTTATTTCTTTTACTAGTGTTTATTCTTTATTTCCTCAGAATCCAAGCTGTTTCTTTATCTCTGGTGAAATCTTATAAGCGTGCTGTGAGTGCAGCTCTTGAAATATCTACTCTTCATAATTTGGAACCAATTCCTGGAAAAAGTCTAGTTATTTGTGATATTGTACTTCCATCGGCGTTGGACGATAAAAAAATAGAAAAGGTGAGACATTTTGAAGTAAAAAATAAAAACTGAAATATTTGAAGGGGCATTTTTGTGAGGTGCTATTGACAGGGACATTTGTATGCATAGTATTTATGTGTTGTAGCCCAAGTTCAATCCAATGGCCCCTTTGTGGAAAAAAGAACTGAACTACAAATTAATTCAAATTTAAAATATAAGAGAAAATAAACTACACTCTAATCCATCAAGTTGTGAGGCAATTCGTCTCCATGATATCCCACAGAGAAACTATGTCGACTAATGAAGCATTAACTATTCACATAAACTGTGATTCAACTATGTAATCAATTTGGGCTAAGTGAATAGACTCTAAAGCAATCATAGAGTTCAGGGTTCCCAACATTAATGCTTCCCCTCTAACCTTTGGCAAGAGTTTCCCTTTGGAAATAAATATACTTTAGTTTTCATTTTTATTGTATTTTTTAATATTTTAAGGACAGAGTAGAATTTTAAATTGATAGTCTGATCTGTTAGCTTCAATACTTACTATTCATTGCCTTTTATACAAAGCATTATTGCTTTTATAGATTATTGATGTATACTACATGAAAAAAAGATTATTTATTAACTTATGTGTTTGAATAAACTAATTTTTAGCACAACTTGATTGACTTGGGTTATAAAAATTAACTCTATTCTTTATTTTTAGATGTATGGAATTTTTGTATTTATTTTTTGAAATAATGATTTTATCAGTGAGCTATTTACTTGAAAAACTTGTTTGACCATGGGCCATGATTTCATGCTATACTTCTTATATAAAGGATTATGCTGTTATTAATATTTTCTTTCTTACTTGTTCTTACATTCCTTTTAAATTAAGGTACTTTCCTTTTAAATAAGGTCAAATTTCTTCAAAAGAACTAAAATACAGAAATTTTTATCAAATTGACTATGTAAATTAGTTTTGTAAGAGAATTACTCAAATGGTATATCACCTTTGCCTATTTCTTATTCTATTATTTTTTATGTTTTAATTTTTCAGACTAAAATTTAATTTTCATTGATAGAATCATTTTATTTTGTCAATTATTAAAACTTCTGTGAAAAACATTTTCCTGTAAAGTATTCTGAAACAATATATATGATGTCTCTCATTTGTTTATATTATTATTTATTTTGCTAATAACGAATAATGCTTTATTAGATTCAATACAAATTTTAAAAAGTCATATAAATTTTTCTTCAATATTTCTCTGTTTTTTTAAGGAAACTATAAATGTTTATGTAAAGTAATGAAAATTTTATTTCTAATCATGCAAAATCTATTCCATTAAATTTTAGATATGTTAATATTAGATGTAAATTGAAAAATTTCATCAGTATCAAATATCAAACAGGGAACTCCTTCATAATATCTTGCAGTAACTGTGACTCATTTTTTAATGTTAGATAACATTTTATTGGTGCATCACTTGCATTATTAATTTGTATATAAATCATCATAAGGGATGCCAAATTTAAGAAATTTGTATTTATTTGTAATGTATAATAATATTATTATTTTTTTTACTATTTCTTGTTCTTAGAACAGTTTTCTCAAAACTTTTGAAGAAATTTTTTCTGTTATTTTTAAACTTCAGGAATTTTTTGTGGTTTTAGCAATTTTAGATATACATTTTTTAAAATCTTGTCCTTGTATCATGAACTTAAATGTCATCGAAAATCATTATTTTTGATGATCGATTGCATTTGAAAGTTTTTGAAAGAATGGTTTGATCTATTGCTTAATGCAAAGGAGAATTGATAATTCAATGTGTCATGGCCTTACATGCCTTAAATTTATCATATTTTTTAAAATTAAATAATATCATTTTTAAGTAACTTCAAAGCATGTTTAAATGATGTTGATGTTTAGCAAATATATAGGTTTTTACTAACCTGGGTTTTGTTAATAATTTAATACTATAATTTTACAACAATGGGGTGAATAAGAAATATAATTAAATTACAAATAACAAGTTATGCAAATGATAAATTTTTGTTGTTGTAATAGTATCCTCAATAAATTGTTTTGAATTGAAAAATATTTTTCTTCAAAAATTGTATGGGTTAGGTAATCGCCTTCTTAATCAATAAAAATGTGAATAGTCCTTTATAAGGAATACACATAATACGATTAATTTTTCTGTAAGATTTGATCTAACAATTTCAGGTAAGCTGTTTAATTTTAAAAATGTATCTTTTAATTAATTTTTTGATTGTATGAATCAAGGAAAATGAAAGTTAGAACTTGAAAATCAGATACATTCATAACAATGGATTATGTTTTCAATATTTTTTAGATGTTTAACCTTTGCATTATGATGGGATTGATGTGTTTGAAAGCTTGTGAAGATTGCAAAATGAATGTGATATACGGTTCCACAACAAAAAATGTTCTTCTGAAAGAAGATTGTTCATTTCTAGATTCTTTGGAATCTATTTGTCTTGAATATGAAGTATGTTTTGAGTTTTTTTAATTCTTAATTTTTACTTTTTTTTTGATAATTGTATTTGTTTCAAAACGCTTTTGAGTGATAAAAAAAGTATACTTAAGAGATTGCTTGCTGCTCAACACTGTAGGATTTTTAAAGTTCAATTTAAGCAACTATCAAGTTCAGAGAGAAATTTCTTTTATATGCTTGATGTTATTTTTTTAAATAGTTTCTCTACATGGAATATATTTAATACATATTTGTTTCATTCAAAATTTTAACTTGTTATATGTCTATAACTACAGCCAATTGATGAATTAAAATAGAATAATTGGTTTTTGTGGAAGTACTTTTGGTAAAAAGTTTTATACATCAGTGTATAATTTTTTTCAATTTTCAATTTGTTAAAGCACTATTATTTTGCTACATATATCTTTTTGTATTGATTATATTAGTTAGATTTAAATCCAATTATATTAAAATGATATTTTTTTGTCTAAACGAAACATGGATGCATTTATTTCTTTTATTTAGAAATAACTTGTACTATCTTGAAATCATTAATATAATGAGATTCTTAAAGTACTGTGTAACAAGCAACTCTTTCTGTTAGCTCAGTTTATTATTTTCTAGTGTACTTTTCTAAGTGCAAAGCAATTAACTTAGAATAAATCTTAAGAAAGATCTTATTTTGAATATATTTTTAACTGTGCAAATGGGGTATTGTGCATTTAATAGACATAATACTCCTTATGATCTTCTTAAACAAGATTTGATCAATTAGCTTCTTTAACATTTTAGTGGGCATGATACTTTTAGTTCTATTTTCATCACAATGAGCTACTTGAAATAGTTATAGAGAACCTATAGGCATTTAAATTAATACTAGTTTTGTAGAAAAGTTCTTTATATTATAAAGAGCTTTATGAATAAAGCTCCTTATAAGCTCTTTATATATACGTTTCTTTATATTTTGCTCAATAATGGACTATTGTTACCTGAAAATTAGGATTTCATTTAGTTATGAGTATTTATTTTAATGCTGTGTGTCTTCAAATTTGTTACTGTAGTTATTAAAAGTTCAGTAAAACCTATTCATTTAAAATACCCCTTATAGTTATTTTTGTTTTTCAATTTTGTATGTAGTGAAATATCAGCTACCACCTTTACTTCTTTTGAAAAATTTTACTTCCTAAATTAAGAAAAATAATTTAGTTCTAGATGAATAGAAAGTAGATCTCTTTCGCCACCATCTGTTTCATATTGAAGATTATCTGAGTTCAAAGTCTCTTTTCAATATGGTTAACATGCAGTTTTCTATTGAAATATAGACAGAGACCAACTGAAATATAGTTTAATATCATTGTTATTTTTCTCTATATTTTAATTTATATTTTTCTAGAATTTTGCATGACTTAAAATCATTTCTAATACACTTTTCGTCATGATTGTGTCAAGCTTTACTTATCCAAAAATTCCATTTGGAAGAAAATATTTTTAGATATTGTATGAATTTTGTAGCTGATATTGGAAACTTATGTGAGAGATGCAATGAACGGGTGCATTTCACTTAAAAAATTAAAATGTTAAGGCTTGGGAGCTCTTCTACCTAAGTAAAATTAAGCTTGTGATATGTGTTTCTTTATATAAAAAAGATTCATAAAATTAATAGTTTTGAGAACTATATCAGTAAAACTTATTCTTTACTTTTATTTTTAAAATTTTACCGTAAACTTAGAAATATTTTTTTTTTGCAAAATAACTGCTGCTCTGTGAACAATACTTCTTATTTTATAAAATATTGCTTTATATTTCAATTGATTCATTGCTTGCGTTTCTTCCAGTCGTTCTCCGTCACTAAAGATGGTTTAACAAGTTCTGTGGATGCTTTAAAAAGAACTTTGGAGTACTACTTGAAACAAAATGTTATCTTAAGAGAAAAGGTCAGTAAACCCAATGCACTCATTTATGATCTATTCTTCGCTCCCAAAAAGAATTAAAAAATTTTTAATTCTACATTAGCTCCTTTATGGTATTTTTTTTTCTGGGGGAACTAAATTTACATGATGATTTTGCTTTCTTCTTCCTCTGTAGGGAAAACAGAGAAACTTCGTTCGTAGACGAGTTCGTTTTCAAATCTTTCTCAAACGCTTGGTTTTAAAGTGTTCAAATTACTTTACTGAAAACAGTGATGTCCAAACTCTGCGAATGTTAATCTAATATTAAAGCAGTTGAAAAGCATTTGAAAAATGTTACACATCTATTTTTTTTTTGAGAAATATTTGTAAGGTTCTTTTAATTGTACTATGCATTTCTATTCTCAAAATTTATTAATATTTGTTCTTATTTTGTATCGAATCGTATTTAGTAGATTCGATTACCAATGACGACTGCATAGAAGTGGTGAAACCTGATTAGGGAGGGGAGTGGCTGTAAAAGAAAACCTGCTGGTTTGGAAAGAGGAGGAACATCCTGCTCTCGGGTGTCATGTATAAACCTTCTCTTTTTTTCATTTTCTTTATTGTTCCGCTTATCAAACAACATGTTATACCGTTCATTTGTTCTTTTTGTCTTTCAACCTGCTCATCTCTGCGTTTCATATTATGTTTATCTCTTTCAGAGTTATCTTTCCTCCTCCTATCTAGCATCATTTTTCTATTGGGACAAGCATTTTATATAATTATTTCACTGATTAGAAGTAGTTTATGCAATTTCAGAAAATGTTATCATTTTTCACACACGAGACTTTTGCTATAGAATTTTTGTATCTTGTGTGTGTCAATGGTATTTAAATAGTTATTATATGTCACATAAATAAAATGTTTATTTGCTACTGAGGTAATATTATTAGCTACCCAAGGGGCTATTGTTTTAGTTGAATCACTTTTGACGTACCAGATCACTTTTCAATTTTTTATCGTTTGCTTCAATTTTAATTACATTTAGCTTAAATATATTCAATTTAATAATTTATCGTTTGCTTTAATTTTAATATCGGAACAGTTTACTATTGTCCATTTCTCGGTATTTCATCGTTTACTTCAGTTCTTATATTTAATTGAGTAATTTAATTATAATTATAAAAAAAAGAGCACCTTTTATGGCTAGATCTGTTCTTTGCAAAACTTTGCATACAACTTTCGATCTTACATTTTTAAGTGATTTATTGGTTCGATTAATGATAAACTTATGAATGACGTATTCCTTAAAATAGATGCTTCAATATTGCAAACTGTATTTTTTACGTGCATTAAAATAACGAAAGCACTGATTAGTATAAATATAAAAATATTCTGCAATACTTTAAATTCGCATTATATCCTTTTATAGTGGAGAAGATTTATTTTATTAATGGATTAATAAATCTGTTAAAAAATTTCATAAATCTCATTAAACTTGTACTTATTTATAAGTATTATGTTTTATATACACATATTTAAAAAAAATTGAATTATGTACATTTATTTGCATTTGGCTATTCAAGTATTGAAGTTTGAATTTAATAACAAACAAACTTATAACTTAGAATAATAGTATTTCCCTTCTCTGTTTAGATGGAAAAAATACTTTTAATCATAAATGTTTTCTTTTCTTCTCTTTACATCTTTTTAATCTGATAATACTGTAAAGGAAAGTACTTTAAATGTTGCTTTCAAGAATAAAAATATGCATTTTTTTGGAAAAATGCAACATATTTCTGTTAAATAGAAATATTTATGCATTTGATTAACCGAGATCGATATTTTTTGAGGTCTCGCACTCACGTTGTGTGCATTATATTTTAAAACCTATAAATGCAGTTGTTTTTAATTGTGTAAAACTGAAATTACACTTTTACAAAAATTGATTATGATTATGAAAAATTGACAAATTAAATTTTACAAAAATTTAAATATTAGTAATAATTCATTATGTCTTTATTTTTTTCAATGTATTGAAAGAAAATTGTAGATGATTTAAGCATTTGTACTAATTATGTCACTTCACTAAAACCAATTTAGCTAACATGCATTTTCTCTCATGCCAACTTGCCTCCTTCTTCTCACTTCGTCCCCACTTGAGATTTTGATGTTTTCTATGTTTTAAAACTTTCATTTTGAAGCCATATTTTTAATGCATTTAGTATTTCGAATAATATTTTTAATTAAAGCGATAATAACTTTTTAAATAAAATTTGTTATTCGCTTTTTCCCTTGACTCTTATAAGATCAAGTATATTTTTAAAGCATTAAACTTTTTTAAAAATAATTTGTGTTAAGTCGAACGTTAAGAACTCTTGAAAAAAGTTTTAAAAAGGTAAAATAATCCTATAAAAGCGTTCTCTCTTTTTTTTCCTTCTGAAATTGTTAAAGCTTTAAATAGCATAAAATAATACAGAAAATACTAACCTAAGTCTATGCTTTATACTAATAAGTCATATTACTGTACTACGGCGCTGATTATAAAAAATATGCAATTTTTAATTTTTTTGTCAAATTTTTCCTCTTGATTCTGAGAAAAGAATTGCAATTCTTACGTAGAGCAAGTTACTTTAAATACATATAATCCGTGATATTTCCTTATATTTTTGGGAAAAAAAATCAATTTATTTCGTTGTGACTCTAAATTCATTATTGCAGGTGAGTAAATGTTCCTATTTTAGGAGACAAAATGAATTTTTTGAATAAATGTCATATGCACATTCTGTTTTTTCCCCTTCTTTTTTAACATAGCTCATCTGAAATCTGCTTGTAGAAAGAGCTTCTGAAATTCTTACTGATTTAAGTGTATAAAAACATTTAAACTTACGGTTATTAAAATACAGTTGTTTAAAAAGTATTAATATTACAAAACATAATTTCCTCCTTTAGTTAAAGCCCATTTGGCAATTAAAATTGTTTGACTTAATCATATTTATTTATGTTTAAATCTCAGAAGTTTTTGAAAATCAAACAATTAAAAAACATTATTCCGCAGTAAATAGGATTCTTAATTTTCAAGATTTGTTTTAAATCGCATCTTATTGTAATTCTGTTCTATTATTAATCCAATTATTTTAAATTTAACTCACCACTTTCGAATTTTTATATGTCTGATGAAATATTTAATGTCTAAAGGTAAGTTGAAATATTACAGCAGATGTGAAGGCATCAACCAGATTTTTGAATAAATTCAATTTCAAATTTACAATTTTCATAAAGGGCACAAAAGTAAAGTCTTGATTATCATAAGTATTGATAATGGCTCTGAAGGTTATTTATTATGTTTTAATTTCTCATTCAATGGTGTGCAAAAATTAAGGGCATAACGAGATTCTCCTTCCCTATGCGTGTCTTTTTAGAGACGCTTTAAGTTCCGAAGTTCCTTCACATGGACGACAATGTGCCAGCTCATCGCACAGTAGCCTTCGAAGAGCTGTTGGACATTGAGGATATTGAACGCATGGATTGGTGGCAAGGTCTCCTGTATCTAAATTCCATCGAGCATGTATGAGATTTCCTAGGGAGATGCTTGGCAGCACGTAACGTACCGCCTGTAAAAATTCCAGAGCTCCGATTGGCGGTACAAGACGAATGGGCTGCAATGCCTTAGCAACTCATTGACAACCTCATAATACTCAGCATAGCCAGACGATATGAAACCTGCATAGAAGTCAGGGAAAATCATATTCTCTACTAAAGGCTGGATGTTTCTGGCTGGACACCTGTCACATAGATGTTTTGGCCTTCAGTCGCTTTGTGCTCCATGCTACTTTTTTAATAAAGTTCCTTTTTATCCTTTTGATTTCTTTTTTAGTAAGTTTTGCCTACATTACACTTTTTCTTACGTCTTGGGGATCTTATGGTATTATGTGAGTTGATTTGGAAAGCTTTTGGGCAACGTTATAATGAAAAAACTATCTCGTCCTTAATTTTTGCACAATCAGTGTATTTATAATATCCGGTCATTAAAACTACGAATGGTTTGTGGGACCATTGTACTATTATGTGAAGTATGAATATTTCTTATTGTCTATGCCATCAAATAAAATTCATTTTTCAAGAATATGTTCATTATTTGTTTATTAAATTTTTGTACTTTCATGAAGATTTGACTTAAAAAAATCAACATTAATGTTTGTTACACAGTTAAATTTTAAATTTCCTTGTTGAATTTCGTTTGTTATTTTGTGACTTAAATATAATATCTAGAGTTTAATTTTCATTGATTTTGGCAATCATAAATTTTCTGAAATTATTTATTACATAGTGCATACAAACTGTTTTTATGTACTCATTTCAGCCTTTTTAATTGATCCTGAAAACATTTTTTTTGAGTGTGTGTCATTGATTGATTGATTATTTATTAGAAGTAGGTTTCATTGAATCCTTATTTACTGTTAAAGAAATTCACTGTCAAATTTTTTAAAAAAAAAAAAAAAAAAAAACATTAGTAAATGATATAGATTGCAAATGTAACGAAAAGACATTTTTTTTTTAAAACAGTTAATTTAGTTAAATTGTAAGAAAGTCTGTTCATTTTTAATTATAATGTTCTTAAATTAGTATTTGTATTAGTAAATGATGGATGAAAAATTGAAGTATGTGAGACATAAGAATTCACTTCTATAATCGAAAGATTTTATTTTTATACATACTTAACTAGATTTACATATTAAGTGTCATAACTCAAGAAAGCTAAATACACGTCTTCTCAGTATTGTACGGAAAACATGTAAAATCGTAACACAGACAAATATTTAAAGTTATTAATATTTAATGTGTATGTTAATATGTTAATATTTTAGATATATTTTCAACATATTTAAATATATTTTTGTGTAATTTAAGCGTAGTTTGGAAATATGTAAAATAATGAAACTTTTACATGTATTCATTATCTAAGTATTAATGATCTAATTCATAAGAAACATTTTTGATTTTAGTATTATTTTTAGATTATAACCACTTTTATGTAAAATAGCATGAAAACGATGCTTATGAAGAAGTGAAGTAATATACTTTTTGGGTTTTCTGCTGGAGTTCCATTTGAAACACATTGTAAATCTGTTTTAAATACATTTATGATTGATCTGTTATTCATATTGACGCATTTGGTTTCTCGTAAATCATGTAAATAAGTCTCTTCACATATCCTTTCCTCACATTTGTTCACGTATTCATATTCTTTCAACCATTCCCATATCCAGAAAAGTTCACAATCACAATCCAATTGATTTCCTGACAATTTTAAATGTTTCAGGTATTTTCCGGATACCTGTAATAGGAAAAAAATATATTTCAAGAAAAGGTTATATTGCTTAAAAATCTACGATGTGTTGTCACGTAATTTAATTACATATGTGTGCTTAATTTTTCGAGTGATTAAACCGTATTCTGTATTTTGCTTACAACATTTTAATTTTATCTTATAACTATTATAACATTGACATTATCACCTGTCGCGAATACAACCCATCTTAGTATTGTGTGATACGGATGCTAATCACAAAATTTTCACTCGATTAGCACTTTAATTAAAAGTTAAACATTCATGAGAGAATATCTTTAAATATCAATTTAGAAGAGATTTGCATCTTAATTAGGGAGAAAATGAAAAAGAAAGAAATATTAAAATAATTTTTTTCGATAACTCTAGAAAAAAACTTCAAATATTAAATATTTAAAATCAAATACGCTGTATTTTGGATTTGCATTTGCAAAACTAAAGTGCTTAAATCTCTCATTATGTAGTTATATTACATTTAGAAATATATATTAAATGGGAAAGAAATAGATAGTTTACATATAATTAAAGAGGTGGCTTAGTGAATAAAGAACGTCAAATGATTAGTTAGTAGGAAAAAATTTAATGTCTGAAATGTATGTTGTTGATAAAGTAAAATAAAAAAAAATCATATTTTGATATTTAATTAATGTTTTAGAAGTAACATTTTCCTTTTTGATTGTTCTGTTTGATTTATATCACATTAGCATTGAATGATAAGCTTATGCCGATGCCATTATGAAATAATTAAAACTGAAAGAAAAGGTTTAATTTTGAAAGCAATTCTGTTAATATATATTTCTTTTATATTCACTAGGCTTTAAAACGTCTAAACATTTAACACAGTGGTGTTTAATTTTAACATTAATTTTAAAATTGATATTTAAGGAATTTATATTAACTTGTTTTTTTACTGATTAAATGAAACTTAACTTGTTATTGAATGTAAATAAATATCGCTGCTGTAGTCTTTTTAAAATGCCATTAAATAAAATGCTGCATAATTAAGTTTTACCCTCCATAAATGTAATTGAAATCATAGGCCAAAATTTATCTTCATCAAACATTACATTAATCAGACGTTCTTTCAATTTTTTTTTATACAGTTAAATGAACTATTTTTATAGTTATTTTTCATGGATGTATAAAAAACTACTCATTTTATGAAAATTGTTACTTAATATTACCTCTTTTCCGACTGCATATAATTTTTCAAGTGTCTGTAATTTGTTGTTTATAAATTCCACTGTGAAATTCCTTACTTCTTTCATGTTTTGAAAAACTTTCTGTGAGAGTTTGGTTATATTTGAATTCTGAATATTCAGCTTGAGAGTTTGACTTTGGATGTAGGAAAATATTGATTCATCTAAATGTTTTAAATTTTCTCCTTCCAATACAATGAATTTTAATGATTTAGGAAGTTCCCCATTGAATATTCCATCTAATCCATTGTCCTGCACATGCAGACGAATCTCTTGAATTCCTTGATTATTTCGAAGTATTTGAGATAAATCCATATTCTTATTGGGAAAAGTATCCATTTCTACCTTTTTTAGTGCTGTTAATTCATGAAAAACATCTTGGTCAATTTCTTGCAATTTTAATTTTTTCATAAATAATTCTTGTAGCCTTTCCATGTTCATAAAACTATTATTTAATAATTTTTGTATTGGATTCTTTTGCAAATAAAGTGTTTTCAGATGTTGAAGGTTTGACCATACATTATTATAAGTAGTTAGCAGCAAGTTATTAGATAAATCTATAGTTTGTAGTTTCTTAAGTTGTTCAAATTCTTCTTGTTCCACTGTTTGTATGCTATTGGAACTTAGATTCAAAATTAAAATATTGCAGGAACCTAGAGCTGGAACAGTTTCTAAACTTGTATTTGCCAAATTGAGTTGTTCGAGACTGGGGGGTAAATGGTTAGCTATCCATGCCGGAAGCTCTTTTATCGTATTATGAGATAGATCCAGTGTTATCTAGAAAAAAGACAAAAACGATAATTCATTTAAAAATTATGAATTTTTTAATATTCCTATAAAACTGTGATTTGTATAAAATACTGAAAACAATATAAATATATGTATTATAGTTAATTTTTCTTAGAAGTCTTATTTGTATTAAAGTATGATAAACAATTTCTTTTAAAATGCATTAGATAAATGTTATTTTTTTCATCATCGTAGAATTTATCCCATTAATATCATCATCTTTTTCCATATGTAGACAAAGTATTGAATATAATGAATTGGATATACATATATAAGCTCATTGGTGACCTTTAAATTTCACTGTTACGAAAATGGTCTAATAATGTGTCAAATAAAATCTATTTGTATAAGTTAATATTTTTAGTATCATTTAAAATATCTTTAAAACATTACAAAAAAATATGAATTTTGAGTTTTTTATTTAAATGTTGTGTTCTAATAACTTTTTATCTCCAGCTTATGATTAAAATATTTTGAAATGCCGTCACACAAATTTCAATATTTTTTCATTTTTTCCCCTTAAATTTTTCAAATATATATATTTTTTCCCATTTTCAAAAGCTCATAGTTGTTTATTACATTTTATTTTTACTTTGATGAAAAATAGCAATGTTATAGAATTCAGCCATAATTTTTTTTTTTTATTTATATATGTTTTATTTTGTTAATTTGTTAATTAAGTATTTCTCAATTCGACTTATATAATAAAGAAATTTCATTTTGCTTAAACATGAATAGAAGAAATTTTGAGGTTGATAAAATTATTATTATTTACTTTTTACCAGTTTGGTTGTAAATATTTTTTAAAATCATTTAAATACTTACAATTATATTTAATAAAGCGTTTAAATATTGAAAACACAAACATTTATTTTTTCTGAATATAATTAATAATGTAATACTTACTAATTTTGGCAGTTGTAAATCTTCTTCAGAACTGGGTATAAACAGTCGATTTCGTGAAAGACTCAAGTACCTTAGATTTTGCAGAGACATTATACTACTGAAATTAAGAGCTTCTATTTGATTTCCAGCTAAGTTCAAAAATTGCAAAGTGTTTTTGATTTGAGATATAGAATAATAAGGGAATTCTTCAATGTTGTTAAAGGACAAATCTATCTGTTCCAGAATAGTTGCCTTAAAAATGTCTTCTGGTAATTCGTCGATTTCATTATGATGTAATAAAAATATCCTCAGTTGTTTTTGTTTTTCAAATAAATTTTCTGGGAGAGTATTTAGATTATTCATTGATAAATCTAACACTTGTATGGATCTTAAACCTTTAAATTCATCTTCATCTATTTTACTAATTATATTATTTGAGAGGATCAGTGTTTGCAGATGAGCCATATTTGTAAAAGCAAGAGTTGTTAAATTCACAAGTCTGTTGTAACTCAAGTCTAAGATAGTAACTGATAATCTTATTGGGTCTAAATAATTGCTATCCAAATACGATATGTTATTATGACTGAAATTAAGGTGCTTAATATTACTTGACGTATGTGTTACCGTATAGTCTCCTGTTAAATTCTGGATATTGTTGTGATTGACATCAATTCTTAAAGTTGATAGTCGTCCGACTTGATTAAAGGCTTCTAGATTAAAAGAGGATAACTTATTGTACGCAAGATTAATTACTTGGATATTTGGTAAATTTTGAAAGGCTTCACTGTCTATAGTTTGTATTGAATTGCCCTCTAACCGAATTATCATTATCGAATCCAAATCGAGAAATGCAGATTTTCTGATGAATTCAATGAGATTATCGTTTAGTTGCAAATAAATCAAACTTCTCAAATTTCGAAAAGTATATGACTTCAAAGAGGTTATTTTGTTAAATGCCACTTTTATTTCTGCAAGGTTTGGGTTATGTATATCGTTTACAAAATTTGAATCTAAATCTTTTAATTCGTTGTGATTTAAATTTAAATGCCTTAAATTCTGAAATGAAACAAAAGAGTTATATGGTAGATATTGGATGTCATTACTGCTTACATCTAAATATTCTAACTTTGAAAGTGAATTCAATGCTTTATAAGGGAATATCGATATTCTTAGAGCACTGTGCAAAATAAGTTTTTCTAATGAGTGCTTTATATCTTTAAAAGTAGTATTTCCAATTTTCGATATTGTATTGTAAGATAAGTCCAATGATTTTAAGCCACTTAATCTATTAAATGCTCCATTTTCAATGACTTTTATGGAGCATTGGACCATGTTAAGTTTCTCCATTGAGGGACTAATATTTTGTAAAGATTCCGCACCAACGACAGGGTATTGTTTGTTGAAAGAAAGTTCTCTTACGTTTGGTAAATAATTCATACTCTCTTCAGACAAACCACTCATTTTTGTTCCTGTGATATCTAAGTACTTTAAAGAATTTCCACAGTATTTTATATCTTCAGGAACAACTTCTTTAATCAAATTTCCAGCTAACGAGAGTTTTGTCAATCTGGTCAGTGGTAAGACTGGAAATTCTTTTAACTCATTGTGACTTAAATCAAGAACTTGTAGTGAATGTGTTGAACTGAGGAATGCAGTATGTGTTATAACTGATATTGAACAGTAAGGCATGTAAATTTCGGTTGTATTAGTAGTCAGAAAAGTGTCGTTAACTATAGAGAGTGGATTTCCTTTTAGAAAAATGCGATCTACTTGACTGAAAAGTCTAAAACTTTCTGCTGTTAGCTCTTTAATAAGATTATGTTCGAGATGTAATTCATCGAGATAGATGCGATTTCTTATTTCTCTTCCCTCAGATATACTGGATATCAAATTTTCATTCAAGTTCACGATTTTAATGTTTCTAAAATTAGCTAGTGCATTTAATGGAATCTGCTGCAGCTGATTTCCTGTTAAAATTATATGTTTTAAGTTATTTAACCCTCCGTGAAATGTAATGTCATCTATGGAAATTATGGAATTATACGCAAGGTTTAAAACTTCTAATGATATCATATTTCGAAATACATCATTTTGAACTTGCATTAGAGCATTTTCTGACAAATCTAAAAGTTTTAATGTCTTACCTAGATTACGAAAATCGTCACTGTTTAAGTAGGTAATTTTGTTGCCAGCTAAATTTAAATTACTGAGTTTTTCTAAATTCTGTATTGCTTCTCTAGGTATCCTTACTAAATTATTTTTACTTAAATCTAGAATTGATAATGTTTTCTCCAGTCCAGCTAAAGCATTAGAGGGTAAATCTGTTAAAAGATTGTTGTTAATTTGAAGTTTCCATAGCCCAGTTCCATTTAAACTATTATCTTCAAGAAAGCGTAATTTGTTTTCTTTAAGACTCATTATGTAAATTGCAGAATTGTTGATTTGGGAGGGAACTGTCATAAAAGGTATGTTGTGACAACATACAGATCCTAGGTCTGGTCCTCCATTTGAACATGTGCATAATGGGTTGAATGAGCATGGTCTGTGTTGCTCTTTAAGTCGAGAATCCACATTTGTGAGAAAAAGCAGTAGACAAATTTTGTCGAAAAACTTCATCTGTAAACAGAAGTATGCATATATAGTAAATACAAACAAATACCAACTAAATTGAAATATGTAGCATTTAAAAAGAAATAAGAATTGTATTTAAAATTTTGTAACAAAAGAGAAAAACTTCATTTAAATATACCATGCATTTGATAAGATTTTATGTAGAATTTTTTTCATAGAATGAAAAATAACCTTTGAAATTAAATAAAAATAAAATAACCGTTTTCAAATCTTTTTTTTAATTTCTAATATTCTAATTGTAATTTCAAATTTATTAACGATAACAATAATTAATTAATAATGCGATATAATATTGGTCACCAGCCTACAGGATCTATGCATTTTAGGGCCACCACATCGTTAGAGATATACTTTATGAAAATAATCAGGACACTGTTTAAGTACAAACTCTTAATGTATTGTCCTAGGTAATGAGAATAGCAGAATCTTTGATAATGACTTATAGTAGATTATAACATCAGACTGGTTATTTTCAGACCACGAAAAAACACGAAAATATATTTATTGTAAGGAAACCGTCATTTTCCAGCAGCCAATTATAACAATTCAGACCACGAATGCAGATGCAGAAAGGAAGGTCTTCACATCCAACTGCTTAGAAGTATCTTGTATCTAGCAAGAATTTTGTTATTCTAATTGACTTTGTAAGCAACAGTTCGGGGAGCTTACAGAAATTTAATTAAACACCTGTAATTTTTGCTCTATATTATTTAACATTATTTGTGTATAAAGTACTAGAGATGCCATAAAATTGAAAGTCCTTTGGATCTTTGCTGAGTATTGCAGACTTATTTAGTTACAGACTTATATAAGAGTGAAACTCGGAAAAAAAATCAATGAGTTTATTTGTCTTGAATATTACTGAGTTCAAGATTGTAGATAAGTCTCACTTCCGTTAATATTTTCAGGGACCCTTTTGAGAAATGCCATTTGTTATTGAGACTTAATTGTATGGAAGACACTTGAAATTGACAAAAGAATTATTTGTTCATTTGAAACAAGATACAGAACGTTTAATGATTAACGTATTAAAAATTATTTGATTAGACTAAAATATAATAAAATTATTTGTGGGTAATTCAGCTCTGGAGAAAATTTTATGTACATTTTTTTTTATTTCGACATATTACTTTTTTAATAAAATTATTAAAGATTATTCTACTCGTATAATACTACTGCGATAGAAAAATAAAGTTATTTTACAAATTTTATGACAAGAAAAAAGATTTTTTAAATGCAAAGTACGAAATGTTAAAGTAATAATGAAAACTTCTTTTTTATTTCTAAAGGTTAATGCATTTTTAAACGGATTTTGAGTAGTTTCAAGTACATTGATAAAGTTTTAATAAGCTATACAAAGAGTTGAGGGGACAAATTAAAAAAAAAAGAATGTTGCTAATGTAATAACCGTTCTGTTCATAAATGTTTGCACTGCACTGGGAAAATCAATGACATAAGGCTGACAATTTCATTCTGAATTTTTACTGATAAATGTTATTGTCTTGGCTTAACAGCTTTGAAGATGTATAGAAATAGTTAGTAAAACTAGTAAAAATTTATTAATAATAAATGCATCGTATGTATGGGTGTATAAATACGCTCTATGTATTTGTGTACACGATGCAATATGCACATGATAAAATATATGCATTTTTTTATTGCGAGCTTTGTTTCTTAATCCTGAGATTTTAGTGTCATTAATGAAATTATTTCTGACCACGTTCGAATTTTTTAAAATTAAACATAACTTCTCGGCTAAATTGTCTGAGTTTATGAGTATTTATAATGTAACAAATATATAATGTGTGTAAGTATTAATAACTAACTTTTTCAAACGTAATTAGACTATGATTATATAATTAGAAATCCCTATCTCTCATGTGACATAACAAAAGACTTGTCTTCATGATTTCTATCACAGTCTACAGATATTGGTTGTTGTGAAACCGTTGGGATACCCTGCGTTATGTTCTTTGCATTTCATTATTTTGTTTGGTAAATACTATTCAAATATAACGAATTTAAGCTTCAAACATAATATCACACGTTTCCGTAAGGGTGTACATGCTTATAATTTCGAAATGTGTGAAACGGTGTGGATTTTTATAGCAAACAAACATTCAAAAAAGTTGTATGCAAGATTTTTAATATTTAACATTAGAACCTGAATAATATATTGCCGTTTATCCGATGGCACCTATTTAAAACTGAGTTCTCTTAATTCTTCTAAAAAATGTACCATCTTTAAGTAAATAAATGTGTCATAAGTTTAATTCAAACTAGACGTTTTTTCAAAATTATGTTCAGACATGTAGAATCTGTTTGAAATTTCTCAGTAAATTTTCAAGTATCTTAGTAATGGAAGAACTTTCCAGAAGCTCTTTTGAATAAATAGAAATGGAACATTTTTGATTAAATGACTCAAATAATTAACAAAGATTCTGATGTATTTTTCTATATTTTCTGTTTAAGATTGTTCCGTTCTTGCATTCTAATAAACTTTATCGAAAGGAGAAACATGCTACATCCAAACATACATGCTGCTTGTATGAAATACTTTGTGAGAATAAAATTTTAACAACATTTTAAGATCATTAAATAATAAAAAAAATTTCACGAGAATAAAACAAATATCAGCATATTTAATTTTTATATATATTTTCTTTATACTTCTCATATAAAATTAATTTTGGTGTATTAAAAACAGTATAATTTACACTTTTTCAATTTTGGCATATTAATAACACTTAATGAATATTGTTTTTATAGACATTGCTTTAATAATTACATATATTATGCAAAACTTCAATATCTGTCATACCAAAATATAGTTCAAAATTTTTTTCGTAGCTTTAAAATTATAATATGAAAGAATATCACTTACTTCTTTTAATTTCAGTTTGTGTTTACTTACAAATCCTATGTATTTCTACTTGAATTAATGTAGTTGAACTTATGAGTAGTACAGATTATTAAACACGAGTCCTTCACACCATTTTGTAGTTTCCTTTCTGCATGAAACGTAGCTTTCTTAATGGATTTACCTGAGATATCATGCAGGTGTTATTCATTCATGCTTACGTTAGCTTTTATTTAAGCCTTTAAAACTGTGGTGCTTCCCTTTCTCGCTTGTAAAGACGAAGGGAATACTTATAAGTTCTTCCCCCCTTTTTTTTTCTTTCTCTCTCATGGTTCATTTGTTATCTATCATGGTTTGTAAAAAAAAAAAAAAAAAAAAAAAAAAAAAAAATGAAAGGAAATATCTGCATTTTTGTAATTTTTAGAATATTTATGGATTTTTCAAGTACTTAATACGTATTGATAGTATTTTAGTTTTATGAATGCGTTTTATTCTCGATAAGCTCGATAACTTGATTTTACGTTCTGGCAGCATGTTATAGTTTATTGGTTACTTTTCAGCCGAAATGTTCATTCTTTAAGGGTAAGAAAAGCAATTATGAATAAGAGCGAATATGTTAAAGTACTTCATAAGTCGGTTTGCGAAATTTTTACAAATCAAGATTGACTTCAAAGGTTAATTCTGAGAAGTTTGGATATTTAATTATTAGCAATATATGTGTGAAATAAAGAAGCATCTGTTAATCACCAGAATTCATTGTGTATCAGATAACTATAGAAGTTAGCAGCTACATTTGTAAATTAATAATTTTGAAAAGCGTGCTGATTCAGGGGAATAATAAAATAACCAAATTGTGTTATTGTATCGTTAAAAAAATATCGACCCGGTTATTTGAGAACGGAAAATTGGCTGATTGATGTAGAAATAACTTTATTGATCAGCATGTATTCAGATGAATATTCACTTATATATTAATTTTACTGCATGAATATATAAATAAATATGTGCTTGTTCCTTTTTTCGATGAGATATTAGGCTCAATATAAGCTTTCAGAAATGAGTGAATCTGTAAATTTTAAGTGCTTAAATTAGTTCAGAAATTTGCTTCTGTTGATTTCCGTCATAAGTGGCCCTTTTTATAACTATGATGGAACGTCGCTTAAAATGAGTGAAACTAGAATATCACGTATTTACGATTTAACTACAAAAATTTGTATATTTATGATGTAATTAATAATTATATTATAAATATTAAGTTATTTATTAGCTATAATAATTTAATAGATTTGTATATACACAATCATCAATATGCAAACTTTGGTTGTACTGCTATTTTTTTTTTAAAAAAAATTCATACTAGAATCATCCTACGGACAAAATTTAAAAATAATTGTTAAAAATGAAACTTAAAATTACTTTAAATTTGTATTTATAAAAAAAAAGTAGTTTGGATTAAAGAAGTAGGATATTAAGCATGTAAATTGGTAGACATATTTTAACTTTAAAACAAGTAATGTGAAATATATGTAGGAATACCTTAAGAATTATTTTGAGAAAAACAATATATTTGTAAAAAGTCTTGTTTTCTGAATAGCTGTGAACTCATTATCCAGCTTGTCCCTCAATTTTTCTCGAGTTCTTGCTTTCTGGGCTGATGTGTCCGTTAACCTTCTCGGCACTTTTCATTCAGCGCACCAATGGAGTTGCAGCGACTCTTTTCTACAACAACGCAAGAAGTTAAAACGCCTTCTAACTAGCCAAAGAGAGACGTCCTTTTTAGCCTGGTTGGTAAAGGCACAGCAAAAAGCAACCGGTCAACTTTTCTTCGGGCCTCCTGGAACAGGGTTCGAAACAACGTCGGCCCACCAAGGCCAGGTCACTAAGTACTCTCTCCCTCTCCACAGGGTCGAAAAACCACGTACGCTGAAGTGGCAACTCAGGACTTGAACACTAGATGACAGCACAGCCTAAAACTACTGACAGCATATGCCCTCGACGCAAAATACTTGCCTCTGTATGTCTAACGAAGACAACCACACATAAATCACGATTGGTGATATCCTGGGTTTGGCGCACGTGTCGACGAGGCGCGCCATGTAACTCGAGACAGCTAATGATTCAAATGGAAAAACTGTTCCAAGTAAAACTCAATTCATCAGGGAGGAGATGTATATCAATTGCAGTAAATGGCTAAAAAAGCAACCTTCTCTACAAATACTAATGTTTCTCTTCGTATCATCACGGTGATACTAGAGGGGGAGTTTGCAGCCACTCTCTTCTACAACAACGCCATACTTACAGCCAGAACGAGAAGGAGTGACGGGAGATATGAAGTGCCTTTTCTGTAATTGGATGCAGTAAGTTGTGCATAATCATCGTCAAAGCTTTTCTGGGATTCATTGTCCATATCTCGAGCATTGAGTACTCTAGCGGCTGTTGAATATTCGCCGTCGATTTCTACTACAACGCATTACGGGTCCCGGACGTCCACAATGGTAACAGACAGATACATTCTCGGCAGTTTCCCCCGGATCTGTTTTACGCTGTAGAACGGCGGAGTTTCTGACTGGATGTCTTGGCTGTTACCTATCTGGAACCTGGTAATGAAGAGTGGTATTGCGTCTTCTTGGATTAGTGGTCGGAATGAGAGCCTCCACAACCTGTTCCCAGACTATAGATGCAATGTAACCTGAAGATACGGATTAGTCATTGGTATACTACATTTCTGGTAGGATCTTCTGAATCTCTTCCTTAACAGTGCAACGTACCAGGGATTTTAAATCAACCATGTCTGTATCGGCTGATACGGTACAAACATTGGGTAACTTCCGAAATTTAGGCCGGATGATGCGTATCCTTTTAAGATTATATATTTATTGGCAACGTTTTACAAATTCATCAAGATTTTTATAATCCTGAACCAGCAGATGAGTCACTTTCTCGTCTTTTTGCATGGAGAGGTTCACTTTTCGGCACGAAGCATGTATATCCTTAATGTACGACTCGGACATCTTATCAATTTGCTGGAAATGTGTAAGCAAACACCTTTCAGCTTGGCGTTTTGGATCATCTGTACGGCAAAACGTATTGTTCAGGTAGTTTCTGAATGTAGTTCTCTTAGTTCGGGAAGGTGTTTACAATTATCAAACTATAGTCTAGCTGCACTAGTGAAGTGAAAAACGACGTACACCGGACACTACTCGAAAGCGGTTATAGGATGCGATCCATTCACAGTCCTTGAACCATTTACTAGAATCTTGTTGGTCGTCACCAGAAAAGGTGCATGGATTTCTTGGTAGTTGGTAGGTCAGTAACAGCTCTGGAGAGATGTTGGGTGAAGTTGTCAACTTGGGCCTGGGTGTTATAAGAAATCGTCAGTCATTTTTTTTATAGCTTCTACTTGGATATGGTAATTGGCTGAATTCAAGAGAGAGACCTTGGAGACATAGACTTCTACGTAGCTGCTCCATCGTGTTGATCAATACCTTGAGTCTCCACCAAATATGTCTCTTAGAATATATGGGTAAGCCAAATAAAGAGTATGAAATTGAGTCTCAACTCATGACTTTTAGGAATCAAAAGTGTTCAAAACTATCAATTTAATAAGAATAATACATGTAAGATTTTATTTTAAATTAACATTAATTAATTATAAATTTAGGATGCAAATCACAACAACAGGAAGATAAAATCCTATATCGATTTTACTTCTTAAAGAGACGCGGGGTCGCGCTTCGCTTCAGTTCATAAGCTTTCCAGAATAAATATGGGCTCTCAGGTGGATTTCATCCGTCGACCATGGTCGAATGCAAACTGAGAATTAAAGCTTAATGCGATGCCGCGAGTGAATGAATGTAGGCTTATGGTACAAGAGCGGAATCTGGCTCTTGCGCCATTGCCAGAAAACTATAGTATCTGTATTAAATGTGATGTACATTGATACTAAAATCAATTTAAAATTAAATTTTGCTTTTTTGGAATTTAATTTAATAAAAATTGAACTTAGGTAAATGTTGCTGTGAGAATGTTTGTGTATATTTTATGAGGAATATTCAAGGTGTTCACTTAAATCCTATATTCCCCACCCCTACCTTAACTTCAGAACAATAGTAGCTTTTGCTTCCAATAAGGTGTCGTGGTATAGAAAATTGGCTGCTATAGGATTGATCGGTTACAGCGCTACTTGGTGGCAAACATTGGAGTGTTCGAATCTCGAAAACGGTATGAGATGCAAGGATAAAATCTATTGCAACGTTTTACAACATCCTCGATTTAGTACGTGACCACGGTAGTCTCATGATTTTAGTTGCAGACTCGCAGTCGGCTGTTTTCGTCGAATCGTGGATCTTCACCCTGATGCTATATCCTGGGTGACCTCCAGGTAAGTGTCGTGCCTGACATATGTCAGTTGACCGGCAATTGCCTCCCTCGTTGGATTTCATGGTGGGTGGAGGCACTTCAGGATGAATACCTATTTCTTCCTTTGGATCATTCTTTATCGTGACCGGGTAATGACCTTGTATTACCCAATTCGTCCAGTGTCGATAACGTTGCTACACATTGTCGGTTTTTGATTCTTTCCCTTCCAAATAATGAAATGTCTAAGCAGTCTCCGTTTGCTATTCAGAAGGCACTTTTTGGTATCGGTGGAGATCTGAAATAAGTTAAAAAGCTACGTTCTGGTTATTTGCTTATAGAATAAACTTTCGCATTGCAAACTAAATCTTTTTTATTAGTAAAAACCTTTTTAAATTTACCCCTTACGGTCATTCCTCATAAGTCGCTTAGTTCCTGTCATGGTGTCATTTCTGAATCTGACTTGATGTGCACCTCTGACGCAGATATCCTGGATGGATTCTCCGATCAAGGTGTCACTCAAGTCGGAAGAATAATAGTTAAGAAAGATAACACTTCCTTTCCGACAAAACACTTGATATTAACATTCAATAGCCCACAACTACCCACTACAATAAAAGCAGGATATCTAAACTGTCACGTACGTCCATGTATTCCCAATCCTCTGTGCTATTTTCAGTGTCAGAGGTTCGATCATTCAAATGCAGCATGCAGAGGGAAATTAACATGCTATAGATGTGCGTCTGTTGGACATTCTTCCCCATATTGCCTTCTGGAGCCTAGATGTGTTAAACAATCTCATTCGTCTGATTTGAAATTATGTCTGAAATGGACAGTTGGAAAACGAATCTAGGAAATAAAAACAACTCAAAACATCTCTTATATCGAAGCACGTAAACAAATAGTCTCACAGGTATCTCATTCTTATGCCCAGGCTGCAAAATATTCTCTCTGTGCTACCACCCAAACTGACCCAAACATTACGAAAGTTTTATGTCCACCTTTACAGGTACTGAAACTTTTATCTTTTTCCTCCACCCCGTTGCCTTCCTCTTCCTCCATAAATAATGTCTCCACATCGACAACTTCCTCACAGACATGCATTCTACCTCTTACTAAAAAAACCACACCCAAAACTTCTTCTTAATCTAAATATTTCATTCCCTTACTTGATAGGGCTCTAAAACATAGACCTCAAAAAAAGCCCAGAGAAAAAATAACTTATAAAAATAGCTTATATAAATCTCACGATATGTAATAAACCCCAGATAGCAATTACAATGAATCCACATGCACCCAAAAAAGGTTCTCTCATACCTGCCCTTGACGACGATGACATGATTTTATATGACATCGATGACTCTTCGTTGATTGATGCTGCGGACGAAATGGAAACATCACTGCATTTAAAGCGTTCTAAGCAACTTATCCGAAAATAATGGTTGTATGGAAAGCTACGCATAATCAACAACAGTTTCATTTACTATTTTAAGCCTTGCATATTAGTTTTAAATTTGCTATTTTTAAGCTGTGCATTTTTACTCGAATGTTTTTAGCTTTTTCGTGATTTTACGTAATTGTATTTTCAATGTGTGATTTGTATTTCATGTTTTTATTTCCCCCCCTTAACCTTGTTAGGCGCATCATAGCCATATGTCGCTCTTGCGCCATTAAAATCCACTCTCACTCACTCATCATCCAAAGCACTCCTCAAGTATACTGTTACTTTCGTTGTTGAGAAGTTATTCATTGTTTATTATCTATGGCAAATAACTCCTCAAATGCATCTTCACTCTCGTTGAGAAACTCGTCTTATGGGTCCCACATTCTGTACTAAGCGAATCGATTTCCATTTTCTCCTCAGTATCCCATAACTAATCGTCCTCAGTGCTATCCATAGCATTAGAAATCCCACATTTTTTGACGGATTTGTATAGAGGTACTTGTAAGAAATACATGTGTGTTCATGATTCGGCACATGTTTCTATAGACAGTGCTGCCAGATGTAAGAAAATAAAATTTATTCCGGATGAGGATTGCGGATCTGAACAAAATTTATTGGCCCTTGATAATTTGGAAGTCGTCTTATAGGACAGATATATGCTATAACTAAAGATCTTGATGAAAATTTACACCTCTTCTTATCTGAGGAAATATACTGTAGTTAAAGTGTTAACCTCATATTTAGTTACCTTCAAGCTATAAAGCGTGATACACGTTTGGCTATCGGGGGAAAGGGGAGTGAAATATGACGCAGGTTAGTGCTCACAAATACTTTATGAAATAAGCTAATGGATTATTTTTTGAATTATTTGTATGTTATGGAACTTATCAAAATAATATTATGTCATTTTTTGAAAATCGTATTAATTTATTTCTTTACTGAAATCGATGCTTTAATTGGCTGAATTTATATATAACTGGACAATCTTGGATATTTTTTTGTTTGCCGTGGGTTTTTTTTATATTGATTTTTTTATTTCCATTTTTAGGAAAGTAAATATTTTAATCGGTCGTTTTTGTATTTTTAGTTTTTGAATTACGTATATATAAAATTGTGGATAAGTAACTTCAAATCTAAATACTCTATGTAAACAGTTATTCATTTAACATATTTCTTTGTACACCATAAGCTTTAGGAATAGCTTTTTTTCACTAATTGTACATAATTACAGCTCAATTCTCCCCTTTGATTTGATTAAAAGGTTTTAAGAGATACGAAGCATCAAGTCTCTATTATCCCCTCTCACTTTTACTTATGTATTGTTGATATATTGGAGAGTGATATACACTATAGGACCCTGAAAATGCAATAACAAGGAGTAGCCAGAAAGTGATGAAACTCGGCAAACAGAGAGAGACAGCAACAAACAATAAGTTATCTTTATTTCAAAAAGATATGTGTAATACAGAGAGAAACAGTGCAGACACAGTAGGTTGTAGGACCACGGTGGACAGCGATACACGAAGCAACATGTCTAGGTACACAGTCAATGAGAGTATGGATGGCGTCCAGAGGAATGGCCCTCCATCCCCTGTCAACCATTTGCCACAGTTCGTCTTCTGAACGCGGCAGCGGTGGGGTCTACAAATGGCGTCCAATCACATTCCAAATGGGTTTAATTGGTGATAGATAAGAAAAGAACGATGGATAGGGAAGCATCTGTACACCTTACAGAGCACGTTGGCTGATGAGAGCAGTGTGCGGTTGGGCGTTATTCTGCTGATAAAGGGCATTGTGCACTACCTGATGGTAATAGAGTGTCACCGGCCACAGTACATAATCCACGTATCGTTGGGCCTTCATAGGACCCTGAAAATGAACTAGAGGTGACTTGGAATCATACGCAATTACGCCTCAAACCATGATGCCGCATTGTCGCGTGGTGGGGCGTTTCACAATTGCTGCCGGATTGGACCCGTCTCGACGTCGGCGCCACGCTCGTACCCGGCAACTATTATTGGAGAAACAGAAGCTTGACTCACTGTGAACACGACCGTGTGCCATTTCGTCGTCCAGGGTGTCTTGAACATGCTGCAGATTGAAGGTATAAGAGGTTTCCGGGTGCGCCACCGCTTGTCGACGAAAGTCTACGCATGTTCACGTTACTCTGGCTGACTGGCACCCCTCAAACTGGCCACATTTCCTTTTTCCAACCACCTTCGCCACATCCAGCGCACTGTGGAAGCGTCCATGTGTGTATCAGCTGAGATTTGCTTCATTACCTTTCTCAGTCCTATCACCATGCCCCTCATAAAATCGTCTGTCTGCTGGAACTGCCTCCATTGACGACGGCCTGGTATTCTCTGCTATTACTCGCGTCCTCTGAGACAAGAACAAATTTTCTACGATGATTTCCCTTGCGAAAATTGAACATTCTGCAGATTTTTTCACTTATATCTACTTCAACGTAAACTGGAGAGCTGCGTATTTCACATCATTTATATAACTTGGTGTCGTGCGTTTACTCTGAAATTTGCATAATTTTCTGCTCACTTCTTCTTGGTGTTGCATTTTCAGTGTCGTGCAGTTTATACAAAACAAATCAATTGCAAATCATTTCGCTCATTTAATCTTTTAGATAAAGAAGTGTTATTGTTTTTGAATAAATTTTTGCTATGGGCTGCACAAGTATGTGTTTGTCATTTGAAATAACAAATTTTTGAGAGCAAAAATGTTTTTTGTGGTTAATGGTTATGTAATTTTCTTAGGGTTATAGCAATTTGAGTAGCAAATATATTTTAAAAAAATATTCAGTAATTTCCTGAATTAATAAACATAATCCTTTTAATCTTTTTTGTATATTTTAATAATTCATTTGAAATAATGCCTTTTTTGTTATTATTTCTAGTTGGATCATGTGATATTTTTAGGAGGATCCCGAGCTGATGATAATGATAAAATGAAGAATGTTATCAAATCTTTCCTTCGGAAATATCGAGAAGTGGTCAACCCTGATTTGCTATATACGGATGTAGATTTTCTTATGAGTAGTTCAAGGTATGTTAAAAGTCTGAAAAAAAATATTTCTTTCAATGACAATTCGAATTTTTAATCTTTTATGTTTGAAAGTTAGAACTATTTTTAATCTTATATCGGAAATTTGAAATTATTAAGTTCTCTTTAAAAGAGAAGGCATATTTATTTTCTGTTATTACCTTGAAATATTTTAGTTAGTTCTGTGTATGTAATTCAGAGAGTATCAGAATTAAAACAGTTGAGTTCTCTGCAACGGTTCATGATTTAAATTCGTATTTATGCATGATATTTATAGATACACTGGTGTGCAAAAATTAAGGACAAAGTCAAAAAAATTAGCATATCAGCGGAATGAAGAGGCCAATTGGACTGAAAGACGAATCAGGAGATTAACTAAGGTGAGGTACGGTAGCACATGGGGGAGACATGCACTGGTCATAATGCGGCAGTGTCGAAGCGGTTTAAAGCACGCCAGCGGAGTAAACTAGGAATTTCTGGAAAAGCGATTGCACGGCGTGTATTAGTTGAAATGACGCCGAGTTTCTGCCTTTGTGTGAAATGTCGAACAGTCAATCTGTTAGACAACATCTCAATGATTTTTCATGAGGTCGAATTATTGAAAATATAGCGGAAGGTCGAATTGTGACTACGGAATACGGGATTGCTCGCAGCATCGTTTCACGACTTAGGAGAGAATTTCAAACTACAGGAGCAGCTGTCCAGCGGTTCAGCTGTGTCGTCCACGAGTAACCAAGTCAGTGGACGACCGGTATATTGCCCTACAGGTCAGAAGGAACTGGCGGTATACAGCGGGAGAAATTGCAGTTTTACCGTGTCTAGGGCGCTGCACAGTTGTGGTTTGTTTGCTCGACGACCTGTACGGTGTGTGCCTTTAATGCCTTTATCGGAGAAGGCGATTTCTGTGGTGCTGGGAACACCAGAATTGGACAGATAACCGATAGGGTCATGTACTCTTTACGGATGAGACAGATGTAGTCTGAATAGTGATTCTGGACGCATATACATCTGGAGAGAGTGAAGAACCGCAATAATCCCTACAACATCAACGAAAGAGACCGGTTTGTAGGTTGCAGTGTTCTTGTTTGGGGAGGCCTTAAGTTTGGTTTCCATACCAACCTTCATATCTTTGAAGGAGGTTTAGTCACCTTGACCTGCTATCGTAATGAGATTCTCCTTCCGTATGTGTTGTTTTAGAGGCGCTATGGGTCCACAGTTCCTTTCCATGGAAGAGTATGTACCAACTTATAGCGGAGTAGCTGTCGAAGAGCTGTTGGACAGTGGGGATATTGAATGCATGAATTGGCTGGCAAAGTCTCCAGATCTGAATCCCATCAAGCATGTATGGGACTTTCTATGGAGACGCTTGGTAGCACTTAACTTACTTCCAGTAACGATTCCGGAGCTCCAATTCTCGGTACAAGACGAATGGGTTGCATTGCCTCAACAACTCATCTAAAAGCTCATACTCAGCAGGGCCAAATGATGTGAAACCTGTATATCTATCATATCTCCTACTAAAGGCTGGAAGTTTCTGGCTGGACACCTATCACATGGATGTTTCGGCCTTCAGTCGCTTTGTGCTCCATGTTACTTTTTCCAATAAAGTTCCTTTTTATCCTTTTGATTTTTTTGGGAAGTTTTGCTTACATCACTCATGTTCTTGCATCTTGAGGATCTTATGGTATTATTTGTATTGATTTGGAAATCTTTTGCACAAAAAATATAATAATTAACTTACTTATTTCATTATAAAATAAAACTTATAATGAAAAAAAAAAAAAAAAAAAAAAAAAGACATTAATTTTTTAAAACCAAATAAAAAAATAAAAAAATAAAAATATATATAGTATATATATATATATATATATATATATATATATATATATATATATATATATATATATATATATCCAGCACTGAGGACGCAGAGGTAGTTCGTAAACAGAACGAGAGCTCCCGGGTTCAGAATCCACTGCTGACAACATTAAAAATTCACGTAGAGTGTCATCAACTGAACAGCGCATAATACCACAAGTCGAGAAGATGCTAGATAACGGTATAATTTACCCGTCTGGGAGAGTCCTTGGTCGTTTCCAGTTGTTTTGATAAAGATGGAAGTTGACTCTTCTGCGTACCGTCGCCTCAATCACATCACTGAAAAGAATGTGTACCATGTACTACTTGTATAGACGATACACTAAACTATTTAAATGTTGCTGCATTTTTCTCGATTATGATCCTCCCAACCGGTTACTGGTAAATTAAGGTAGATGACGCTGACCATGAAAAGACAGCTCTTATCACTCCATAAAGACTGCAGAAGCTTAAAGTCATGCCCTTTTTGGTCTGTGTAATGCCCCCACAACATTTGAAAGAATGATGGACAATCTACTACGCCACTTAAAATGGACAACGTGTCTCTGTTACCTGGATGACGTTGTGGTGTTTTCCGAAACCTTTGAGTAACATTTTGTAAGGTTAAGTATAATTCTGAGTTGCATCCTAGAATCTGGGCTCATTCACAACTACAAAAATGTTACTTTGCCACCCGAGAAATCAAAATTTTGGGCCTTCTTTTTTCAGAAGGTGTTCGACCTGACCCGGACAAGGTAAAAACTTTCAGCTGTTTTCCAACTCAAGAATTTACATGACGTCAGAAGTTTTTTGGGACTCTGTTCTTATTACCGCCGTTTCAACAAAGATTTTTACTATCAGGCTCAATCACTTTAGAAACTGTTGAAAAGGGATTCAAAATTTTGTTGGGGTCCCGAACAAGCTACTACCTTTTACAAGTTGAAGAAAGCACTTACTTCCGACTCTATTTTAGGACTGTTCGACGAAAAGACTCCCACATCACTATATATAGATGCTAGTGGTTACGGAATCGGCTCAATTATTTTACAATTATAAGGTGGACAGGAGAAAGTGATTGCATATGCCTTATGGGCACTTTCAAAAGCAGAGAGAAACTATTCCACAACAGAAAGGGAATATTTTACTGTCGTATGAGCTGTGCACAAATTCCGGCCTTACCTTTTCGGGAAGCAATTTAATGTTGTGACAAACTATTATTCTCTTTGCTGGTTAATTAAAGATTCGTCTGGAAGATTCACAAGTTG
The DNA here is from genome assembly GCA_019974015.1 of Nephila pilipes. Classification (NCBI taxonomy): domain Eukaryota; kingdom Metazoa; phylum Arthropoda; class Arachnida; order Araneae; family Nephilidae; genus Nephila; species Nephila pilipes. Next base: position 280,806 of record BMAW01101096.1, on the reverse strand, counting down.
GGTTTGCGCCTTAAAGTATCCAACTACGTTCGGAACCATAATTTTGAAAAACCGTATAAATGAATAATTTTTTTAAGTATTTAGTATCATCTGAATTAGAATGTACATAAAAAACATTTTAATAGTTTTATTACAATGAAAAAATTCTAAAATGCAATTTTTTAGCATAAAATAAGGAAAAAATGGCACATTTTCAAAATATTCTTCTTTCATGAAAAATCTTTCTATAACATAGTTGTTCAGCATATGTATTGATATGACACCTGTACAGGGCCTGAACTAGGATTTTCTTATAATTCACATTATTTGCAGAGTTATTAAGAGTCGAAATAACAACACGTGTTTTTTTTAAAAAAATCCTCCATTATTATGCATTAAAATGAGAATAAATCCACCTATAAACCAAACATTACAATAATCCTAGAACAGACTCTTAAAAATAATATGAAAAACATTTCTACCAAAAGTTATCAATATTTAGAAAAAAAACATTTGAGTTATCACCTTTCAAAAATTGTAAAAATACTGAAAATTATATTCTTCAGAAATTGGATTTAAAGTTAAAACTTGTTCAGAAAACAAAGATATACATACCAAATCAATCTACCCCCCTTTTATAAGTCACACCTTCTTCTTTCTCTTTCTTTTGAAATTTGATTTTATTGCATTTCGAATTTTTTTTTCTTGCCATTTTTGCTGATGGGAATGAATGTCGTTTAAAGTCAGCAATGCGAATAATGTCGAAGTTTTTAAAGCATCAACCGTATACTGCCCCGGAAACACATCTAATGCATAAAATATCTTTAACACTCCCTTATAACCATCACTAAAATGTATTACAGATATATAAGTTCCCAGAGTAAACTTTTCATGGTCCACAAATACATCTTTAGGGATTATTTTCCATAAGCAACCATTAAAGCATTCATTCGAGTTCTGAGTTTTGCCATGGAGGCATTTTTTAATAAGCTTTGATCGCATAAATCAATATATGTAGATTTGAGGGAATTAACAATGATTTTAGTCAGGCTTTTGCATTTTTCATTTACTTTTGTTCCGCACGATGATATTTGCACCTACTAAATTGTCCTTTCGGGCACTGGCCATGCATTGGCTGATCCACTCCTGAACAGCTGCGATAAAATGCTGCTATTACAGCACTTTGCATTCCCGGCAAATCACCAACATTGCTTCTAATTGCAATACTGTAGTAATTTTGCAGTTTATTAATAAATTTGTCCTTAAATTTTCCTTTTCCACCTAATCCTTTCTGGCTTGATTTTAGTTTTCGAAGGTTAGTTCCGACTCTTTTCTGAATGTGCCCTATGTTATCATATTTGCAAACACTATTTTTTCCATAAATGTCTTTCACTGCTGAGAAGCCTTGTGAATCACCGTCGCCGTAAAAGGACGAATACTTCAGCTGTCGCAAATGGTAAGACCGTTCATAGATGCAAAATGCATCGACTGATTCCATGCTGGAGGATGACCCAGAATGATTTCTCGAACAAATGTGATCACTGGATACATTTAACCTTTTGTTTCGAGTACATATGCGGCAATTCTTCGACATGATTTCAATATCTACAACTTTACCTGTATCAATGGATAAAGCTGCTACACACCCATTCAATGATGTGTGACCTCGACGTTGCCAAGTACCATCACAAGATACACCACAGCTTGTCAAACCCTCCTCCTGATGATTTGTCTCTTTTATTTCAGAAGCTGCAGTATTCCTAGAATCCCGTGCAATAGGTATTGTAACTTTCAACAACTTCTTTTCACAGTTCCTGAAAGCTGACTTGGATAAACATAGCATATCTAATGCAGCACTCAGCTTTTTCGAGGCATTATGGTCTTTTCTAATTAAACGCATACCTAGAACAAACTGCATATTGATTTCATTCATCTTATTTCCTTTTTTAGTTGATGAAAAACCATGAATAGAAATTACAGTTTGTTCATTTCAAGAGCATATTGAAAAGAAAACCAAAACTGGACTCTTCCTTGAGTTCTGAACTTTGTAATAAACACAAAGGGCAACTCAGCATTTCATTGACACTTGAAATTATTTCTTATTTCTAGGCTATAAATCCTATTACCAAGTGTATTCATGTCTTTTTTGAAGCTATCCTTCATTATTGTTTCCACAGTTCCAATTTTACGTTCGCTGCTCGTGCTGACTGTATCAGTTGTCTAACAAGCAGAATGATGATTACCATGGAATTTCCTTTTTTTTGCTCTGTCGTTTATTTTTCGTTTGACCTATAGTTGAAATAAAGAATATTAATCTAAAAACTATTACACAATTTAAACAGTTATTTCATACAAAAACAAAATGACAATTAAAAGCAGAACTCGGACATAATTCAAAAAACGTTGCTCAGCAAAATAGTAAACAGAGTGTATATTGCCACTGATTTTTTGAAAATTGTGCAACTAAATGTGATACCAGATTTCTCAAAATGAATCTTAATATATTTTAAAAGTTTTTAAAAAAAATATAAGCAGTAAATGTTCTCAAAAATACAAAAAAAAAAAAAAAAAAAAAAAAAAACCCGAATATTTTTGAGAAGATATTAACTTCCGGTTTCGAAATCGTGACTTCCGGCAATTTTTTTGGAAATTGTCTGATATTAAAATATTTATAACTTGATTTCTATGTACCGTAGCTACAAATGGAATGTAGCTACAGAAAGGGAAGATTTCAAATATTTTAATGGATAAATAAAAAAAATTCGATATTTTCTCCGAAATTCGAGTTTTTAACGTAGTCGGATACCTTCAAGAATGCTACATGTCCATTTTATATAATAGTAAGAAACATAAAACGCTGACAGCCTTTCTCAAAATCTGTAACATTGACTCCTCTGAAGAAGTAAACATTCTTGAGACTCATTCTCAAACTTAGCGGCGAATCAAAGGAAGGATTCGGAACACGAGGATTACCTCTCTTCAACAGAAAAATCAGAATCAATAAAAACAACTTACGAATTACTTTATGGAATACTTTACAAAAAAAAAAAAAAAAAAAAAATGTGATCCAGATGGAAAGATGTGGTTAAGGGTCATTCCAAAACTCCTATTCAGATATATTCTAATATTTTCGTAAAGCACCTACAACAGGCCACTTAGGATTTGTCAGTACCTATGACAACGTGAGGAAACGATTCTATAGGCCTGGTTTCTATTGCATTGTACATCGATATGTTATGCATTGCCGTGGATGCCAACGAAGAAAAGCCCTTCCATTTCAGCCTTTTAGTACCTAGCCCTCCTGCAATCGTACTATTCCATTGGATCGGAATAGACTTGCTTGGATGATTTCCAAAGTCACTGAGGGGACATAAACGGAACATTGTTTGCACTGATTACTTAACCCGCTATGCCATCACGAAGACATTACCTACTGCTGAAGCCCCGGAAATAACCAAATATCTCCTTGAGTACATTATCTCCCAGAGTTATCAATAAAGACCGTGGACAATCGAGGACCGAGGAGTGTTTCAATCGAAACTAGTTGCGAAACTTAATCATCTCTGTAATGTTATCCATCGAATGATGACTGCTTATTATCCCCAAATTAATGGGCTTACGGAGCTCTTTAATAAGACATTAACATACATGCTGTCCATGTACGTCGAAGTTGAGCCGAAAGATTGGATGAAATATTTCCCTTTGTTACTTTTGCATACAAATCTGGACACAACCACCGTTTTATCTTATGCATGGGCTTAAAGCTGAGAAGACACTCGTCACTATGTTCCCGATTCAGACTGAAGAAACCGTAAGGACAATTCTGCTAGGTAACTATCAAGAGCCGAAGAATCTAGACAACTGGGCAGATTACGAATGTTGGAAGCACAAGAAAAGAACAGAAGGTGGTATGATTTCAAACACAGTTCAAAAAACAGTGCTGATAGTTTCCTGGTTTCAAAACACAGTGCTAACAACATTAAAAATTCTAGTTAAAGTTTTGTTTAGTTGTTCTCTGTTTATTGCTATAATTTCTAAGACCTTCCAGAATATTCTTTACGTTTCCTGAGCGGTGTTCTGGAATATTCTCATGTTATACATAAACCCATGTGTTCTCATTCTAAAAGAGTTCTCAGCCAATGTAGCTGCTCTTGGTCTGATAATAAATCACGTTATTTAGATATCTGTTGTGTGTTCATTTCAACCTGCTCCAGCATTTATATGACAATATGTATAGCATATGTCAAAGTAGCCGAATGATTCGTACGTATGTTGTAACACTGAGCTGCTATGGAATCATAACATGAAAACAAATGCATTGATATTTTTGGAACAACAATTAACATGTCGGAATTTAGCATTGGAAGGGAATCTAGTATATTTTGTTTAAACATGCTTGATACTGTCTAGAAGGAAATTAGCCTTTCTTTAACCATGAAAAAGAAAGAAAAAAATCTATGTAAATATAACTAAATTATTGTGAATTAGTAAGAACTAAAAATTTTATTCAATCTCGATGAATGAACAGAGTAGTTTAAAAATGCCCTTCAAAAATAGTAAAAGAAATTTAATTATGAATAAGTTATTGGGGAAAATGTGTTAGCGTCAGAATTCTTAAAACTTTTTTATTTTTTCGCTGCAAAATATGACGTAAAGAAAATTGTTGAAATAATAGTTGTTTCGATTTAAGTTGTGCGATATTGAAACATGGAAAAGTAATGTGTCTCATTGATTTATTGAATTGTATAATTAAAAAAAAGTTACAGTGTAAGTTATGTTGACCTGAAAAATAATTTGTTGGATTATTTTGATTCTTGAGCTTGTATAGTTTTTTTTCCATAGGCAACATTTTGTAATAGTTTCCTATACGTATTGTTTATATAATTAAATTTTTTTTGAAAGCACTTTCATTGAAATTCAATTGGTGAAAAGAAAATGGAAATTGTTTGTTCAATATATTTTTCACGCATTGTTGAAATCTATAAACATCATGTTATGTTAATTCTTCGACATATTATTAGGTTCAAAATTATTTATTTTAATTAAGATTCATGTAAAAGAATATACATGGTTTCTATTTATGTTAATTTTTAGAATTGTTATTTTGTTGTTCATGTTCAAAATGAAAACTCTGGAATTAGAAAGATCTTGGTTACACACATAATCGACTTTTGATAAGATTGTGTAATAAATACTTTAGCCATTATTATTGATAACATAGAAACATGTTCCGTGAAAAATAATTGAATGTATACATTTTATTTTTTATGTTCTCTTCTTTTTGCAGTTTTACTTATTCTGATACTTCAGATGGTAAAGATGTTTATCTTGGTGGAAACACTACACAGTTAATTAAGTAAGATTGCATTTGTTTCTCAAATTTTATTAACATGTTTTCAATAAATATAAAATGAGTTGAGTTATATAAAAGGTTCTTACTATATTTATAAATATGTATTATATTTATGACTTATATGTTAAGATATATGATATATATACAATGTCACAAAAATATATATATTCACCCAGAAGAAATCGAGCCACAATCACGAAACCTTACATGTAAGTAATGCATCAGGAGATGAGGAAATTATTACAGATTTAGAGCTAAAGATCGATATATTAAGATGTTATGGCATGAAAATGGTTCACGTGAGTAAGTAGTAAAGTCGCCTCTGGCTGTTTTGCAAACCATAACTGGATATAACATCGACTCGTTTAGGTTACATTTGCCCCCCCCCCCCGCAATAGATTTTACAGTTAACTTTGCAATTGGATAATTAATTCAGTGGTATAATCCGGGACGACTACAGTTACCCTCCAAGAATGTGCCAGAAGAACTCTATTGGCGAGAGATGTGGTGACCGGGTAAACCATGAGAGTACGTCATAACCTCGAAGTCATTGATAGGAGTGTCGCGCTGTATGTGACCCAGCATTGTTTTGATGAAAAATAGCTCCTAGGCGACTTAATAGCATGAACAGTATATTAGGCGTTAAAATATCGTTTATTTAACTGCGAACCGTCAAAGTGCCTTGAAGGATGGTTACTCGTGATCGAGTTTCTTAACCAATCACTCTCCACACTGTCATATGAGTTGTAACAGTGTGGGGAGCAATTAATGGTTACGGCGATTTCACACCTTGTGTAATGGCCGTATACCATTCAATAACAAATGCCGAATCGGCCTCCACACGCATGTGTGGTAGTCATTAGCACGAGACTGAAACAGGATTCACACAGAAGATTATACGCCTCTAATCGGAAACTCTTCATCCTGACTGATATCAGCAAAAATCCAATCGGCACTGACTATGTCATGGGGTCAGTGGGAGAAGTCTTATGGGCTTTGACTCCTGATCCACTGATGCCAACACCAAGCTACTACCATATCACTATCACTCTGACGAAGGGGAAGACCTTTTCGACCAAGCTGCATCATTGAGGTTTACTATAAGGCTGCACTCAAGGTCCATCAACTGCTTGCACTACCACTGGGTAAATATTGGAGGCATCTCTAATCACAATAACTTGCATACTAGCCAATAACTTCGTTCAAATCGCACCCGATACTCGAACATTCGTGTTTTTAAACGATCCCTGGTGGGCATCTCATATGTGCGTAGCATGCTTCCTTACTGGTGCTATTGCTAAAGTTAAGTATCTCACTGGCATCAAAAGTTTAAAAATTTACATATCACTACTTACATTACATACGTACTCAATTTCGTAATTGTGGCTTGATTTTTTCTAGTGCATGTATTTCTTGCGATATGGTGTATTACAGATGTATTAAATATTAACTATGCCGAAAGAAAATCAAATATTTATTAAGAACATCGGAGAATTTTCCTAAGTGGGTTTCACAAATTATATAAGTAAACAAATCAATAACTGAAATCTTCTTTTGAGATGTTAATGAACTGCTAAGAACATAAATATACTCTTAGATATTGTTTTTATACATAATTTTTTTATCATAAGAGTGTTATGAAATCATGTAATATTCAGTTCTTAAAAGTGAAAAAATATGCTTATAAAAAGAGGATGCTCATTTTCAGCAAAATGAAAAATACTCTCCTCTTCAATTAAAAGAGCATGAATAACTGTTACGTATATTTAAGAACCGAGCATATAGAATATATCTTCTTTAACAAAGGATTGTTACGTTCATTATTTGAATAAAATATTTCAGAGACTTGTTTTTTTTATGTAAGTAAAATATATTCATATTAAAAGGTTTCAGAGTTGTGTTTAAACGAATGTTATTAATTGTATACTTTTTTTATTCTGTTGATAACAATTTGAGATAGTTGATGCATGCAGTATACAGTAAAAATGCCTATTTCGTATAAAATCGTTGATGTTTTCATTTTATATAATCGAAAGCTTATTGAGCCAGTAATAAAGATTAAAATTCGCTACATTTTTGACTATTTCTCGTTGATTTTATTTACAATTATATTATTATTGTATAATGATTTTCATTAGTATTTAATTTTTGCTTAGTTGTAAAATTGCATCTGCTACCCGCACAGTTTCTTGAAAATATCTCTTTAAAGTACTACATGTCTACTGTTTTTAGTATTACAAAACATTGAAATTATAAAAATTTTAAAACTTTCTTAGATAGTTCTTGTTTTTTTTGGTATTGTATGAATATTTTCTTACTTAAACTCAGTTATACTATACTTTATTAGTGTGAAATCGGAGTCTTAGAGCTGTTATGAATAACCAGATAGTACATCTTAATTTCTATGAGCTAACTCCTTTCTCTTTTTCCTTCTTTTCACTTAGGTTTGTTGCTGAGCGATCCAGTGGTGGTCAGCTTGCATATATTGAAAATATTGATGTTAAATATGATTTAAACAGGAATACTAATACACATCGATACAATAATCTGAAGATTTCACCTGTACAAGAGAATGTTCCCAAACTGCCTTTGTTTAGAGTTCCTAAGTAAGAAATAAGGCTATTTCAACATATTTTCTGATATATTAAAATAGTATGGCTTCAGATTCTTTTTTTCAGTTTAATAAATGAACTGTCAATAAATTGATAGCCCTTTGTACTGATTAATAGACCCTTGTCTCCCCACCCGTTTTTAATTTCCTTCTAAAAATTCATACAAATATTACAACTTGTGAAATATAGGAATTATGAAATAAAAAATGTCATTTCTTTGTAACCTGCGATGTAATGTCACCATTTTTCATTGTTTTACTTTAAATGCCCTTTCTTAACTAGATTATAAATAAAACATTTACTATTTTTTTCTACATGAAAATAATTTGCTAGGTACTTTTGTACCCATTTCATTTCTTTTGAAATAAGATATCTCCTCTCTCTCATTTTAATGTCTTCTATGTTTTTATAACTGATATACGTATTAATGTGTTTTGTATGGTATTATGAAATAAATACGGTTTATCAATATGTCGATTTGAAATGCTTGTTTTTCAAAACAGCCTTTGCTTAATAATTCATATATTGATATACATTAATCTGTATGCAAAAGCGTATGCTTGAAGTGAGTATGAATGTTTTGTATATATGTGCCAAAATTTATTCTTTCTTTAAAACTGAATTTTTCCCTATTTTTTAGATGGCATACAGTGCGCATTTTTATATCATCAACGTTTAAAGACATGCACAGTGAAAGAGATATGCTAATTCGCTTTGTAATGCCAGAATTAAGGAAAAGAGCAGCCTCAATTTTCATTAAAATCAATGAGGTGGATTTGCGTTGGGGAATTACTGAGACTGATTGTGCTTCAAAACGGTATATTTTATTTTATTAGATATTCATGGTTTCTAAGTATTAAAAAAACTAGATTTTTAATCAAAACGTGTAACTTTTTTAAATTCAAAACTTGCATAAAATGTTGCTGACTGTATAGTCATAAATCAAAGACATTGTATACATTCGTCATTTTTTCTGCACAATCTAAACAGTTTACACAGAAAAAATATTTTAGGTTTAATTTTTTTGTTTTTCTTTGAATTCTGTTTGTGCTTTTTAAATATCTTCATGATTTCTAAAACGTAGTTGTCGAAATCCAATATATGTAAAAATTGCTTTGAATTAATTTGCTTGTTAATGTATTTTTCCTTAACAGATGAAAAGGTAACTAATAAAATAGCATAAGATAATTTATGGATTTTCTTTTAAAGTTTATGAAGGTTGAAAAATTTATATGTATTCGTAATTTGTGAAATTCAGAATTTATTTCATAACTTCGAAATTAGCATAAATTCACAATAAATTGTGAAGTGTGCGCGCGATTTCAATCATATGTTGTTGGGAAAGTGCCCCAGTCTCGTGTGCGCGTATGAGTGGTATCAGTCCCACATGGAGGATAATGGCAAATGACGCTTTATTCACAAATATTCAGGATAAAACGAACACAGATAGCAAAACTTGAACAAATTAGCAGCACAAACAGGAAATACAGCTTTTGTTTGGATCAGCTAAATAGCATTTGAAATAACAGTCACACAGCACTTTTAATAACGTTCAGCTCACCGGCTTACTATTTCGCACTGCTGACAAATTTCCAAGCAATATTTCATACGGACCCCTATAACTCCAACTTTCCCGGAAGATACAGGCACTTCCTATCAAATTGACTCAGCCTCGTTACGACAAATCCTCGGCAGATCCACTCAGCCATTGCCGACCGATCACAATCGATTCTCTGGTTTCGCACCTCCTCGTATTTTCTGCCTCTCCGACCAGGTATTACGCCACTGAAAAAGTTCAGAGAAAATCTTAACTTTCTCTCTGGTTGAGATTCCAGCATTTTGGAGAACCTTCGTTTTGTCGCCTAGTTTTTCGCGAAGTCACCGAGGTCGAAAGTCATTGCTTAAGGTTTCCTTGGCTGACCAACGAAATCTTTGTAAATGTCTCTCCTCCATTATATGAGAAACATCGCAGAAAAGCGTCATCGCAGGTTCATGGCAATATGTCAGAGATATAAACTCAAAGTTAAAGGAAGTGAATGATTAGAGCCATTTTTACTAAAAAAAGACAAAGGAATAATTTTCTGTGACAAAAATATGCAGTTCCGTCAATTGTTCTTTTTTTTTTTTTTTTTTTATTTTTATATTTAATGAAAACATTTTTGTGACTATTAGCTCTGTTACTTTTTAAAGAGATTTTTTATTATGGAAAGATGCTTGATACCTTGAAATTTATTTTCTTTAATATCTGGTGCTTTTTTAGTATTATTTTTCTCTTTTCCTGGATATTCTAACTTGCCTTGTGCTCAAAATTAGTTTTATCCATTGAAGTATTACATTATCATTCATCATAAGCAATTTGTCACCAACAGTTCTTTTAAATATTTTGCGTATTAATTTTATGAAAATCTCGCTTTTCTGTTTCTAAATATGTACTGAATTATAAGACTCATGATAGTTTAGATGTCATTAATTGATTTACTTTTTGAATCATATCTAAGATTTCTGTTCCTTTTTGCTGCTAGGGTTATCAATCTTCTAGAAGTATGGTGTTCTTCCTTTAGGCTCCATCATATTTTTGCAAAATGTCTCGCTCAAACTCTCGACTGTAAGGTAACACTTTTCAACACCGTTATTAGTATGCAAATTCGAATAAAATCATCGTTCCTTGAGATGTTCAATTGCTCAACCATGAACATGCTCATTAAAATTATGTCTAACAGACATTTTGTTTTTCAGTATTTGACTTAAGAAATGAACATTTACACTAATATTTTTGAAACCAAGACAGCGATTTTTCTTAAAATTTGGAATAAATAAACAACGCGTGTGTTCTGCTTCTTACATAGAAGAGTACAATTGCCTTTTTAATGCTCTCTATACTTATTTTTCTGTGATTTCATAATTGACAGAAACGCAGTTTTGCACAAATTCGTTGTTCCTTAGCTATCTTGAAGCAGTTTATATTAAGAACTACTCTTTGGTCTATTGATTTAGAAGGAAAGTTTAATTTTTGAATTTAATTAAAACCTTTTTAACTATTGAAACACGAAAACGGTATGTCATGTTTAAAATGCTTTTACGCGAAGTGTTTTATTTGTAATTTATTTTATTTTTATTTTAGTGCTGCTGAATTATGTTTACTGGAAGCTCAAAAATCTGATTTCTTCATTGGTCTAATTGGTGACAGATACGGTACGATATATAATTTTGACTCACCAGAAGCTCCAGAACTTCAGTGGGTAAAAGAGTACCCAAAAGGTTTATCAATAACAGAACTCGAAATGCATGCTGGAGCTCTTAGAGAAAATAAGTTGAAAGAGAAAAGAGCATTCTTTTATTTCCGAGACAACGTATTTATGAGGTATTTATTGATATTTTATAGTATTTTTCTTCGGAAAAAGTTTTAAAAAATAAAAATTATATATCCTGTAACTATCTTCATGTTTCTATATCAGTTTTCTTTAATTTCTTTTTCTAATAGCACAAAGAAAGTATCATCTGTTAACATAAAAGTACACATAATATTATATAATTATGACATTTTGCTGGCTTCTAAGTAGTTTTCAGCTTCATGTTTTATTTATAATTTTCAGTTGTCCTTTATTCAAAGTTATTTAATAGTTAAATAATACATGTCTAATTTGATAATTTTTCAAAATGTGTTCATGTATGGTACCATTTGATTTTCATTTGAATTATTTTTATTATATTCATTTAAATATAAGTATGTTTTTTTTTTTTTGATTCTTTGACACAAATACGTTTAAAATTTTTGAATAAATTTCATGTGGTAATGAATACTTTAAAATTTCGTGGAAATTTGATGCATGAAAATTTTCTTTCGATTTTATTCCGTACTGAATTCTTAAAATAATATGCTTGTTTTTTTTTTTTTCTCTCTTTATGTTTCAATACAATGAATTTTTCATCATAATTTTTTCTATAATCTTTTCAATATTTTTTAAGATCATTAATTATTTTCTTATATTTATGGAACTTTTCTTACTAAACATATTTGTAATTGTTTTTATAATGCATTTATATGTATTTTCCCTTTCATTATTACTATCTTTAGTGTGCTATTTCATTATTCTTAAGTCTTTTTCATTTCTTTCTCTATCAAAATCTTACTTCATCAGATTGCTTAGTTAAGTTTTATTTTATAACTATCGAGGTAAAAACGGTGTAAATAAATTAACTTACAAGTTTTAATTCAAAATACAATTATTATTCAAGTTAATTAATATATATAGCTTTAAAAATCAATAAGCGAACTACTTTTTATAAAAGTATATTGATAGAAAAGGTTGTCTGTGTAATTCAGACAAATGTAAGACTAAAAGAGGCAAAAGAAAATGATATGTATTCTTGATTAAGCATTAATATAAGGGTCGATGTTAATTTTAAAATAAAGAAATCTTTATGGATATATAAGGGAAAGTAATCACTTATTATCTACAGTTAACTTTTTCTGAAAATTCATCTTATATCAATTGACTATATATATATATATATATATAT
>BMAW01101096.1:222775-268241 GCA_019974015.1 Nephila pilipes | reverse complement strand
TATATATATATATATATATATATATATACTGGCTTTTTTTTGAAAACTAGTTAATGCACAAAGAATAAACAGCTAAGACTTCGTTTAGTGAGGGACCAAATATATATTATCTGCTTTTTGATGACAAACATATGAGTTATCTACTCTTAATGTAAGCTGTATAAATCTGAAGTATTTCTTGTGCGAAATGTGTAAGTTTATTTCTTAATTTTCTTTTTTTGAAAATTTATGATAGTTATTTATATAATCGGATCTTTTTCTTTTTCTTTCTTTTTTTTTTTTATGAATGATAATACATAAAATGAAACTTGGATATAAAAAAAAAATGATTCGACATTATACGGTGAATTGTTCACAAATCAAGATGTGAAATTTTTAGAAATTTGTTTAGTATTATCAATAAATTTTAAGGTACAAAACTAAAATAGAAAAGAGTTTGCACTAAAGGTATTTAAAGCTGTCTCTTTCGCGTGAAAGGAGCCTTTAAAAATAAGTTTTAAATGTATTCTTTCATTTTTTTTATTACCACCCTTTTAATTCAAGTGTTAACAATGTGATTCTTAAGATTGTGTGTTAATATCTTTCTTTACTAGTCTTGTTCCTGAAAAATGGAAAAGCTATTTTGATTCTGAAGACCCTGAATCAAAACAAAAGGTTGAAGCTCTCAAGTCAAAAATTTTGTTAAGTGGAGTGAAAGTAAATAATGGGTAAGAAAGTGTAACCTTTTCTTGAGACCAAAGATAAATTGAGTACATAAATAACAGCTTTAATATGCAAATTTCAGTTTTGAGTAAATAAATAAAATATATTCCTTAAACTTTGAATATTTATTTAATGTAAGTTGTACCTTGTGATTATTATGCTTTTTTAGCAAACTTTTAGGTGTTGATTTTGCAATATTTTTTTTGTTTTATGCTGCTGGACAAAGCTCATTCTAAATTTGCTTTTGAAAGTGTTAATTAAATATGCTTTCAGCTAAAAAAAATAAAATAAAACTGTGGTCGTTACAAATAATTTTTTTTTATTCTAAAGTATATATTTTACAATTTTATTCAAAGTTTGCAAAAGAAACATACATAAATTTTATGAAGTCCTTGTTTTTAATTAATAAAAATAATACAATAGTGGCAGTGATAAAAATATTTTTTGGAAATGTTTTAAATTCTATGGAATGTCCTTGTAAAGCAAAAGCTCTAAACAAAAGGAAAAAAAAAAAAAAAAAAAAAAAAAAGAGATAAGAAAGGCCGTAGTGTAGGAAAGAGAGATTTAGCTCAGTGACCATAAATAGATCTACAATTGCTGCTGGGTACGACCAATTTTCTTCTATTAAATTTTTTGTATGATATGGATTTGATATAAGGGATTACTTTTTTCTGTCATTATTATTACAAGCAAAAGTTATTTTAAAGTAGTATTTACTGCACAATATTCCTTAGCAGAGCTTGTTAATATTCTTACAAAAAATCAAATATAGTGATATAATGTATTTGTAATTTTTTTTAAAAAAATTCCTTTATTCTTTTAGGTATTGTTGCCACTTTGCTGGATTACTAAATGGAAAACCCGTATTATCTGATTTAGAAAGTTTTGGTAAGAATGTACTCATTGATATGTGGAATGCTGTAAAGAAAATGCACGAGGAGGTAAAACTAAATCTTCTCAATCAATTTTTCAGTTATTTATTGGAAATTTTTTGGACTTATGCTAGTAAAATATGTCATAATACTCATTGTTTATTGTTGGTTCATTGCAATAAAAAATAAATACATATTGACTGGGTTTAATTTTATATTTAATAACTTCAATACCTTTAAAAGATTTTAAATTTGCTTTTTCTTAAAAAAGCTTTTTTCACCTTTTTTTTTATTACGACAGGATCCTTATGTAGATGATTTCATGGAAGAGGAAATATGTCAGCAACATCTCTCAGAATCTTTAGATCACGTTGTAGAAATAAAAGATTCTCCAATGGAGAATTTAATTAAACAAATTCGGAAAGACAGTGGTATCTTCCTCATTACAGGAGCTCCTGGATCCGGCAAAACTACTTTTGTGGTAAGATTCATTTTCACATTCCTTTTCTTTAAAAAAAAAAAAATCAGTTTTTAAAAAAAGATATGCAATCCCTTTCCTTCGTGTTGCAGTGCAATGAATTTGTTTTGTACATCCTGAATTCTATATTTAAATTATTTCTTAAATTTTTGACATTGCAAAAAACTTCAAATTTGTTGATCATTTTCTAACACACTAAATTGTTTTTTTTTTTGTATTATGTAGATTATTTATATATATATATATATATATATATATATATATATATATATATATATTATTTTATGATACTGCTATGGAGCATTTGTGTAATGTTAATCTCTTGTTTCGATTTTACTTTTTCTTGCGAGTTATGCTCATTCTCCAAAGTTTATGCCAATAGATAGTAGCTGAAAAGAACCATATTTTCTTATTCTCTTTATGAACTTGCTTGTCAAGCAATCAACAGGACAGATGACATATTACTTTGCTGGAGAGATTATTTAAGTTGAGGTCACAGATGGGAGATATTACAGTTCTGACTTATAGTTACTGATTACATTTGTTAAAAATTGAGTTATAATTAGTTTAAAATTAGTATATTAATTACAATTTTTTTGCATCTTGTTTCTCTTATTTATAATTATTATGTTCTGTTCTCATGTAGAGGCTTTTGTTATTCCTCATAAACTCAGATTTATAAATGTTTTTGTTGAATGAAAGAATATTAAGTGTTTGATCTTATTCTTTGTAAGTCTTTGAATGAGAGAGAGAATCTGACCATTTAAGTAAAAATAAATCGAAGTAAATCCAAATAAACTTCATACTAATATCAAAATTCTGGATGATCATGTTATTTTCTAATACATAGTAAATATATGTATCAAGTCATGCTAAATTTTTTTTATTGTTTTTGTTTTTATTTTTGAATATAGAAATACTTCTAATTTTTCTCAAATTACCCTATTATATTTTTTTATTTTATGATGTAAATCATCCATATGTGTAGACACAAATTTCCTGTATTATACTTTTATTTTGGTATCATCTCTTATATCTCAAAATGCTTTGTGCTTAAGCTTTTTGTTTCTAATAATGTTTTATTATGCATTCAACAATTAGCCATTATATGCACTTAGCAATTGCATACATTTTGTATTGATAGGTGATGCATTGTTGCGTAGAAAGATGGCTTCAAATAAAATCACATGCATTTTTCTTTCACATATGATAACAATACTTTTTAATTATCATCTTTTGTATCTTTGACAAAAATAACAGTTCAATTTCTTGAAAAATAATGTTTCTTTAGATAATATTACATATTTTTACTTCTTTAATCAATTTTCTATCTCCATTGGATGCTTTTAAAAACTCTTTGAAAATTATAATAATGCATGACATTTTTTAGGAAATTATTTGTTGATCTTGAATTGAGTTATATTTTTAAAATAAAAATGACCCAAATGAATCAAAAATAATTTAATGTTTTTTTTTCAGGTTAATATGATTCAGAAATTGAAAAATTTCACAATCGTAAAGTTTTATGTTGGTCTTTCACCGAGGTCTACCGAATTATCGTTTATGCTTCAGTATATCTCCAACTCTATAGCAAATTCATTTCCAGTTTCTTCAGTTTTTCCTAAATTGAATAGGTAATTTGTTTTACGTATTTCTGAAATGATTATTTTTAAATATTGGAAAGTACATTTCTTAGTATTAATTTCTATTTTAATATGTCCTTAATTTTTTTTCTTTTGGGAGAATTTAGATGCACATGTTTTGTTAAATGTTCCTTGTATGTATGAATGAAAAAGCTATATTCAACATAGATGAATCTAGAAAATTACTTTTAAAAATTATCTCCTTAAACTTGAAACCAATTATGCCTGAGTTGAGAAAACTGGAAAAATGAATCCAAATTCATAGGCATTTCTTAGGATAGAATCACAATATCATACTACATGTTTAAATTTAATATCCCAGCTAGAACCTTAACATTTTAGCTTCCTTCTGAGGGAATCGAACAAATTGAAAGTAGTGTAACAATAAATCACAACAGCTCAAAACTGGTTATTAGCTTTTAATTATTACTAAAAAATTGAAATCTAAGTTTTAAACTCTGTTAAATCCGTTAGCCATGATGAAATATATTAATATACTCTTCTACATACTGTTTTGAAAATTTGAAATTCATAAACAAAAATTATTTTTCAATTTTATATTTTTATGCTGAACTTTTGACCCGTGTGGTGACCGGGAATGACAGAATAGTCCCACTGTAACTCATGCATGTCGTAAGAAGGGATTAAAATGGGTATCCAGCATCTAGGGGTATAGCCAGGCACCCTGCCCATGGGGATTATATCAGGGTACCTCAGGAACTTGCCTTCTTCAGGTAAGTACGGGCATCATGACCCCGAGGCCCCCTAGTGATCTTTTTCTTTCCTATGTGGTTTACTGTCTTTGGTAAACAAGCGTGATGTGCCCCCGGGTTACCTTAGTGATCCTTCTGTTTTCGACCCTCCTTCTTGTCAACCAATTTTTGACTTTTTTTCAATTTCTTTACATCTTGACCACAGTTAAAATCTTGTTTGGCGCAAAATAGCCATATTTGGCTCTTGCTCCAATAAACTTTACATTCACTCACTTACTCACTATACTGCACTTTTTGTAAAATATTTACATTTATTTATCCCATTTCTACGAAAAATTTTTGGAGGTATTTGACTTTCTCTCAAACTTACAAAAAAATTGTGATTTTAATTTCTTGTAGTCATTTCATTTAACTAGAAATGCTTGCTTTTTTTTTCTTTAATTTAATAATTCTTTTAAAAGAATCAGTGGCTACCTAAAATTAAATTTCAGTTTATAAATAAATCTATTCAAATAAAGGCAGTTTTTGAAGCCTTTAAATCTATTGAAATTCTATTAAGTATTTGTTTGCAAAATGATTGCTATTTTCTTTAGACAGGCTGTAATGCTGGTCCGCTATAAGGAACATTTGTTTTTAGTTAAGAAATTATTCATTAGCTAACACCAATTCGTAAATAACTTTGTTGCAAAATAATAAAGGTTCGATGCAATAGGAATCACGGACGTCTGAATTAATTCTTTCTAAACAGAGTTTTCATTACCACCCCCCACCCCCCTCCCAGAAAAAACCACTTCTAAATTTTCTTTCTGTTCAGATTTTTTAAATTAACTGAAAGGACTATTAGATAGGGATTGTTACTGTGCTTAATAGATGGAAATACCTGTTTCAAGCCTAAGTAAGTGTATATCTTATTTAATTTTTAGAAGCCTGTCATAATGTTGATTCCTACGTTCTCATGCTCAATATTATCTTTGGAGTTTTACAAATCCTAAATAAGTGAACGGAACACGGTGTGTTAATTCATTGGTCTTCATCTGTTCACAAAGAGAAGCTCGATCAGTAGCGGTCAACCCCTGGAGGGTGACAACTTAGTTGCTTGTCATTTGTGTTTTTACTTTTAACTTGTAACAGTTTTTATTTCCTTTTAATTACCCTCATAAATTTTTCATTTATCCTGATTTTTTTTATCAAGCAGGTGTTATCTTATTTTGATACTAGTTTTGCCTTACTAGTCAAAATTGCTAAACACTTTGCACTTTGACTTCTCCCGCGAATCTATCTCCTAATAGCTACACTCCCTCGCGCCCTTTTAACGAGATTCTGCGATGCACACCTTTTAACACCCATATAAAATAGAAATTTGTCTAAATTTTAATTTTATGGTCCAATGGATTGAAGGCATTAATTTCTCCTAAAATTCTTTTTCTATAGTGCCTGTCTTTCTCACGTTTTCTCTCGTTTTGTACTAGTTCAGTCGTTGAACATAAATTTTTCACTCAAAGGATACTGGCTTCGTTCGAAAGGGCGTTACGGTCATCTGCATTGTTCCTTTTTTTTTTTTTTTTCCTGAATAGGTAGCAATGATTTTGGTTAATAAGATCTTCCTCATTAGTTGTCTAATCTTTCTCATTTTATTAATTTCGAAACTTTCTCAATTCTGTTTATAAACTCAATATCTAAGATGAGGTATTGCCTTCCTATAGGGAAGGAACTCCGTAAGATAACACACCTTCGACCTTTGATATCCTTCATTTGAAGCATGCTTCACATGTCTTTCTTCTGATTTAAACTAAATAAATAAAATCTTAAAAGTTCTACCATTGTCCTGTAATGTACTTTGAGTAGATCTTTTTGAAAGAAACTTTTAATAAAGTAAATGAATAGTTTTAAATATTGTATAAAAAGGGAGCTATTATTTAATGAATTTGATGTAGATGGTAAAGGAAATTTAAAAGAAAATGTTTTTGTTGAATCAGGGAAGATAAAATACATACGTACTGTGTGATGTATAAAATCTGACTGTTAGTCTATAACTACATATAATTCTTTTTAAAAATAGACAAATTCCATTTATATAAAAGAAAAAGAATATTTCAATATTGGGGCTCTTTACGATGCTCATATTTCTTGCACAATAGTACGAAAAAGAAGATCCATAGTTATATAGGTAAGAATAAAGAAAAGTATGTCTACTGGAACAAAAAACAGTCATGTGTCCGTGTATTTTTTCTCTTTTTGTTATAATATACACTTTCTTTTTTTTAAAAAAAAGAGAAGTATCTCCTGGGTGCGAAGTATATTTATAATATAATAATGCAGAATCTCATCCTGCACAGCTTTTGTTGAATATTCTTTCAATTAGTGAACTAGAACATCACTTGTTGAGTGCCATTCATGTTCAACTAGCGAAAGGTCTAGAAGGATTGCTGGACTTGAAGTAATTTGAATGTCAGGGAGAGATTCTAGAAATATGCGAGTTTAAAGAAGACATATTTTGGCTAGTTGAAATAAACTAGGATGACATATGAAGGGTAACATGAAAGGTCGCAGGATGTCGTATATATATCATCGATCTGTTAAAGAAGTACTTGATACTACAAGAAATAAACTGTCATTGAATGATATAGTATTTTTCCATGAGTAATGACTCCTTCCGAGAGACTATGTGGTTTTGAAAAAGAAAATTCTAATTGAGAGCGCATACCCAACCGTCATATACAGATATGAGCAATATTTGTTTGAATATTGAACAGGGACTCATCATTCTACTCTATATGATGCCAGTCTGTTGGCGATCTGGTTGTCACTATTTCAGGTAGTTTTGGAGATATTGGGAGGTTAGAGACAAACATTTTAAAAGTGTTGTCAACTTAATCTTATCTAAATCTAATAATTTTTTTTCTCAAACGTTAAAGAAATTGAGATATTATATTTACTATTTTTTAATTTATTATTTGAAATAACTTTTCCATACATTTGGCTTAAACGATAGTTAATACTAATTTTAAGCGTTATTAATTAGATAAATTTAAAATTATGTTTGTATTATCATTACTGAAATGATTTTGCTTCTTTCCCCAGTGATGTAATGAACCAATTTCCTGATATTCTTCAAGAAGCTGTTAGCTCATCTGGAAATAGCGAGTTTGCTTTAGTAATTGATGGTTTGGATCATTTACCAATTGATGATCAAGTACTTGATTGGCTTCCTTTGAATTTACCTCAAGTAATTGCGTTTCTTAGTTTTCTTTTAAATTTTGCATTTAATTTTAAATTTCTTAAACTTTTATTCAATTAGAATATCTTAGTTCGGAGTCAGAAAATTGCTTTATAATAGAAGCTGAAATATTCTTTTGAAATTAACTAAATGGTGGAAGTTAAGTATATTTGTTAATTGAGGGTATTTTAAGATTTGGGAATTTTATATATAATCAGAAAAAAATAGAAGAATATGCATTTCTTGTGCAGATACTATGTATAAAAAAAATCTACATATAAATAAATCATTCTAATAGATTGACTGTCAAATGCTTTTCTGATGGGAATTATTTAAAGCAATTTTAGCAAAATTAGCAATTTTTTGTTTTTAACTTTTTTTGATAGTAAAGCAAGAACTATTTGAATTTTGCTTAGTATCTACATTTTTCCTTTTTTTTTTTCCTTCTCATTTGCATGTTAAATAGGTGGTTTTTTTTTATTTTAGGGCCTGAGATTGATATGCACAGCTTCTGACTCATCTTTTGCTTTTAAAGTTCTGTGTGACAGACAAACGCATGGAACTCATGTACAAATTCAAGCTTTATCTGCGATTGGTCATTCAGATCGAGAATACCTTGTAAAAAAATATCTGCAGCTTTACGGAAAAACTCTTGATGAAAGCTCTTTTAATAATCAAATGTTAAAATTGGTTACAAAGAAAGACAGTGGTATTCCTCTCTATTTAAGAATGGCATGTGATTTCCTTAGAAGATATGCTTCCTTTGAAAATGTAAGCTCATTTTTTCAATGTGTTGAAATTTAAAATTTTTCATCTCGTATAATTTTTTTTTATAAAACTTTCAAAGCAATTTTCTCTGAGTATTTAATTTTTGTAAAGTGGCTGTTTTGCTTTTTTGTTTTGTAGTTCATGTCCATGCTTCAGAGTTTGCCATCAGCGATGTCTTTACTTTTGAAAGAAATTATATTACAAATGGAAAACGAATTTGGATCTAGTCTTGTGCAGACTGCTTTAATTTTACTGTGTATTACAAAAGAAGGTATGCCTTAAATAATTTTTTCTAAATGTTTTATGTAAATTTTGTTTTTATTACATAATATAAACTTTTTATCCAGTGTGATGAAAAATTAATCAAATTATTCCCACGCATATCTGAGGTATCGCTTTTTCTTATCTCATACCATCCTCTTTCTTTTTATTCAAGCTTTAATACAGAAACTACAATAAAGCTTTGTTAAAGTATTACCATAAACAACTTTAATCTGCAAGTTTTACTTTCTCCTGAATAAATGTTATTAAGAACTTCTGTACTAAGGCTTCTGGTAAAAAAGTGCACTATCATACATTTCACAAATTTTGAATTATTTTCTATAATTTGCAATGAAAAAAAAAAAAAAAGAATCATTAAGTGTTTTTTTCCTTGCCACCTATGATGTTTTTTATTGTACAACGTTGCTATGCATTAATCTTTTTGAAGCCTTTTTTTCGCTTGTTTAATTCAAACATTTATGTGAAGTTTATGAGCTGGTACCATTCAAAAATGTTCATTATTTTAAAATTCAGCGATTCACGCACTCTTCCTTGATATTGTTTGAAAATAGTTCCGGCTAGTATGTACCAGATTGTTGATTGAATTTTATAGTTTCATTTGAACTAAGTCAATTGCTTTTCATATTCATCTCTATCTATGTCTCTCTCTCTCATTTCCATGCAATTCATTATTTGCACAAATTTTTATGTTTCCCTTTGACATAAATGGACACTCCTCACTGTCTTTGTTATTATTTGTTAGAATTATAAATTATCCAAATTCTCCCAAACTGTAGAAAATCAAATTAACATTTTCACAGCTCATTTGCAGCAAAAGTAAAAAAAAAAAAAAAAAAAAAAAAAAATTATGAAATATAGATTCATTGTTACGCTTTTATAATGACCTGTATGGAATTACATAATAAAAAGTTTTCATTCATGAATCATAAATTACTGGTTTTATTTATTTATTTTCAAATTTTGGTGCTGGAGGACAAAAGAACGGAACAGCTTGAATGCCGTCTATAATCTTTTCAGTTGAATCAGAAGGTTGCGTGGTACAAGAAGGTGTACAATTGTAAAGATCAGTTTTTTTTCTGATTTTTGCAAGTATTTTTAAATTTTTATTAAAGATCTGAAAACTTGCATCCGGCACTCTTAATTGATCATAAAAATACTTTGAATAATCGGAAAATAAAAGTAATTCCACAGAAGCCTTCCTTTTTTTACCCTCTTTCAAATGCATATTTTTTTAAAAAAATTAATTTATTTCCCTGCTTGTAATTTGTTGAGTCAGCAAAGTAAACAAGGAAAGAGGGGAAAGCAAAATTAAAAGTCCCGCCTTAGTGCGCAAGGATACATGGTAAAGACACGCTGACAAAAGGAGATTTACAATCCTTCGAGGGGGAGTCGGCCGATTTCTGGGAATTTCTTAGTGATCTTAGGATCCCCCCTAGTTGCGTAATATCCGTTGAAAGTTTGTCTAGACAGGTCGTCAAAAGATTTATGATCCTTTCCGGTGAAGTCGGCCGATTTCTAGGAATCTGAGAATTCCGCTTTTGCATGTGTATAATTATTATTATTGTGTATCACTGTTTATATTATATTTAATCCCCAAAAGTAACTATTTTATTTCAATTGACACAACTGTGTATACTTATTCAAGAGATTACCCACAAAACATTTTAACTATATTTAAGAGAAAGATTGCGTGACTACTTATTACTATTTTTTCAAAACGCCTTTGCAATAATCAGATTAAAATATATCGAATTTTTATGATTAAATGAAGAATATAGAAAAAAAAAAAATATTCTGGTTCTCAGATATGTGAACAATTTTACATGAATAATACATTTTGCAAGAACGGAAACATTATTTTACTGCATTGAAACAACGTATGGAGTAGCCGAATGGTTATGCTCGCTATTTTGTGGCTAGTGATGTTTGAGTCGAGCCGAGTGTTCGAGTCCTATTTTCCTAGAACTGCCAACATGTTTTAAATTTAAAAACAATAAATAGCTCTCATGTTTCTTCCAATTGCGATGCTAATAAATAGTCAATCCTTACAAATTTTGTTTTCAGAATTCGACCTCGAATTAGCTTCCCCCATTTCTTTAGTCTAATAACTAATGCAGAATGAAAATTATTAAATAGATAGTATATGAATAAAGGTTTGCTAATAAATATTATTCACTCAATGGGCTATAGTTTTCCATATCCTATAAATGTCGTACCTGACCACTTTTCAAAAATAAACTTGTTTTTGCGTATGTATTTTATGTCTGCTTTCGACAGTAACGAACTTAATTTTCAAAAATACGTCATAATAAATTTCTCCTGAATTTTTTATTGGATTGAAATAAAATATATGTGATACATATTTGATACCTGCTTTCACCAGTAATGAACTCAATTTTCAAAAATATATCATCATCAATTTACACCAATTTTTTTTATTGGATTGATGGGAAACAAGTATGAAAATTAATTATTTTATTTACTTATCTATTTATGTATTGACTAAAAAATCATATGTAAATTGGAATTAAGGTATGACTGAAAATAAATAACATTATTCAGAATCTTAAAAGGAAAAAAAAGGCTGCCTCTCAGCCTTTGTGTGTGGGGGGGATGCAAAGTCTTGATTGAGATAAAATTATAATTCAAGGTTGATTTAATTATTTTTTGAATATAAATGTAGATATATGATGTATTTTTTGAATATAAAAGTTTATATGATGTATCTTAGAATATAGCTTTCCTATAAAGTTCATAAAATTAGTTACCATATTTTATGTTTTATTTTTTTTCTATTAAATAGCATTATATTTTTATAAGAATATGATTTATTATAGCTTAGATTTTGTTATTTATTTGTTTGCATAAATGACGTACTAGAGCATGCTTGTCTAAAGTGTGGCCCAAATGCCTTTAAAATGCAGCCCAAACGCAAATTATGAAAATATTTAAATTTACACATTCAGTTCAAAAGTCTTTAAAAAGCAATTGTACTAATTTTATAAAGTAAGTATAAATAAATATTTTTTGGATAAAACAAAATCTTAAATTTCATGAAAGTCACGTGCTTCAAATACATTAATCGAGACACATTGGGTCACATATTAGTCTCCATTCTTTGGCTCAATCGGTATTTCTCAAATTGATACATTGATCGGCACTCAACTGAAACTAAAATTAAGTCAAGTTCATATTATGCATTTTTGGATTGACTTTAGAGAAGAATATCCTAAAATTACCAAAAGAGTTGTGGAACATATAATGTCATTTGTTTCGACCTATGTATGAGAAAACGTTATCTCTTTGTACGCTGCGACAAAAACAAAATGCAGAAACAGATTGGTTGCTGAACAGGACATTAGGTTGCAGGTTTTATCAATTATTCCAAGTGTTAAAATACTTTGAAATAAAAAAAACAATCACGGCCAAGTCATTAAAAATGTTCTTTTTTATGAATTGTTTTAATTTAAAATATTGTTGTTTTTATTCATTGATAGAATACATTTTAGAAAAAAAAAAAAAATGCCATTAGCTATCTTTCCTTTCATTACCTTTAGATAAGAAGTTTGAAGATGAAAAAAAAAAAAAAAAAGAAGCAGTACACTTTATAATTTGAGTAGGATAAAGCTTTGATATCCTATTTTTTCAGCATTTTGATCAAGAGGTTCCTTCAAGAAAACGGTAAGCTCAAAGGGTTCCCTTAGTGTAAAAGGTTGAATACCCTTGCTATAGATAATCATTTGATTAAAAACAAAAATTGAGTTAAGGTAATGATTTTAAAACTTTTGTTTTCAATACGAGAGTAATCCAAATAAAATCTTGTAAAAAAAGTAAATGAAAAGTGTATATATATATATTTATACAGAAATATAAAATTTGCTTTTTTTTTTTTTTTAGTTTTTATTAATTTCGCTCTAAAAGCAACACGACAGCTATGAAATTTAAATAAATATATATTACAATCTGTGTCTTTTAGTTACAAAAATCAAACTCTTAATAAAAGCAAATGTCCTGATATAAATTTTCTTTCCTATTGGGGCAATTAGAATAGAATACAATATTAGCAACAAAATTCAAATAATTATTTCAATTAATACAACCACATACTGATAATACAGCAACCTCATTGAGCAATTTGTTTTGACCAGGTTTCAGCTTTTTAGCCACCTAAGGGGCTATTGTTTTAGTTGGGTCAATTTTTGCGAACCAGATCACTTTTCGCGTACGAAATCACTTTCCAATTTTTAATCGTTCGCTTCAATTTTAATTACATATAGCTTAAATATATTCACTTTAATAATTAGTCATTTCCTTTAATTTTAATTACATGTAGTTGATATAATATTCAATTTAATAATTTATCGTTTGCTTTGATTTTAATTACACTTAGCTAAAATAAAATCAATTTAATAATTTACTGGTTCCTTTAATTTTAATATCGGAAAAGTTTACTATCGTCCATTTCTCGATATTTTATCGTTTACTTTAATTCTAATATTTAATTGAGTAATTTAATAATAATTACAAAAAAAAGCGCACTTTGGGTGGCAAAATCTGTTCTTTGCAAAATTTTGTATATAGAACATTTTATTATATTAAAATTTATTTTCATATAATTAATCAGTATACACAAAATTTGGAATATCACTAACATTGTCGATCTTTTATAAATCAAGTGATACGATTTTGAAAAAAATGAAATAGTAGAAACAGATTTTTTGAAATTAGAAGGCATGAAAAAAGGAATAAAAAAAAGTTGTCGAAAGGGAAGAATGACTATTTTTGAAGCAATGAAAAAGCCAGTTTCTTCCTAGTTTGGGATAGCTTTCAAACACTTGAACAACACAGAAGGGCAATTTAGCCTCAGGAGGGACCGATCCCTACCGCAAAAGCTTGCAAGAAACTGCGTAAAAGAACGATGGAGATCAAATTACCCCCATTTTCTCTTGTTTTGAATGGAGGGGGAAGAATCGAGGTGGGGAAACAGCTCTACTTCGTTCAGTTCTGTCTAGAGGAAATATTTATTACCCTGTGACGTCATTTTCAAACTTCATGATAGCTGTCAAAACATAAATATAAGAAAATGGAAAATATTAGAGCAAAATTGAAAAAATTAAAAGCATCTAAGAAGTTCCTAATTTGAATTCAAGCGAAATAAGGAAAATTAAGAAAAATAAAGCTTGTAATTTCTCTTTTATAAGAGAACTATTTACTTCTGCTCCATATGACCAGTATTGTATGAGTACTTTGTCCGCACTAAGTAACGCCCCTTCCCCCCTCCCAGTAGAGGGAGCTTTCGTCGATTCTTACTTTCAGAATCGCTCGAAGGGAGCCTTAACATGACTGGACAAAATATTGTAATACTTTTAATGTGTATTCTCCATTTGAAGTTACTTCTTTCATCCCAAAGGAAAGCAACAGCTTAGTAAAGGCAATAAGCTGAAAATGTTTTGTTATAAAAATTGAAAAATATGTTTATTAATTTTTTTGTTTTTGTTTTCCCCTTTAGGCTTAGATGACGCAGATTTACATTTTCTTCTTAGTTTGGTTTTGCTTGAGAAAGAAAAAGGAGCATTGCTTACTTTTAAAAGTGCAGTTGATCAAATAGCAAAACTGAAGCCTGATAATATGCTGTCTCAAGTTACATACTGTTCCTTGGTGCACACCATTTGTTCTTTCGCTTATGGTCACAACAGGTACATTAAACTAATTTGCTTGTTGTTGACTTATTTTGCCTATTAAATTGTATAGTAATTTGGAATGCGCTAATCAATTTTGTAAAGGATATGAGAAAAATGTAATAATTTTTTTGAAAAAATTAGCTTTAAGTATATATATATATATGTGTGTGTGTGATTTTCATAAATATTAATTTGTGTTTTAATTATTTCCTTAAATAATTAGTTTTTTTTTTTCTATTCCGAATTTTGCTTTAGTGTTGGATATTTTTAGATTGTTATATGTTGTGATTTGTGTACTATTTGTGTTATATTTATATATACGAGGAGTGTTCTGAAAGTAAAAGTTTCGTCATTTTTTTAACACGGAAACTTTATTGCCAAAACAGGAAAATTAACAATGTCATCATGAACTATACACCTTGCGTTATTTTTTGGCATAGTTGCAATTGACATTGAGACATTTACCGTAGCGTGTAATCAGTTTGAAAAAACCACTCTGGGAAAACTCGGTGCCCTACGATGCAAGGAATTGTCGTTGACGTTGAAATTTCAATGGGCGCCTAGAGCACGGGGTGCTCCTCTAGCCCAAATCTTGAAAGTTAAAAGTTACTTTGAGAAGGTGGTGTTTTTATTCTGGAGAGTAAGAGTTGATGTAGATATGGTGAAAGTTTCTTGGCATTCGGATGAGTAGAGAACGAGTTATGGAGAATTTAAGTTTATTGGAGATCTGGCGCCATCTGTTGTAGAGAAGAGGAACTTTGTTGGAAGAAGAACTGGTGGTTGAAAAATTCGGAGAGAAGGAGAGGTTGAAATCTTGCATTCGGATTGGCTGCTGAGTGAGTAGTTGCGATGCTGCGATTGGCTGCCCGCATGAGAGTAGAAATTACTATAAGTAAGGTGGGAGGGTTTTGTAAAGTCTTGGGTGAGATCGTCATGAAAATTTTATAATGGAAGAAATTAAGGAGGGTTATATTCAAAAAGGATTTTCCTGGGTCTTTTAATATTAGGAGTGATTTGATAACTCTCAAGATTCTGAATATTTGGGTTGTTAATGTTTTCTAGGGAGTTAAAAAACTTTGAAGCTAGTTTTTGGATGTGATTTTTGCATGTAGTAAGTTGTAAAGCTTTGTAAATTTCTTTATTTTTCATATACATGGAAGCCCTAGTGATCATCCTGATAGTAGAGCTCTGGGAGGTTTCAAGAATATTAGGAATTGTCTCACAAACTGCTCCACTTTGGCATTGTTTTGGATGGACCTAAGCAGGACCAATACGCAGTGTGTACGCCATGTCTGACACCGTTATGCGCCAATCTGCTAACCCCATGTCCTGTACTCTAGCAGTCTTATTTTCATTGGTGGTTGTTGTGGAACGCCCACTTTGATCTTCATCCTCCACTGTCTGTCTTCCTTCACTGAACATGCAACACCAATGTCTAATCATTTGACGAAACATAACCTGTTCACTATACACGGTCTTTCGTCGTTCATGGATGACTAGTCCCACGTTCTCATACATACCATATAACAGCACTCACTTCCATTGCCGAACACGTTGTCACTTACGTCTTGGGCACGGTGATCTTCTGCTACTCTCTTTTCTTTGTCGCTCTGCTCATGTGTCATTCCTCCTCCCCTGACACTACTTTCATCGTTAAACCAGCAATGAGTGTAGAATCCTATGGTCGTTGTTTGTTTCATCTGGTGTACCACGTGCTCTTTCAAAAAAATGATGAAACTTATTTTCAGAACACCCCTCGTATAAATATATTTAAATATACAAAATGTTATCTTTGAAAGTTTAGTTTTGCGTATTTATATTTAACATTAAAAATCAATATGTTGTAAAATTATAAAATAGTTTTTTAACTGTGTATATTTTGCTATGTTCTTTTTAAAAGAGTTCATAAAAAAAGCTTATTTTTGTGAATAATTTTTCTCTTTCAGGTTTAAGAAATTTACTTTGATTGGATCAGAATTTGAAAAGGCTGCAGAAAAGTTTTATGTGAATAAAAATTATCAAAATTTCTCAAAATCAATGCATTGCAGCTTAGCTGGTGAGTGATGTTTTCATTGTATTTATGAAATATTAAATATTTATCCGATATTGTATCTGTGTAATTCTTATTTTTAAATATATGGATGGTTTTCCAATACATTATTTTTATTTGTATACCAATTTAATTATGATGCTTATTTTTAAAATAATGCAATTGCACTTTTAAGTAAAGTGATTGATTTTTTAAAATTACTGTTTTCTTTGTAACAGTTTCATGTGTTTGGATAACTTTAATTATTTAATTTTTTTTTTCATTTAGCTTACTACTATACAATTTGTGATCCTGAAAAAGATGGTACTTGGCAAGGTCGCTCAGGGTCTGCATTTAGAGGCTTAGTCTTTCACTTGTTCAATGGACGATGTTACTTAGAGCTTGTTGACTATTTCTGCTGTCTCAGATTTTTAGAGGCGATATTTAGTGTGGAAGCAGGAAGTTTTATTTTAGAGTATTATTCATTGTTATTTGATGAAAGTCATACTGGAAGCAATGAAATTGCAAGGAAAATTAATTTTCCTCTTCTTTCATCCTTTTATGATTTTGTATCACGCAATCTACACATTTTTCAGACGTGAGTATTAATTTATCTTAAATATACATCAATTGATGTATTTTATTTATTGGAAGATAATTTAAATTGTGAAGATGTAGTACGTGTTTTTTATTGTGTAGATTATTAACCTTTTAAATGAAATATTTTGATACATCTCAATGATCAATGCTTCTCATTGTTTACCATCAACTGCTTCTTCTAGTTTCTTATATGACGAGAATTAAAAAAAAAAAAAATCTGTAATAATGATCCGTACTTCAATGCCTTTCTAAATGAATAAGATATTGACTAAAAAGGGCGATGTGATTTAGATATCACTAGTTTACAAAGACTGATTCTCCTCAATGCTGCATTTTTAATGTTATGTGATTAATAACTGCCTTTTTTGTTGCGATAATTAATGATAAAATGTGACCATTGGTAAAAACAATGACGGAAGCTCATTTCATGTAACTAAATTTTTATAACCGGTTTTAATATACGTTTCTTTACGGGTATAGAAATAATTAAGATTATATTTTAATGTATATTATTTAATATTATATCTTTTAAATTGTGTGCAACTGTAAGTCTGAAACAAAGAATTCTGATGGTAAAAAATATATATAAAATTCCATTCTTTTTATTATCAGAGCAAATGCCTTCATCACTGACATATTCCTTCAAATTCTTAAAAATGGCCTT
Organism: Nephila pilipes; assembly: GCA_019974015.1. Classification (NCBI taxonomy): domain Eukaryota; kingdom Metazoa; phylum Arthropoda; class Arachnida; order Araneae; family Nephilidae; genus Nephila; species Nephila pilipes. Next base: position 250,592 of record BMAW01101096.1, on the reverse strand, counting down.
TAATACAAGTTATTTTTGCTATTTATAACTGCTATTTTTTATACTTAAGGGCATGACAAATGAACTTATTCGTGTGTTTCCTTTTCTAGGTACCCTAATTTGGTGTTACAACAAGCTCTAAATGAGCCATCAGAATCTTTAGTGAAACTGAATGTTGAAATAAATGATTCTTATAAACCGTCTATTGTTAAATGTCTTACACGGCTGGAACAAGATCCTCGAATTGCAACTCTGAGTGGTTTCTTTAAGGTTTAAGTCCAGGCCTTTATTTATAACTCTTATTAAAATATTTTTTTTAAAAAAAAATCTCTTTAGTGATATGTTAATTGTTTTTCAAATTTAGTATTGAATTTTAGTCATGAATTTTCTCTCTCTTGAAAAGACTTAAAAGATTTCAGTTTGCAAGTAATAATATTGAAAAGAGAATTGAGTGTTGGCCACAAAAGAAATTGATAACTATCCCTCGAATAGTTTAGAATGAGTTCTTATTTATTTGTGCTGGAAATTAGGAGAGGGGAAGGGGTGCCAGCTCAGGTGTCGTCCTCGTCACTTGACTGAGGTTCAAAATTACGGGGTCCGTCGCCAATAGCCCTCGTGTTGCTTCTAGTGCGACGTTAATAAAAATTAAACTAAACTAAAATTTATTTGTGCTGGTTTTTTTAATTAATTCAGATTAGGACGTTTTGAGGCAAGGAGAAGTTTCATTTGAATTAAAACAGTATTAAGTACAGTATTAATTACAGTTTTCAAGTTAAATCAGCTTTTCAGAAGGAACTTCACACTTCAGTAAGAAGATAACTTTCCTTTATAACCCAAAAAAACATAAATATTACTCCTTTTCATATAGACCCTGTACATACAAACGCTATCAATACTTGTTGAAAAGATGACGTTAGTATTGTACTATGTATATTCGTTGGGATCAACCACAGTAATCCAAAACGATTGTTTCCTCATACATCTCGATTTAACACATGGATCAATAAGTCCCTAGACTGTGCGGTCGTTTTTTTGCGATTTCCTCCTTCAAACGCACCAGCAAGTCAATATAATAATCACTGTTGATCGATTTACCTTTTTCGAGGTAGTCAATGAAAATCACGCCATGCGTATCCCAAAAAACTGACGTCATGACTTTGCCAGCTGACTGCTGCGTTTTCGGACGCTTCGGACGGCTTTCGCCAGCTGTGCGCCACTCAGATGACTGCCGCTTCGACTCTGGAGTGTAGTGATGTATCCATGTTTCGTCCATGGTCACGTAACGACGCAAGAAATCTTTTTTGTTGCGAGTAAATAGCGATAAACAGCTTTCTGAATAATCGACTCTTTGCTGTTTTTGTTCCATCGAAAGCAATCGCGGCATCCACTTGGAAAAAACCTTTTTCAGTAAATACACTTCCATATGATATCTGTGTCATCTCAGCAATCTCACGGAGCTTCACTTTACGATCTTTCATTATAATTTTTGTCACTTCACTCACATTTTCCGGTGTAACGGCTTCCACAGGTCTACCCGAGCGTTCCGCGTCATTTGTGTCGGTACGACCACGTTTAAACTCGGCAAACCACCGACAAATCGTTGCTTTTGATGGACAAGAGTCCGGGTAACATTTTTCAATCCATTGTTTCGCTTGCACGGTGTTTTTACCCATTAAAAACAATGTTTTATCAGAACACGAAACTCGGTTTTTTCCATTTTTTAAACAAACTACAAAACGACTTTACTCCAACCTCGATAACTCAGCTGTTTCTGGTCCGATCGACTTAAAATTTTGACACGTTTCAAGCAAAGGTTCGTACTCTAGAAAGACCTGGTTACTGGTTTACTACGAGCGCCATCTCTGGGTTAGTCTCGGAACTTATTGATCCATGTGTTACCTTCAAGAATGATTCTGGTTATCATCTGGAGTGAAGAGTATAGGGAATTAGTTACCATTACCATAATGTCCATGAAGCTGATTGTTATGGTCGAGGAGTAAAGGTGTGAGTGAATGTTATACACAATGACAAAATGCTGCTTTATAACTTCACCGGAGGTATAGCGGCAATGCGCCGATATTCTCTCGATCATGTTCATCTTTTCTGGAGTGTTGTAGGCTCTGATTGTCTACTCATGTATGATATTGCAATCGATCACAGAACAAATTAAATGTTTTAGAGTCTTGAAGGAGAAGATATTGAGTACAGACAAGATACGGCTTACATATTCTTTAGACTTAGTAATATTTTTATGGAGAAAGGATTTGAAATTACAGAATCTGAAAGATGCGCCAGTGTTCTAGAAGATCACACTAATCACTAAAATATTTATATTGTTTTTATTTGGACAAAGTTAAGCTTTTATCTTAATTGTTGTCTAAGAGGAGTCTTTTTCCTTTCTTATGTTGCTTTTCCACCTGGCAAATTCTATACCATTTTTGCAAAATAAGGAACACGCAGCACTTCTACAAAATATGTATCATATAATGAATAGAATTTTTTAAGCCAATGTCTGTTATAAATTATTCCAAAATAATATTCTTTATTGTTAAATTTCTACATGATACTTATTTTATATTGTTTTTTGTAAATATTAGCTGTTGAAACTCTTTAATTTTCCACATCATAATAGAGCTTCCAATTAAAATCAAGAAATATCCTGGCATGCATTCGTAAACATAGTGTCAAGGACTTGGAATTTTTATTAATTGCCTCTGAGATCAGTTTTCCACTCTGCAATTGCTAAATTATTTTGTTTTTTAATTCATTGCAACCTCTTCGTTTGAATTGGTTTTAAAAATTGTTTCTTACCACTGTTCATTTTGAGAACGAGTTTTTGATAAACATTTTGCATTAGTTGCTCCTTTAGTAGTATCTCACTACAAGATGATGAAAGTAAATTGATGTGCAGTCAAATGTGTTATATTTACTAGAAATAAACAAGATTTGTTTTCTATCAGCATTGTGTTGCGCAGTTAATTTTTATAATAATTTACGCTTAACAATTTACGAGCATAATTATGAATAATTCGAAGTTATTTCGTTTTTTGGATAATTTTGCAATTTCTCCTGACATTTAGATATTTCACAGAAATTATAGCATGATTGTAAGGCGAAAGTTTACCTCTCTTAGTAAAATTATTAAAATAAAATATAGTTATATTCTTCTGCAAATGAATATTTAGTATCTAGAGAAAATTTAAAACAAAGCTAGGAGAGCAAATATTCATGCTTATCTCCTTTCAAATATTTAAATAACTAAAAAGAAGGCTCTCTCTAAAGCTCCTAGAGGAGAGTGTTAATTGACATTTATAATTTTTTTTACTTAACTTATAAAATATATTTATATTTACGAAATATGTATTTAACTTAGCTGTGCAACATTGTTGCTGAATCAAAAGAAAAAGTGGATTGTTAAATGACAATGGTATTTATTGATGATGAAATGTTAATAATAGACATTTTTTTGAAAAACATCTAATTGTGGTAACTAATTTACAGAATATTACTGCTGCTTCTTATGAAAATGTGACACGTCGTGTATTGTTGGGAAGTGAAGATGGGTGTTTAAAAGTTTTGGACGTTGCATCAAAGAAGGTAAGATAAACTTTAAAATGGTATATCTGGATTTTCAAAATTTTTCGCCCCCACATATTTCGGATAAATTATATTTTAAAACTTAATTTAATTTTTTTTTTATAATTGCACATTTCCTGTGAAAAAATTCAACTCTTATTAGTAAATCCATTTTTTAATTTTTGAGGGATTTGCAACAAAAAAATGTATTAAAACGGTGAAGTAACAAATTAAACTGTTCATTCTTTTCGAAATTCTTTTAAAAAAGCATGTACTTGAACACTACTATATAATAAAATTTGTTAGTGGTCGGATAAAGAAAAATATATAATGGAAGAGTTTAAGAGATTGGGGAAACTAGTGTAAAAATATTTTTGCTTAAACAAAAAGTTTTACTGACATTGTTGTTATAAGGATGACATATGTTTACATATGTTTTACATATGTTTGATACATTCCATAAATTATATTGATTCATAATCGACAATATGGTATTAATATGCTCATCACAAATTAATCATCTCTTTGAAAGAACAATAATTTAACTTTTGAACCCATTCATCCTTAAATTCATTAAAGCATATTGGAATTAGGGTATCCTTATCAAGAACTAAATAATAATAATATAAATATATGCCGATTTTTTTTAAGTTGAAATTTTAATGCCAAACAAAGAACAAGTCCTTAAATCTGCGTTTTCGTGAAAATACGTAGAAAATATTTAATCAGGTATGTCATTGTTTCCTATATAGCAATGTATGTGTTTTTAATGATTATTCAAATAGTAATTAAAAATGTATATTTTCAATATGTTTGTATTTATACAATCATTAGTATTTCCTATTTTTGTACTAAGATATAACTATGTGAGAACAGCTAAAGAGTAAACTTTCATTGACAAACATGTGTAGACAAACATTTAAAATTATGTTTAGAAATTATTTGCTAGTAACTTTTTATTTTGCAGATTATTAGAAGTATTAAAAGTCATACATCTTCAATAACTTCCATATGTTTTGCTGGGAAAAATCGAATATGCACTGCATCAACTGATACTACTTTGAGCCTTTGGAGCAGTACTGATTACACTCGGTAAGCCATATTAAAAAAAAAAAAAATCTCTCAATGTTAATTAATATCAATTTCATTTTACCTTGAATTATTGTGTTTATTTCAACTTTTTTTTTCTCTCTGTTTGATAGTTTTCATGAAATGTAATTTTATTTATTTCAGAATGCTATGAATTTGTTAATAAGCGGCTATTTTTTGTTTCAAACAAACATAAATGTTGAGGAAATGTTCGAAATTCTTAAGGAAAATTATTTTCAAGTACTTTCAATGGCTTCATATGACAAATTTTATACAACATCTGGAATTTGTTTTTATTGCTAATCATATAAAAAGATTAAAAAGTCGTTATTCTTTATTTTATACAGTAGCTGAATCATCTGAAAACATATTATTAAGGAGGCTTACTATTCTGAGATAAAGTTCCGAAATGCTGAAATTATTCTTTTATATAGAAATATTATTTTGGTCATTTGGTTTTGAGTTCTGTTTCGTCATAGAATATCTTGAAATGTGGTATTTAAAACATGTGAATTTTTTTTTGTTTCCGTTCGTCAAAGAACGAAGATGATTAATATGATTTAATGTTAACACACATACTCACACACTAATCCATTCATTTAATTCTTGTGTTTAATTTTGATTGTTTATGCCGTAATGAATATACACCTGGAGATTGTATTCCTTTTTTTGAAAAAAATTATGCTGGTTCAGATTGGAATGCTTCGTATTTATTAGAGATGTAAATGTATCAAATCTAAAAAAAAATTTAAAATGTTTCATTTCTGATATATACGACAGCCTTAAAAATGATTAAATGAATAATTGTACTGCATGGGTATGTTATTTTAGATTATTTTAAAAAGTCTTTGAATAATTTTACATTAAAAACACTTCGTTATTGGTCTTATCTTGTTGTTTATTTCATTTTAATTTCAGAGAACTATATTTTGAAATGTCTAAAATATATGAATCTAGATGAAACGCTGAAAATTCAACCTTTTTACTTAAGAATTTCATATTTATTGTGTCATAAATTTTGCAGTTTATTTTTATTTATCTTTTCCACTATATTTTCTTAGGATTTCAGTTCTGAAAGGGCATAAACATATTGTTTCTGGTTGTTGTGGAGATTCATCAAATAGCATTCTGTTGTCCTCTGGTTGGGATAACTCTGTAAGGTTATGGAGTTTGAGAGATGGGAGCTTTATTTCAGTCATAGACTTTGAGTAAATATTTTTAATGCATTTTTATTTTTAAAAATTAATACATTTTTCTTTACTGCAAACTACACTTTAACATTCTTTCATGTATCTTATATTGAATTATATATATATATATATATATTAGAGATCTAAGTTTGATGAAGTTTACTTCGTTTCTTTATATTTACTTATGTTTAAAGTGCTATGTTATTATTTAATTCTATTATTTTTTTACTTAATTATTTTCTTTTTACTGAAAAAGAACTATACATAAGACACAAGTTTATTAATATCATATAGTTTTGATCCTGATATTTTAAATTTTGTATAGCTTTAAAGATTTTTTTTTTAATTTTACATTGAGCATTTCAGTCTGTATTTTTTGTATCTTAAGATTTTATTTTATAAAAAAAATGTTATAAACTTTGAAATATAAAATTCTGTCAGGAAAATGTTCTATAAGAAATAACTTATATATATATCCCACAACAACTGTTAGTTCCCTAAGAGTGGTAGCCTTTTAAAGGGCCCAGCCTAACGTTTTTTGAACTGTTAGTTCATTAATCACTATGCTGTGGAAGAGCGAGAGGCGAGCTTTTGGCGTGGTGACGTATTTTTCTAGCCTCAGTTCAATTATTACAACTCTGCGAGCGTTCAGAAAAAAAATTTAAAATCGCTCCTAAAGCATCTGTTCCTGATCGTAAATCGATTGTCCAACAGGTGGACAATTTTATGAATACCGGTAGTGTTTCTAAAAAAATCTAGGAACTTCAAAAACAACCAAGAATACCAGAAAACGTCAAGAAAGTGCAGAAAAGGCGGTTTTGAAATCCCCTAAGAAATCTACGCGTAAACATGCAGCTTCTCTTTGACTTTCTCATTGTACAGTGATACGAATTCTTCATGAAGATCTGAAATTTCATCTGTACTATCTGGCAGTGGTGCAAAAACTTAATCCAGGTGATTTTCTTACACGAAAACGGACGTGTGAAGCTTTTGTTGAAAATTCCTCTGATGATGCCGTTGTGTTTTTCAGCAACGAAGCACATTGCCATCTGTCAGGATGCGTGAACAAACAAAACATGCGATATTGAACTGGAACAAACTCCTGAGAACTTCATGAGTGATCCCTACATACAGAACGTGTGACTGTTTGGTGCGCGTTTTTCAGAATCGCCATTATTGGACCACGGTTTTTTGAAGAGAACAATAAAGTGGTTACAGTCACTTCTGAGTGTTATCTCAAGATGGTGAATTTTTTTTTTCTGCCTTAACTTGAAGAAATGGATGTAAAAAATGTGTGGTTTCAACAAGATGGCACCACGGCCCACACAGCACGAATTTCCATGTCTCTCTTGTGTGAACACTTCCCCGAACGTTTTATCTCTTTAAGGGGTGGTTTAGAGTGGTCAGCGCGCTCTTCAGATTTAGCACCTTGTGATTTTTTTATGGGGATATTTTAAATCCTTGGTGTGTACCAACTGTCCGAAAACCCTCCATGAGCTGAAGAACAATACTCGTGATGCTATCGCCAAGATTGACCCAGAAATGTTGGACAAAGTGGACCAAAACTTCAGATTTCGACTCTCCTAATGTATTGAGTAGAACGGTGGCCACCTTCAATATATAATTTTCAAAAAGCAATAAAAAAAACTTTAAATATACCGCTATGAAAAAAGGAATTAAAATATCTTGAATACTTTTTGTTTTATCATTGTTTTAAATAAGGAAGTTCTCGCGCCTCACAATTTATATATTTATTTGTATATTGTTACAAAAATTATTATTATATAGCACTCAAAAGGTAAACTCCAAAAGCAGATTAACTCTCTCGGCTCTCAGCGTATTTGTACCTTTTAAGGCCAGGTGTGACATCACACCGAAAATTCATGAGAACTGTTGCATGAGAACCGTTTTGCCAAAATCACCAAGTCCGTTGCCAAATGTGAAGGGTTCATCGCTTAAACTCTCTTTTGCTATTTAATGACATATCTGTAAATGCATATTTTGCTTGATAAGAGAACCGTTGCAGGGAAACATCAACTCATGTTTATAACTATAATTATATTTATATTTTCTTTTCAGATATAATACATTCATACCTACCTGCCTACCTACCTTGTATTTCATTTAGCAAATTCATTCGATGAAGAATGTATATTCTATTTTGGTAGAAACCATTTAAACAAAAGAATCATATAATTCAATAAATGATCGGAATGCATCAGTGATTTTTATTTCTTGCGTTAATATTTTTTTAAAGCTGGAAAATATTTCCTTTTTTTTATTATTCTAATTTTATTGCTAATATGAAATAATGCTTTATAAAACTTTCATTTTCTCATGCTATGCTCAAAAATTACTGAAACGATATTTAACTAAATTTGTTTTTCGAATTTCCTGTTAATTAAAGATTTATTAACATACAAGTATGCTTCCAGATGTCCTGTAAATTGCCTTGATCATCATCCTCAGAAACAACAAGTTGTTTGTGGATTATGGAATGGAAATTTAGAAATATGGGATACAGTTTCTTTACAAAGGAATAACGTCAGTAATTGTTTAAAAATACTTATTTTATTTTCATTTTTGTGTTCATATATAAGATTTTTTAAAAACTCAAGTTTCAGATTAACTTGTGCACCTTTAAAGAATTGTATATATAAGAATTTTCATTAAATTTTTTTCGAAATTTTAATTTATTTATTCACTCTGATAAGGGATAAGAATTATGTTTTTTAGTTCTTACTTGCAAATTTTATCAAAATATAATGTAAATAAATATTCATTTACCTTAAAGAATCTAATGATTGTGGAGAGATTTTGTTTTTACAGATATGATTTATAAAACTACATAACTGTATCATATTTTTGAAAATTTGCTTTTGCAAATATCACTAGCTATTAATATACTTTTAGGCTATTCATATTGAGTTCGAAATCACTAAAAATATCTAAATGAAGCCTTCTGTAATTCAAACCGATGAACATATAAATTACACTTTTAAAAATTATAGTTTATTTTAATGCATTAATTTTTAAAAAATATTTATCAAATTAGCTGATATTGTAAAATTTGTTTTTGTAAGATGCAAAAATTTTGTGTTTCTTGATGCATTCAATTTCTGATTCGTATGAGCACATAATTATTTGTACATTCTATGTGTTCTTTATCTATGTTGTTGAATTTTCTTCTGAAATTAAAGTTAAATTTAATCATGCTTAAAAAGAATTTTAAGTTAAATATCTGAATGAGTACATATTTCAGTTGTAGAAATTCATTATTATTCTATTTTCAGAATTTTTCTAGATTATCTTAAATGATTTTACTGTATTCTTTTGTGAACGTTGTTAATGAATGCTGTGCTATGATCAAGCATTTTTTAACAGTAATAGTATTTATTACGGTTTCCGGTATAGCCTTTTCAAATGTTAACTTTGTTATTTTTATACTGATATAGTTACATTATATATATTATCTCCCTTTTAAATACATTTTCCATATTCTCCTTATTCTTTCAGATTCTTCCAAGTAATAGCTCATCAGTTAAGTCGATAGCTTACACATCTGATGGTATCAATATAATTTCTTCATACATAAATTCAGATGTGATTATCTGGTCATCTGAACTGGGATTAAAGGTAGAATTATGTATTTACGTTTCCAGAATTAAATAAGTTGTAAATTGTAAGTGATATATGTTGTATAATTTTTGACAAGATATCTGGGATAAATCTGTGAACCATTAACAGAAATGTATGAAATAGAAAATTCTTTTCCTCTCTATCTATTTTTCTCACCTGTTCTGGGAAGGAAATAGGAAATTTTTTTTTATATAATGCGTTATTTTGTTCACAAAGTACTTCTTTTTTATAGATTTCAAGTCTTAAAGGACACACTTTACCAGTGAAATCTATCAGTTATTCACCTTTAGGAGATGTGATTGTTAGTGGAAGTGATGACTGCACTCTCAAAGTCAGTATTTAGCATTATTGTTCAATCAGTCTAAATCAGATGTAATGATGTAAATCAATTTAAGGTTATAATTAAGGTTTTAAGGCTAAAATTCTGTGAATTCTGTGCTTTTTAATGTTATATTATATCAACTTTGGAAATCCTTTACTTTTAGTCTTTTATATGTAAGCGTATTCTTTTTATTAAATTATAATTTAGTTTAATTCTTTCCTTTGTCTCTAAAATGTCTTTCGTTTGATGATAAAGATTGTTTAGATTCTGTTATATCTTTAAGTTCTTTATTTTATCTTACATTTATTGAAGAAAAGTTTGAATCACAATTTGAAAAAAGTTATTAAAATTTTCTCAAAAATAAAACAAATAATAATAAAAAAATTATGCGATGTGTTGGGAGAAATCTTAAATATTTTAACTTAAAATTTTTAATATCTGATATAGGATACAACACCAAATTTTTTTCAGAATTTCCCATTAATTTTAAGTTGTGAATTGACTAGTGCATTTTTATTTGGCCGGGAAACATGTATGGGATATGTTCTAAGAAATTTATTTTAAGTAGGTATTTTGCGATTTAATCAATCTAAATATGGTAGTCTTAGTACCAGCTCGAGATCTGTACTTAGACTCGTATTGTTATGTTCCATATACAGTGACTGCCATAAAATAACTATTTTCACTATGTTGAATGGTTCAATAAAATTAAACAGGAGTATTGATAACTTTCACACAACCATTCGCATTCTTGATTTTCGGATTAAAATTCTGTATGTGGTTAGTAACTTTATTTCGTATATTAATATTTACTGCTTTTCAACATCGGTATCTATGCATCCTCGTCAATAATAACTTCACAACCTTTCTAGATGACCACGTTGTGTACCTGCAAATGCGAGACAATTGATCAGTTATTGTAATTATTTTTGCTACTGAATTCATAACATTTTTACTGTCAGCTGTATATTACTAACTTATTTACTGAGTCTATGTTTAAGCTGTTTGATATGTAAGATTGTTACTCAAATAATCGTTTGTTCCATATTGAAATGTTCACATGGCATTGCATGCAGTCGTTTAAACGTTATAAACAATTATTTCCTTTATTATTTTATTTGTTAGGTTTGGCCTACTGAATCTGGCCTTCCTCTTAGAACTTTTTCTGCTTGCAAATTTTGTCCTGTTAGTTTGCTGGAAATAATTTCGCCTAACTATTTGGCAGTTGGATTTCAAAATTCTGATATATGGATCTTGGACATGAACACTGGTTAGTATTTTATATTTGATGAATATTTTATAGTGTAATATCAATCAATTTATTTTCTATTAATATATGAAGTTTCAGTGATACATGTTGATTAAATGATATTTTACCCAAGTGACATTAAGATTCTTTTATTATGTTGAATTTGAAAAAGGGAAAAATAAAATGTTAATGATATTACTATTTGTTACTTAAAAATGATACCATATTAAGTTTCATGGGTAATTGTCATATATTTCAGTGGTAAATCTGTGTAATTGTGGTAATAGTTCAACTATTAAATGCTAGATGTAATATCTAACTTTTTTAAATACATAATGCCTGTGTCGAATTATTATATTGCATCTAAATTCATGTTGTTCTTAATTACTTTTTTGCGTTTCATAGTATGCTAATAAATATTTAATTACTTGCACTTTGCATTCCCATATTAAGAATATTTAAAGGAGCTATTTAATTTAAATTTACACACATATACGCACGTGCGCACACGCACACTTATGTATATAAACACTCACACTACTACGCGAGACACTGAAAATGCAACACCAAGAAGTGGGTAGAAAATTATGCAAATTTCAGGGTAGACGAACGTCTCCGAGTAATGCAAATAATGTGAAATGCGCAGCTCTCCAGCTCAATTTGAAGAAGATATAAAAGAAGGAACCTGCTGAATGTTCAATTTTCGTGCCGTTATTTTTGATAGGGAAATCATCGCAGAAAATTTGTTCTCGTCTCAGAGGACGCATGTAATAGTAGACAATGCCAGGCTGTCGTCAACGGAGGCAGTCCCTGCAGACAGACGATTTTACGAGGTGCATGGTGATCGGACTGAGAAGGGCAGGTTGGTTTATACTACAAATCTCAACTGACACACACCTGGGCGCGTCTACGGTGCATCGGCTGTGGCGAAGATGGTTGGAACAAGGAAATGAGCATCATCATCTAGGAATAGCAAAAACACGAAATACATCAGCAAGGAAATCCGTAACTTACTCAGATACAGAAACAGAGCCAGAAAAAACTGGCAATTTACGAAAAATCCTGCTGATAAAACACATCTTAATAAAGTTAATAAATTAATCAGAACAAAAATAAAAGAAGAAAAACATAAAAACGGGACATCAACACTTTCTTCTCTAGACCCCGACGATGGCTCCCTCTGGGGAGCAACAAAAGAGTTAAGAAAGAAATCTTCTAATATTTCAGCCCTAACAGGCCCTACAAGTATCGCTCTAAGTGACAAAGATAAATCCGAAATCCTCGCAGACTCCCTTCAAAAACAATTTCAACCAAATAACATCCACACACCAGATCATGACAAAACAATAACACATATCGTTCACGAATTTTTTAATAACGAAAATAATTTTAACCAAATCCCACCGATTGACCCCTGCTACCCATCAGAAATCATAACTTATATCAAGAATCTCAAAATAAATAAATCCCCAAGTCATGATGGGATTACAAATAAAATGATCAAGAATCTTCCCCTCCCCACTATTTTTCAAATCACCAACTTAATTAACTGTATGCTAAAAATCGGTCACTTCCCAAACCAATGGAAAACAGCAGCCGTCATTCCAATTCTTAAACCAGGAAAAGACCCTACAAATCCCGAAAGTTATCGCCCAATCTCTCTACTTCCCATTCTGGGAAAATTATCTGAAAAAATTATTTTAAATAGACTAAACAATCATCTGTATACAAACAATATCATTATTCCGGAGCAGCGCGGCTTTATGCCACAGCTCTCCACTACTCACTAACTAATGAGAGTTAAAAAATATATTAAATTAGGATTTGAAAGCAGCGAAAAAATTGGAGCTGTTTTCCTGGATATCCAAAAAGCCTTCGACCGAGTTTGGCATACAGGATTAATATACAAATTAATTAAATATAATACCCCACCTCAATTAATTATCTTAATTAATTCCTACCTTAATAATAGAGACTTCATTGTAAAAATTAATCATACATATTCTACAAAAAGAAAAATAATTACAGGAATCCCACAAGGATCGCATCTTGGGCCAGCCCTCTTCCAAAGTTTCGTGAACGATATCCCAAAACACGACAACACGATTCTCTGCATGTACGCAGATGACACAGCGATACTTGCTAAACACAAAACCCCCCAAATTCTAGCTCACCATATCAACAGACACTTAACAAACTTGGAAGACTGGTTTTCCAAATGGAAAATTGCCATTAATGTCTCAAAAACAGAAGCCGTCTTCTTTACAAGATCGCCCGCACCATTAAAACCAAATATTTTTATCCAAAATGAACAAATTCCCTGGTCTCACTCAGCTAAATATCTCGGTGTCATATTAGACAACAAACTCACTTTTAAAGATCACATCACACACATCCATGAAAAATTCCGGCTCGCCGCGAAAAATTTTATTCCCTTATTATGTCGGAATTCAACTTTATCTATAAAATACAAGTTGCTTATCTATACGCAATTTCTGCGACCCATCCTGACGTTTGCATGTCCAATCTGGAATGACGCTGCCCAAATCCATCATAATAAAATTGAAATTCTACAAAATATGACAATAAGAAAAATAGCTAGAGCTAGATGGTATATGAGAAACGAAGATGTCAGAACCTCCCTTAATATTAAAACACTCCAAGAATACTCCACTTTCATAACTGATAAATTTAATAGCATTTTTCTTATTAACCCAAACCCTTCGATCCAAGAAACCAAAAACTATAAACGGACTTACACTAATACCAGAACGCGAATTACTTTTGTTAATCTTACCCCTTCTTAACACCATGAATCTACCAACCAATAGGAAACCCTCCTACTCACACCGTACCTAGCAAACTCCCCTCTTGCGATCAAGTCAACATACCCACCCACCCACCCACCCCTAGCAGCTCCTTCCTGATTGGACAGCAACTTACTCCTTCCACTCATACTCCCCTCTTCACTAAGACTTCAATTATCAAGCTGAATTTTCTCATGTTAATAGTTCCAATTTCAATTTTTCTCTTTACATTCATTTATAATATTAATTTTTAAACTTTAATTTAATAATGGGCAAGTAAACATTAATCAAGGTTCAACTCAGATTGGATTAAGGCCCATAAAGGGCTAGGTACTCCTCATAATATATTCACTGCGAACAAGGAAATGTGGCAAGTTTGAGGGGTACCAGTGCAGCCAGAGTGACGTCAGCATGCGTGGATCGACCCATCCACCTAAAAACGGTGGCGGACGGACCTGGAAATTCCTTCCTCCTCCATTCTGCAGCATGTTCAAGACACCCTGGATGTTACCGTACCGACCAGAACCATTTCCCGTCCATTGGTTGCTCGTGGCCTGCACTCATGGTGTTCATGAAGAAGACTGCCTCTGACCCCACAGCATAGACGCTAACGTCTTCAATGGGACCGGGCTCGAGCGATGTGGGCGAAGGAATGGCGCAGAATCATGTTCTCTAATGAGTCATGCTTCTGTTTCTCCAATCATAATCACCGCTTACGAGTGAGGCGTCGACGTGGAAACAATTCCAATCCTGCAGCAATCGTGGAATGCCCCACTGTGGTTTGAGGCGCAATTGTCTATGATTCCAAGTCACCTCTAGTTCGTACTCAGAACACTATGATGGCCTAACGATACGTGGATGATGTGCTGTGTCCGGTGACACTCTTGTACCTTCAAGGGGTGCCCAATGGTCAGTAGAATAACACCGTTCACATCAGCCAACTTGCTCTGCAAGGTGTACATATGCTTCCCTGGCCACCGTTCTTTCTTGATCTTTCACCGATTGAACACATTTGGGAAGGGATTGGACGTTATTTGCCGACCCTGGCTCTGCCGCGTTCAGAAGACGAACTGTGTCAAATGGTTGCAAGGGAATGAAGATGTATTCCTCTTAACGCCATCCGTACTCTCTTTGACTCTGTACCTAGACGTGTTGCTTCGTGTATCGCCGTCCATGGTGATCCTACAACCTACTAAGTCTAAACTGTTCTCGCTCTACATTATGCTCATAATTTCGAAACAAAAATAGAAAAATCTGTGGATGGAACTCTTTGGGAAAAAAGTATTCACATTTGAAGATCTTAGTGGTCATGCATATGTGAATAGGGAGGAAATAAATGCTGCAAAATATATTTCCCCTGGCGAAGAATGAAAGGAGGATTTATCTTCTATCAGTTGGTTCATTTAACATATATGATATATATTTTTATACTGTTTTTTGACTAGTGAATGATATAGAATATATGAAAGATTTAGAACTGCAAAAAAAATGAGAATGGCTGGGTCAATCCGAAATGCCAGATATTCCTTACTAAAAGGATATCTAAAGGAATTTTATTCTTACATCTACTTTTACATCACAATTTAACTAAGCCTCAAGGAACACTTTATACATAATTTTTAATATTTAGAGCTGGAAGAAACAAAATAATTTTGAGATACAAATAGGTTCAAAGAGTTACCCAATCAAGAAAGAAGAATATTATTATATTAATTAAATATTCTTTTAGAATATTACTTATATATTTAATTTCTATGTATAGTTTTCTCTATTTTTATACCATATTTATTTAACATTAATTCGCGTCTTTTACACAATGTTATAGTAACTGATATTCTGATTAAATAACATTATTTTAAATGGCTAATTTTAAAGCCTGTGTGAACAACATAGAAATATCCTTCAAATGTACTTATGCAATTATTCTTGTTTTAGATATATATATATATATATATATATATATATATATATATATATATATAAAGCGTTTTTAAATTTCTCTTGACAAATAATTTGTTTTGTTTCCTTCATATTCATAGAGTTTAAAAATTTTAATTAATATCTTACACATATAAATTTTGAATTTTATTTTAAATATGCAATGATGGTTATTTTTTTATGACTAATTGATTTCCTTTTTATTACATGTATTTGAGTTTTATGTATGCTGAGTTTCAGTATCGAACCCTTTTAAGAGAGAGAATTTCCTCTTTATACTAATCATCAAATTACATTTCTTAAATGCCGTTTTAACTTCTCATTGTTTTTTTCTTTGAATCTTCGATCTTGAAAATAATCGCCTCGAATTGGTTGAATCAATACGCATTTATTGCTCTAATTCACAACTAAAACATAGTTTTGGGAGTGTTGGTACAAAATGAAGGTTATTATTATTTTTATATTTGAGGATACTTGTAGATAAAGTAATAGACGGTGACAATGATGCTATTATCTTATTTGTTTGACTGATTATCCACTTTTATATATATTTAACATAAATCTTAAAAATTTAACTCGTTACTATGATTTTCAATTTCTAATGATCTAGATAACTTTGTGTGATAATTTACGAGTGCGATTCAAAAACTACGGCATTGGGAATGGGAAATGGGGTATTAGGAATAGTAATGGGTAACTCATAGTTGACCATGATTTTTTTAAGAAGTCTATTAGTATGATGCAGCCCAAAAAATCATCACCATAACTTTTCTGGATGATGAAGCTATCTTCGCGCTCTTTGAAGTTGATTCACTGGAAACAACCCATTGTTTTGTTTGGAAAAAAGGAATCCAGGTCTCATCGATGGCGACATCTCTTTACAAAATCCGGACGACAATTCGACGCTGCAGCAATCAAAACTAACTTGTGAATATGTCATGTTTGGTTTGGCGCATTTTTACATAAGGTAACAACCATGATAACTTCAACTTGACACAGCAGCGCCATCTGATAATTTGGGTTCTTTTAGTAGAATTAAGCTCTTATTTTTGCAGATATTGGTTAAGTATTTTCATGTATCTTATAATATTTTTACAATAGCTTATTATAAGCATTTAATCGTTTATTACAAAAGTTCAAAAATGTTCTGAAATAGAATAATTAAATAAAATTTCTCTGTTCTTAATATTTCAAGGAACCTGTAGTTTAAAAGTATAATAGTTACACAATTCTTTTTGCCAGGTTTTTCAAAATATAAATCGTTTCCAATTTGGACAAATTATTTATATTATTTAAATTAAAAATTCTTCAATATTTAAAAATATTTTTCATTAATACATAAGATTGCTTTATTATTGTATGACGTGTTTGCATGTACTCATTAGATTTTGGGAAAGTAAAAAAATTCTTAAAATGAATCTAAAACTTCTTAAAACTCCTTATACATTACCCCATCCATAAATCCAATATGTTTTGCGATGAATTATCTTTTGAAGCTCGTTCAAAATTCCTTTGTAAAAATGTAATCTGGAACAAATGAGCATTTCGTACAAAATGAGCATTTTTCATTTAGAAATTGGGAGCAGTATACTAGTATATAAGATTTCCTTAGTTTAATTTCTTATTTATCTCGTCATCAATGCAGCAATATGGTATTGCTTGCCAAACGTTTATTAAATTTCAGTGAACTTTTGACTTTGTGGAGATTTTCAGAAGATTACTCATTTTAAAAACGGTCTCTATGTCTTACGTTTTCACGTCATTGAGTTAAAAGTATAAATTCTTTTGTATTCTCAGAAAGGACGATTAAGATTTTTAAAATTATTTATTAAAGAGAAGATGCTTCTTTGCATTGGAAATGTCCAAACTGCATTGATTAATTTCTTTCAGGATGTATTGTGAGTAAGATGGCTGTAGACGCAGACATTATTTCTTGTTTTAGTAAATTTGAATCAACTACCTATGTATCCAAAGAGAAAAGTTGGGTCGATGTTTCTGTGGTATTTGGAACTCAGTCAGGAAAAATATTGGTAAGAATTTCTCTTATTTACTTTTATCATAAATTAAACATCTAGAAATTTAGCCTTGTTATAATTCTCATTTGTGGGAATCGAATTTAAATAATTTGGATCAAATGTAAAACTAGGTTTAAATTCGCTATTTGTACCAATGTTGATTAGATCATCTTTGGTAAAAATAATGAGTGACCTTGTTTTACATTTTTTCCAAATTATTCAAACATGATTCCTACTAAAGAATATTGTAATAAAGCTTATTTTTTTGGTGTAGAATTCATCATAAAAACAATATTTATGAGGGTACTATTTAACGCCTAGAAATTATAATGCGACTTTGGTAAATAATTAAGCTTAATTATGGTGAGTGTTCATATTTACAGAGTAATGAACAAAAGGGGAATATTTCCCCATTTTCTCAATTAGAAGAATCGCTATGGACATCTTCCGGAGGAACGTGTATCTTTACCTCCTTGTTCTACCCTTTTCGTCTAGCAGACTGAGTAAGCGGCTGTTTTTGTCTCGCCTTTCTTCTCTCGTTCTGCATGCTTCTCCACCACTTATAAAATATTATCCTAAATTATTTACATCGTAACAACAACTTAATTATCCAAAAGTTTGACAAAATTAAAAACTACGAGAAATTTTTTAATTATTGCTTTAAAGATGATTATTGTATTAGTTTATCAAAGACTCATGTACGAGAAGAAAACTATGAGTGCAAGATTTAAATTTAGATTTTTCAATTTTATTTGACTCCATGTCTTACTTATGTTGTTGTATATAACAATAATTAAAATTTTCTTTTATTGTAAATAGATTTTCTTACTGATGGAAATAAACTGCATAGTTATGAAATTTTTGCATAAACAATGAAATATCTTTTTATTCTTTTTTCAAATGCATGCCTGATTACTGTTTTTATCAAATTTGCTGCAAAACTTAAGAATTCATAAGTAATATGACTTTCACTATTTCCAAACAAATTAGTGGCAGTATTTGATTAAGTTTTTCTTGTTGCAAAACTGTTCCCGCCAAGTGTGTGGATCATCCAAGATACTGTCTTGGTGTTATAGTATGCTGTTACTCTATTCTCTTATTTGTTATTCATTAATTTGTTCATATTTACATTTTTTTGATATTATGGAGATATTCAGATTTTTATGCAGTATAGCTAAAAAGGAAGGGGGGATCCAATTAACTAGTTATAACCCCACAATTCATTTCTAAGTCTGAATTTGCTATTGGAAACATTTTGAATTTGCTTTGGTCTTGATTTTCTTTTAAGTTATAATAATAGAATATTTCATACAACTTTTCATTATGTTTGCTGTTTTTCATTTATTATTTTAACACACACACACTCGCATACAATCGTTAAGAATATTTGTTCAAATTAAAATCATACCAATTATATTTTTCAGGCATAATTTTTAGTTCGTATTCTATTTTACCTAGAAATTTGTTATTGCTTTTGACAGTTATAAAAAGAAACTTTTCTTGTTATAATTAATTGCAAATATAGTAATTCGGATGTGTGAGGTATGTATAAATTCTTTTCAGAGAGGCATGAATATAAGTACACTGTATAGTTTTTACTATATTTTGTGGTATAAATAACACAACTAATGAAATAATCTCTCATTCTGGTAAAAAATATCTGTATTTAGTGACCAAGTTGTAATTTATGTAAAAAACAGAATAATTACTTAAATTTTATTATGAATAAATCAAGTTATTTTTACAATATTTTTTCATTTTTCAAATTCTAATTTTTGTTGTTTCTTCAATATTTTATCAGGTAATTCTGCTTATTTTTATTTACTTTTTTAAAATTAATCATGCTGTGCTATAGTCAACTTCAAAATTATTTATCATTTTTTTTCATGCTATAATGTATGGAATAACATCAACATTTTTGAAGAATTTAATATCTTAATGACTAAGTCAAAATACATTCTGTGATATGCATGTCTACCATGTCGCAATATGTATATTTGCCATTTGTAGATTTTTTGCATACCTTAATTTCTTTCATTTTTGCTTTCTTGGAAGATTTTCCCTTTGATTATTAAAGCGTCTTTGTTATATAAAGCAAATGGTTAGGAGTTTATGGGAACTACATTGAATTAAATGTCACATGAATAAATGGCAGTAATCAGACGAATGATTAATTATTTTAAACTATTAATTAATTTCAAATTAATTAACAATTAATTAATTTCAAATTAATTAACAATTAATTAATTTCAAATTAATTAACAATTAATTAATTTAAAATTAATTAACAATTAATTAATTTAAAATTATAACAATGTTCATTGTTAACGATTCATTAATTGTTCACACACAAGAACAATAAACATATACGAATAAAATCCTTGGAAATGTCATGAGAACATATTTTTTCTGGAATCAATGAACTCACATTTTTATTGTTACTGATTACTTTTTATTTCAGGTTGGAAATATATCTTCATCAGAAATTACAACTGTGGGAAATGTCCAAGCTCGTATTACAACCCTTATTCATAATACAAGTATAATTGTCTGTGGTAATTGTGAAGGTGGCATTGGATTATTTTCCTATCCAGAACTGTAAGAAAATTTTTTGAGTTGAAAATAAAATTTATTTAAAAATAAAAATTTAGTGTATTTTAGCATTTGTGTTATTTCAGTGAATCTTTTTGTATGTCAAAAGCACTTGAATTTCCGATCTTTTTTATCATATTTAGCCCTTTTCGTCTTACTGTATTTGTGTTTCAAGTGTATCTTTTGAGCTTTGGATAAATTTTGAAATCATTTGTAGCTTATTTTGTGGTTTATTATTTTACATTTTGATTTAATTAAAGAAAGTTATAATGTTTTGTGTTATTTTAAAATTCCATGAACACTTTATTTCTTAATTATATAGAAGAGAAAAAAATTATGAAATTATTGAGAGATTCTTAAAAATATTTTAAAAAGCGATTTAGAATATTTATCGAAGAAGAGGGTTGATGGTATTAGCGTTACTGTACAGTAAATCTTTTCTGGGTAAATTCTGTGTAAGTTGCCTTATTTTTACGTATATTCTTATAATAAAACAAAATAAGGAAAACAGTAATGCACAATATATATCAATATATTGTGCACAATATATTGTATGTATATCAATGTATATATATATCAATATATTGTATATATATCAATGCACAATGTCTCTAATCATATGAGTTCCTTACCATTATATTAAAATTAAGTAAATTGTATTAATTAATCTCCCTAATTTCTTTACATAATTGTATGTGTAAATTTATTACATTAAAATTCCTTTTGTAAAATTTAAATGTATGTATTTGTTATTATTGCATTACTTATAAATTTAAACTAGACATAGCAAAATTGTTTCCAATAAAATAAAGGTGTGCATTTCATGATTCTGGAGAGTTTTCGAAAATTCATTGATCAAACGTTCTGTGAGTAGGATCTATCACTTGTTTAAATTTCTGTATATTACTTTGTGCGCCATATTTCGTTTCTTTTGTGGAAAGGTATTTGTATTATGTCTTAGCAGTGATGGATTTAATAACTGTCTCACTATCTTCATTATTATTTTAAGTATTAAAAGAATAGAATTAGAGAGGTTCCTGGTTATGTCAATACCAGTTTAGCAGTAGGTGAATTCTTTGAAGAATTAGGATTTGGTTCTATTGAATCCCACCACTCACTTTAATAACATACCTTTCTGTGTATTGAATATTACTGTTTCATATTTTTGCTTGATTTTCTTTTTACTATGTATTAGTTTAAGTGTAATATTTTGATATAAAAGTGTATTTGTGCTTTTTACCAGGTCTTGCAGAGTTGTGAAAGGAGCACACAGTGGTTCAATAACAGCTTTGAGTTTATTTAGTGAAGATAATAATGTATGGATTATGTCAACTGGAAGTGATAAAGTATGTATATATGTATATATATATATATATATAAGCGTTTTAAGATTTCCATTATATATAATTTTTACTTTACTTTACTCTCTAGAGAATAAAATTATGGGAGATAGATTTTGAAGAAATTGCCATGAAGGAAGAATTTTATTCAAAACATAATGATATTGTTACCTGTTGCTGCAAATATTATGGTTCAAATGTGAGTAATGTTCAAGTAAATAATTTAATTTAATGTTGCTATTTTTTTTTACAATGCAATGTTACTATGTTTTTTTAAATACATTTTAAATAGTTTTCAGTTTTGAAAGAAGATTTTCGTACTAACAATTTTAAAATATTTCAAGGAAAAGCAAAGCTGTTACTTAACTGGCTCCCATGATAATACTGTGATTTTAGAATCTGAGGATTATAAATCCGTTTTCGAAGGATTGAAGACCAGTGTCATAAACATTGCGTACTCTGTGAGTAATAGTTTATTATTTTTATTGATTTTGAATTCAAACTAGAGGGAATTATTTTTATATTTTAAATGAATTTTCTTTTAGAATAACTGTATTGTTGGATGTGGCAGTGACGGTAGTATTGCATTATGGTCTAAAGATGGAAAATTGTTGAGCTACACTCCTGGAATTGAGCAGTCATCTATTGTTTTGTCTTTCAGAATTGACGAAGGTAATATTATTTGACTATATGATAGCTGGTAGTACTAGAACTAAGCGATGACGAAATTTGGTACAGTATTTATGAAAATAATGGGATGTAGAGTATATTTTTGTTAAAATTTTATGAAACTAAAGGTATCTAAAAATTTTCTGAATTGACATACAATATCAGTTTACTGATTTACCGATTTAACCCACGAATGTAAATTTTTCTTCTTGGCTTGTTTTGGTTGGTTTTATTAACGTTGCAATAGAAGCAACACTAGGACTATTGTCGAAGGACCTCGTAATTCTTAACCTCTGTCAAGTGTCGAGGATGACACCTTAGCTGTCATCCCATTCTCTTAACTTCCACACCACACCAACGGGAAGAATTTGAGCCACGACAGATTCAATGTGTATCAGAACGGCTACACGGTGGTTCTTTAATGGCATCAAAGGCTTGAACCCGCGACTCAACGAAAACCGCCGGCCTCGTGTCTGCGAATATGACCACTATTCTACAATGCCCACTTTTTGTCTGGCACTCTGTGTTTCTAATATGCTGCTAACTGTATTGTATTCTTTATTGTTACACTAAATAGATTCAATTACTTTGCAAATTTTAATGTATTATTTATTAACGGAAATTTCAGTTTTTTAATAACTTAGATTTCAATTTTATGATATATAGTAATACATTAATATAAATAATTGAAGTTATTAGTAAATGTAAGATTTTTTTTGTCCTTATGTATGTGATAATTTAATATCACAAAATGTGAAATACGTATTCAGGAAATAAGATATTTCATAATGTATCTAATTTTCAAATCTACTTTACACTTTTTTTTTTGCTTTCAAATCTTGCCATAAGCTAACTTGAGTGTCTGCGAGAATACTGCTTTATTAAGTAAATTATAATTCATTACTTATTTAAAGATTATTAGAAAAGTATTTCAGAATTGCAATTTAATGGGAAAAAACAAAATAGATTAATAATTTATGATTTTTTAGAATTTAGTATGTGTGACAATAAAGAAGACAATAAATACTCTTGAGTGCAGTCGAGTGAACTAATGTATTTGTTAATATGGGAGTTCTGAGCTATTTTACTTCTGTTTACTTTTTGATAGTCATTTTACATGATATTGTTTTCAAAAAAGAGCTCTTTAAGGAAAACATATCTTAATATTAAAATTCAAACTTTGTATGTGAATAAAATTGTTTATAATCTCCACAACTGCGTTTCCTCCATTCCTTACTGAATACCAGAAGATACAAGGCCTAACTGTATCTTGCATTAAATAATAACCATTTAAGACTATATGCTTCATAGAAATTTGTTGTATCTCTTTAAAATCCTTTGGAAGGTCATAGTGTTTTGTACAGGTTCATCTATGAGGAGTTACTTTGTATATGAGTTTGAGTTTGGGGTGTGTATTTCAGTAGATTTCTTAAAAATATTTTTTATATAAGATAATTCTATTACTTGAATTTAAAAAAAAATTCAATCTTTATTTTTAATCATTATCTTTTCATATTCATTAGTGCCTAGGAAACAATGTACCCTTCATTTAAACAATGTTGAAGCTATCTTATATATTTAAAAGTATTTCTAATGGGAGATTTTTGCATACCTATGAATATTCAATTTTTTTTTAAAAAAAGTTATGAATATGATTTATATGCACAACTCATATTTTAAATAGATATTTAAGAGTTAATGCACATTTTAAATTTCTAATCCTTTTATATTTGACTAAAATTAAATGTTCTTAAAATTTCTTGAAAATTTTATCCAGATGTTAGAAATTAATTATTAGTAAGCTATTTTAATATGTTATGAAGAAATTTATTTTCATATGTGTTTTATTCTCAGTGTTTATTTCTTATTTTTTTTAAATGCTTTGTAAGTATTATTAATTAATGTATTTCTCAACAGATATTTCTAATGAATTCGATATAACCTTGGCATTTGTTGATAAAGATGGTAGTGTAAAGATACAAAAGCCAAATCAAGTAAGTAGTTAAAACTCCGAGCTTTTTGTACTTCATTTTCTGAAACTTTAAAATTCATTTTTAAATGAAATCTATAAATGCTTTGTAAAAAACAGTTTTAATGTTTTTGAGAATCGAGCATTTTTAATCTGTTTTTTTTTTTTTTACTTCATTTTCTACGTTTAAAATTCATTTAGGTGAATTTTCTTCAAATGATTTAATTTTCTCTATTTGTGTCTCAAATCATCATTGTTTTAATGTATATGAGCGTCATTTGTACAATACTTATAATTACTTTGATGTTGATTGCTTTTGTGTAATAGTTTCATACAAGAAATAAACTAGTGATAAAAAAATAATAATATGGCAGAACAGTTTTTTACTATCCAGTTTCCATTATTATATATATATATATATATATATATATAAAAGAATCAACTCATATATGAATTGTAAATTTATTTGATGTTCGTTTGTTTTAAGAACTGTTTATTTTTTATTTTTAAAGGTTTCATATTGTTAAAATTCTGTAGTTTCTTGCTCCTAAATTCTTAGAGTTTCCTCTTTAATTTAGGTAAATTTTTTCATCTGTTAGGTTGAAAACAATGTATATAATTTGTTACAACTCCTTAGAAACAGACATATCCAGAAAATTTAGAATGGAAATGAATCTTAATATATTATGTAAATAATTAATTCACCAAACGGATGACAAATGAGTACTTGTGGAAGTAAGTTAACGATTAGCATTTATTAGAAAAGTATTTTTCATAATTGTAGTAGTTGTAAAAATAGTAGAAAAGTAATCGTGATTAGTGTACTTAACAAAAACACGAGATACTGGTAAAAAGGATACTTCTGAGACTTTACAACTGTATAAATTTCAGTTGGTATGCTGAGGACTATATAATGAAAAAATCACATTATTACGTAAAATTTCAATCCTTATTTTATTCAGTTTAATATTTTTAAGGAAAAATTTGAATAATATTCCATACTATTTATGTTAGATATATAATTATTTTATTCTTTTATTTCAGGTCATTTTATTGTTACATACTCATTAGATGTTTTTTTTTTTTTTTATCTGAAATTAAAATTTAAATAATCTATTAATGTCTTAGTTACAGTTAAAAGATCATTCATGTTAAGCATTGGTTTGTCGTTTTAATGAAATGTTTTATTTGTTAATTTTTTTTTTTTCTTTCTTTTCCCATAGCGGTCATTTTCATATTCTTTAGAAGGTCATAGCAAAAGTATTACATCTTGTTGCTTGAGTCAAAATCAAGAAATTCTTTCATGTTCCTTGGATGGCACTGTTAATTTATGGAAATTACCTACTCCAGTTCAAGACATTAATGTATATCATTCAGCTAGTGTGACTGGAATTTGTGTTTCTTTATCCCAAAAAACTGTTATTAGTTCAGATGCTCATGGTAATATTGTGCTTTGGAAATTGGTTTTTTCAACTTCAACAGAAAATTCTCTAGTATTTGCTGGAAAGAAATCTGTAAGTATTATGTATATATATTTTTAATTTAGTGCTTTACAAATATTTCTATTCTGCTTATAGTTCAAACTTATTGTGTTATTCATGGTCCTATAAAATTAAATAATAAATTTAAAAAAGTAAATAGCTATTTCAAAGCATTCTTGAAAAGTTTGTTAAAAATATTAGTAAATTCTTAGACTTGGATATTGTACTCATTAGAAAATGATTTTTATGTGTTATCTAAGAAATGCAGCTGCAAGTAATACCTCCTGTGAAAAAGACATTTCATACTGTACTAAGAATATATATGATATTCAAGAGTTCATGTATCATATGAATAATCTCTTTACTTAATTTTTTTAAATGTTCAGGATAAGAATCTTTGTGAATTATATATCTAGATTAACATAATTTTTTCAATTTAGAGGAAGAAAGTAAGTTGTTCCTATGTATATAACATGTTATTTCATGAATTTTTGAAAATATCCAAAACTACTTATGCCCTAAATGTGCAATAAGGGGTGATAAATGGCAAACTCTTTACACATGGAATGTGCAGTAATTGTAAAGACCCAATTTTGTATTATTTATTTTTATTTTTTGTTACCAGGTTCTATTATAAGTATTGTTATCGAATTTTTTTATCCTTATTACGATACCCTTAACTGTATTTCTTTCTGAAGGCAGTTATTTTCTTTGTTTGTAGTGTGCAGAATAATTTATTTACTTTTACTGAGATATATAGAATTATATATATATATATATACACACACACACTCTATAACAAAAAAAAAACAAAAAAAAAAAAAAAAAAAAAAAAAAAAGAAACCAATGCCCTAAGAAGGAGTTGCCCGATTGTAATGAAATTTCGTATGCAAAGACAGTTAGACCTAACGTGCAAATTATTAAAATTTGGTGTCCAATGCAATGAATAGCGCATCGGAACTGCGCACTCAGCAGATATATAAGAAGCGATTCTCAATCTGATGGTCAAATTTTCTGTTGCATTGCAATTTAGGATACCTTTCAACTACTGAAAAAATGCCTCGCCGCAGGATTCGAGCTCATTACGAGCAACTGTCAGAGTTTGAAAGAGGTCGTATCATTGGGTTGAATGAGGCAGGTTGGGAAAATCGGATGAAGATGATTGATTAGAAGATGCTGTCAAAAATGGGTGGAAAATGGCAGATTTCATGGTAGACATGATGGTAGATGTCAACTTAGGGCCACAGCAGATCGAGAGGACAGAGTGACTGTCAGATCAGCTGTTACAGCGCCTAATTTTTCGTTACGCCATCAGACGTGCGACCCGCACACGAGTGTCCACCATGACCGTTCACAGGCGGCTGATAGAGTGAAATCTACACTAATAGCGACCTCTACGCCACCTGCCACTCACGCCTACATACTGTCGAGCCAGTTTACAGTGGTGCTTGGCTCGATCAAGTTGGAATGATGCTTACTGGGGACGTCTAGTGTTTAGCGACGAATCCCGCTTCCAACTGTGTGCTGACGATCCTCGAAAACGTGTCTGGAGGAGCCCCAGCACAGCGTGCCGATCCTGCTCTAACTACTGCACGCCACACAGACCCTCAACCAGGAGTTATGCCATTTCCCTTGATAGCCGTACCCCTTCGGTCGTCATTAGAGCCACACTTACAGCACAGCGGTACGTCGACGACATTCTGAGACCTGTTTTGTTATCGTTCCTTTTGCAGTACCCTGGCCTTATTTTTCAGCAAGATATTGCCTGAGGACATACGGCACGTGTTGGTATGAACTGTCTTACAGCTTGTCAAACACTTCCTCGGCCAGCCAGATCTCTGTCCAATCGAGCATGTCTGGAATATGATGGGAAGGCGACTGAATCTGCCAGGGAATGTTGATGTCTTAGCCCAATAATTGGAGCAAATTTGGCAAGAAATACCACAGGAGACCATCAGGAAG
>BMAW01101096.1:180199-222675 GCA_019974015.1 Nephila pilipes | reverse complement strand
CCCCCCCCCCCCCCCCCCCCCCCCCCAACACCTTATTGAGCTCGTTATTTTGCAACTATGTAACTCTGAAATAAATCATTCAATTTTTCTGAAATTTTAATCATTTTCTATTCTGTACATAATTTTCCTATCCGCCATTTCTATTTCCTATCCGCTATTCCATGATTTCCCTTTTTTTTGTTATAGAGTGTATATATATATATATATGTATACTCTTTTAAACACGTACATGACATGACTGTGTCAGAAACTGTTTTTCTTATCTCATATCTCATTTTATCGTTAAGCAATGTAATTCGATCATTCATCGTCTTTCAAACACTGTCAATGTTTTGGACCTTTTTTCCATTAGACATATTTTCATTTCCCTCTGCTTATTGCTAGTTTGATTTCAGTGATAAGATACATAGAAATGCATTTCAGAATTTTTTTTTTAATTCTTCACACCAATTTTTTTTTTATTTTGGTCGCTGAATGTTGTGCGGGTGCTTTGGAGGGTAGTTTTCTACCCCTGTAGTGGAGGAAGTTGGTTGACCTTGAATGCCGGGGGTGATTTGAGCCTTAAATCTGTCGGCCCAGATAAAACTCGCTCTGTCTTGCTTTGTGCCTTTGGCAACCAAGCTGAAAGAGATTTCCCTCGGGTTCGTTTTTAAGGCATTTTATTCTTGTCATTATTGAAGTGAGCCGCTGCACCATTGTTGCACTCTTTGCATTTGCATCACTATTTGATTATTCTTACTATGTGCATGATGATAAATCATTTATGTAAATTTTTATTTGTCTTATATTTCTTTAATGTAATAGTTTCAATCAATAAAGGTGCATATTTCTTTTGAAACCTTCCAGTTATGATCTCAGGGTTGAAAAGTTAAATAAAATTGTGAATACCTCTTGTTTTAGGTCTTTCATCAGAATAACAGATTATCGTATTAAATTAATGGGTGGCCGTAATTTACTTCAATTATATGTATAGTCGATAAATAAATAATTTTCGACAGGATATTTTGGTCTGGTAATTTCATGTTGCAATTTTCTTGATTGGTCTTCAGTTAATTGATTTTCCTAGATCGTGTAGAAGATTGGAAAAAATATACTTTCATTTTCATTTTGGGTTTTCTTTATAATTATTAAAATATAAATGTTCTTACTTTATTTCCAATAAGAAATGTTATTGCTTATCTAATTTAACTAGGTAAAAGTAGCTTTGTATTTAAAGTTTCAAATTTATTTTTAGTACATTGGAGGTTTTGTCAAAGCTGTATCATTTCTTAAGGAAAAGAAATTTGTTTGTGCTGTAAATGACTCAGATAAATATTTCCTGGATATCTTGTCATATGATTGCAGTGCTTCAAGTGATGATTCTTTATACTCTTTACAGTGAGTATCATTATTTCATTAAAACCTTCATTACTGATTCCTTCCTTCCTTTCAAGTTAAAAAAAATTGCATGTTGCTTGTGCACTTAATTATGATTTCTCCCTAGCAATGTTTTGTAAGTTCTTCTTATTTTATGCTTAGATGCAATAAGAAATTTAAATTGATTAAGATCTTTAAATTTAATTCAGCATTCAGAAATGAATAGTGCCAATATTTTTAAGAAAATATCTGACAATTGAGAAGACACATGTGTTGAATAAAAAAATTAATATTGGTAGTAGATGTGTATTTAAAGTCTATTACCAAAAATCAGATTTTGAAAGAAAAAAAAAATGAATAAAACTTTCGGGAAAAAAATCTGAAACTAGTCGAGTTTTTGGATTTTAGATATTAGTTCCTTTACCATGCTGAAAACACCGGTTCTCGTCCGATCACCGAAGTTAAGCATCATCGGGCGCGATCAGTACTTGGGAGGGTGACCACCTGGGAACACCGCGGGCCGTTGGCATTACATTCATGAAAAATTCCGACTTGCCGCGAGACAATTTATCCCCCTAATCTGTTGGAATTAAACATTATCCACTAAATATAATTTGCTTATCTATACGCAATTTCTGCGATCCATCCTGACTTATGCCTGTCCAATCTGGAATCATGCTGCTCAGATGCTCCAAAATAAAGTAGAAATACTCCAAAACAATATTATCAGAACAATAGCAAAAGCCAAATGGTACATGAGAAACGAAAATGTCAGAACCTCATTAAATATTATTAAACTTCAAGAATATACAATTTTCGTGAGTAATAAATTTAATATAACATTTGAAAATAACCCCAATCCATCTATTCAAGAAACAAAAAACTACAAAAGAATCTACCCTCGTAATGTTCGCACATCCTTTAACTTTTAAAAATTCAACTTTTTAACTCACCATGAATTTCAACCAATAGAAAACCTTCCTCTACCAACTTGGATAGAGCAAGCACTTTCTCCGCGATAAAACTACGGAACTTCACCCAACCTGAGTAGCCGCTTCCTGATTGGACAGCCAAATTCACCCTGTACTCCCACCCCCCTCTGCACTGAAATAGCATTACCTCACGTTGATTCAAGCTGTATCAGTAAATTTAATTTCTCAGTACATTTAATCTCTTTCATAGTAACTTCTTAATCTCTTTTTAATTTATTTTTATATTAATATTTAATTAATATTTTATTACCATGGGCAAGTAAACATTTTATCAGGTTCAACTCAGATCGGAGTTAAAGGCCCTTTGGGCTAGGTACTCCTTACAATCCATTCACTACGTATACTGAATACATTAATATTGACTAGTATGTTTTAAAAATCAAATATAGATATTTTGCTTTTATAATTTTAATGTATAATATATCAAAATTTCTTTACAGAAGTGACACATTAAGTTTGAAGATAATTGATTGCAATAAAATAGATTGGTTCAGTTTGAAATGGAAATCGAGGCTTACATTTGTGAATAATTTTTCGTATTAATCAGTTTAATCCCGTTTGGAATTGGACTGTACTCAATTAAGCATATTTTCGACATCATTAAATACCATCATCTTTTTCTTTAAGATATGCGAAAAAAAAAAATCTCAATCAATCAATCTTTGATAACAAAATCATTCAGTGCGTTTCTTTTTGTTTTTCTTGCTTTATTTCTTAATTTTAATTATATTTATTTTTATTAGAGCTGTGCCATATTTGATGATTTAGTTTTCTTTGATTTTAGATTTAAATTAGAGGTGTCCTGGCATTTTTCTTTTAATTTTTCATTTTTTTTTGTGGGGTTATATTAGGTTATGCCTTTGTTTTATAGATGTATATTGCTGATATGGATGGTTTGATTATCAAAACACGTTTAAGCAGAGACATTGTCCTAACTCCAACGACAATATTAAATAATTTTTTTCCTTTTGATTTTTTATATGTTTATTTTTAAAATATTTTGTTTTTTCAAATATCTCTAGCTATTTTTCATTCTATATTCTCCTCATTAATTTTTTTGTAATTATTTTCTTTATCTAAATTTATTTTTAAGATTTAACAGTTAATAAATTTTTAGATGTATTTTTTGCCCTTTCATTATTTTTTTATTACTTAATTTTAAGTTTAGACTAATTCTCTCTCTGTTGTATAATGTATTAAAGTTTATTAGCATTTTTGTTTTCATTTTATATATGTACAGGATACTCACTTAAGTCCGTTTCCCCCTCTTAACTTTCGAAAGGCTGCAGCTATAGTCATAAAAGTGGTGTGTAGGTATTGCAAAGTGGCTAAGTGCTACTAGAGAAGATCGCTTACAGGGCCCTAGTTAGCTTTCTTATCTCGACAACAGTAGGAGATGGGGGAAGTGAATTGCAAAGTCGTAGAGCATCATCGAATTAGTACTAGAAGACACCTTGTGGGCATTAATGATAAACACTGAACACTTGAAAAGGCAAATGTATTTTTTCGGATTTTCCAATACTGTGACGTCAAGAAATTTGAACGTGAGGAGAAAAGGTTATCTCTCGGACAAAGAACGAGCCTGCATCGCAGAAGTGGTATCGAGGCATCGGGGGATGTTATTCTACCCCTTTCCCCTGAGGAGGAGAGAATGTCTTTCGCCGAATTGGTGACTCAGGACTTGAACACTAGATGGCAGCACAGCCTATAACTACTGACTGCATATGCCCCCTACGCAAAACACATGCTTCTGTATGTTTAACTAAGACAAAAAAAACGCACATAAATCCCGACTATAATAATATTCCTTCTCTAGCGCACATGTCAACGAAATCCGCCACTCAATACGAGACAGCCGATGACTCAAAATGGAAATTGTCCCAATCAAAACCCAATTCAACAGGGAGGGGATGTATATCAATTGCAGTAATGGCTGTAAAAAGAAACCTTCTTAACAAATATCAATTGTTCCTCTTCTTATCATCTAGATGATACTAGAGGGGGAGTATGCAGCGACTCTCTTCTACATCAACGCCTTAACTAACTTTCCAGAAGAGACGTCTTTTCAGCCTAGTTGGTAGGAGCACTGCAAAAAGCGTCTGGTGAACAATCTTGGTCCAGGGTTCAAAACAGCCGCCGGCATCCAAGGCCACACAATTTTCTCTTCCCCTCCACGGAGCATGGGTTAGAAAAACATCCCCTGATGTTTCGGAGGAAACGTCCAGACGCTGAAGTTTTAATTTGAAATACCAAGGTTGATATTAACAAGGCGAAAAAAGTGCTTGTCGCTCTTACAATTGCAATTAGAATATAGGATTTTGGGTGCTCGTCTCATGCTAGCAATATCCTCGGACACGATGTTCTTGTCGAACGTTTATTAGAGCTTCTAATTGTCTCTTCTCTTCGAAAATTTTAGGTTGAATTAAAATGAGCATGCCTCTTCTGAAACCACGGGACGTAATCTTTGTTTTTGATGGATAGTTGAAAGTGATAAAACAGTTATTGTTCCTGAGCACTCCAACTGGGGCAGGAATTGACACCTGCTAAACTGGACACCTGATGTAGGGGTGTTCTTGGTTTCCAGGAGTATCGGACTCTATAAGGTCTAAGTTCATGAAAAACGGAAATGTTGTTTGCACTTTCTCACGAGTCCAGATGTCTTTAATGAGGACTTTGTCCGGATGTAAGGGGGACCACTAACGAACTTGCTAAGTGTGATCGCCTCTGATATATCTCCTTGGGGTTGTATGTTGTAGCTTATGGTCATGGAGTGATTTTCCGAAAATGTATATTATGAGACGGTTCTGCTTTACGGTGAATGAGGGCGTAAGACTAAATTGGCAGCGCGGTTGTATCGGCAACGTTTTTCTGAAAGCCCGCATCATTCACAGAAAACCATCCTAAAAGTTGTGAAACGTCTAAGGGTGACAGGCTGCATGTGTGTGCAAGCCAACTTCGATCCAGCAGATCAGCTGAGGTAAGATGACAGGTACAACCAGAAGATGCATTATCATACACCCTTACATATTCAAACAGAAGCACAAGAAAGATAAATGAAAAAAGTGCCCTCTCAAAAAGTCACTTTTGGGAAATGCTAAGAATATTTTATGTTCATCCATTCCGGCCAACGCTTCAAAAGGCATTACTGCAATGGAAATGTTGCAAGACGTTACGCATATTGCAACTTTGTCATGAACCAGATAGGGGTCTAGCCAACATTCTTGGCAGATACAATGTGGACGGATGAGGCATGCTTTTCGCTGAATGAAATGTACAATAGGCAGAATACATATTACTAGGCAATGGTAATTCGACATGTTCCTTCGACGTTCGACATCAAATGCAGTTTTCGATTAATGTTTGATATCGAATTTACAATAATTGGCTAATTGTACCAGTATTTAACTGGGCAAGTAAACGGACCTACGATATTTACAACTTCTGCTGGACTTAATAACCGATTTTGTTGAGAACCTGTCGTTGCTTCAACTCCGGAACGTATGGTTCCAACATGACAGCGTGTCTTCGCACTAGACATTAAATACATTACTGGTGAAGTAGTACCTGGTGGAGACATTCGGGGTAAATTAATTAGATATGGGAGTTTCGAAGAGTTGGCCCCCCCCCCCTTTAACCTGACTTGACTACATTGGGCTTCTTCCTGTGTTGATACTTCAAAAAAAGCAGTTGTATGCGCTTCCATCCACCGAAATTGGAGGACCTTCGACGACGCATTACATATGCTTGTGCAAACATGTCATCCACTATGTTAAAACGTGTGCAACATAAGTTCAAACAAAGGTTCAGTTGACGGAGAGAAGTAGGAACATTGAAAAATAAAGATTTCTTGTGATAACTAGTTGTGTTTTCTCTTTCTGATATTGTTTCGTAACGCCACAGTGTAGGAAATCACGAAGAAGCTAATGCGCGTCTTAAGTGTTCTGTTTTTATCATTAATGATCACTAGGTGTCTTTTTCGTACTGAATCGATAATGCTTTACAACTTTGTAATTAACTTTCACCCCTATCTCATACCTTTTTTTTTGAGATAGGAACACTAAATCCGCATTTTCTACCAGTTGGAACTCATCTAGTAGCGCATAGCCACTTTACTGTACCTAGATACCACTTTTATGACTATAGCTGCAGCCGTTCGAAACTTAAGAGGGAGGAAGGGAAACAGAGTATAGTGGACACCCTGTATATTTTTGCATTCTATATTCTGAAGTTAGAAAATTATGTTTTTTCATGAAATACACTGCTGGTCATTAAAATATCAACACCAGGAAGGAATGTTCTGATGAACGTTAAAATCATATGAAAAGAAGAAGAGGTTGGGATATACAAATGATTAGTATTTTATCGCATTTAGACGACGCAGGAAGGAGACACGACGTTTGAATCACTGCATAAAAGAAAAGTTGTGCAATGGATTTCTCATTCGAAAAGCGCTTTGTAAGGGTGGAGTTTGTTCAGAATATCGTGTTATGTCTCGAATAAGATGAAAAATGCTTACCAGCAAGTGTCGGAATTCCGTGATATTGCCTGTCTCTCTGGTCGAATTCCAACCACTGTCATGCGAATATGGAATCAATGGGTTGCTGAGGGTTATACTGAACGGCATGCTGGATCTCTACGCCCTCCCATGACTAATGACTGAGAGGAGAGACATATTTTGAGGTCGGTCCTGCAAAACGTATAACCACATCTTGGACCATTAGTCACTAAATGGGCATGTTTGCAGCACGCCCAGTATCCGCTCATTCGGTGCGATGACGTTTGCAGAGGAGTGGCACAAAGTCTTCTTTTCAGACGATTCCGGGTTCTGAGTGCGCTATTCTGATGGCCTTACGCACATCTCTAGTTCGGATCGACGGTAATTTGAACGCAGATCGGTATATTTCTTACATCTAAGGGTTGTGCCCTATCTTCGAGGCCTGCCAAAAGCCTTCTTACAGTAAGATAATGCAAGAGCACATGTTGCACATCGTGTTCTGACCTTCCTCGATACACAGGCTTATTCGATTGTTCTCCTAGCCTGCACGATCTACAGGTCTGTCACCCATTGAAAACATCAAGTCATGGTTGCAGAGAGACTGGTCCTCCATCCCTCTCCAGCTAATACGTTTGATGAAGTGTGGCATAGGCTGAAAGTAGCATGGAATGAGTTGCCCATTTCTGTCATCCAACCTCAGTTCAACTCCATGCCTAACTGGGTAAGGGCCATCTTAGCTGCCGGGGGGGGCAACTTATTCTACTAATTTCGCACCCCTGTAAACCCCAAAACTGCTTGCAAATCTAATAATTTTGTCTTCATGCTATACTGTTTACCTATAATATCTTTTTTTGTATTTGCTTTCCTCCATGGTGTTGCAGTTTTAATAGCCAGCAGTGTATAATCAGAGTGACATCAAAATATGCTAAAGATTGTGAATTTGTGTTTATTTTTATTCGCCGTCGGTTATTGATGTTAGCTTCCCTGGATATCCTAGCGATCTCTTTCTATTTTCGATTTTCCTTGTTAACGAATTTTTTTTATCTTTTTCTTTTTCAATTTCTTCTAACGTCAAGATTACAGTCACAAATTATTTGGTGCAACATATCCATATCTGACTTTAGCTCCAATAAACTTCACCATCTCTCTCACTCAAATTGATGTTAATTTATTTTAAGAAATTTAACTACAATTCTCTTCAGAGCTTTTTACAGAATTTTACTTTAAAGTTATTTCATGAAACCAGTTCTCATCAATAAACATTTGAAATTCTTTAAATATAGACTTAGTTGAAAATAATTTTGAGGGAGATTTTCTGTTGTACATTTCATTTCCCGAACCAAAGAATTTCTCACCGGAATGTTGCAGTAATATTTCATACTTTGCACTTTGATTATGTATGTACTTTAATCAGATGTAACTTAGCAAAGAACTTTCATCGTATTCGTTTTTAGAGTTTATTTGTAAAATAAGATTATTTTCTTTTGAAAATATTGTAAAATAATTACTGTGAGATATGTTGTAAAATATGTTTCTCCATCCACATAAAATAATTTTTACTGAAAGATAGTTTTAAGATGCATCATCAATTAAAACGATATATTTCTGTTCAGTGATTGTATTAGTGCACATT
The DNA here is from genome assembly GCA_019974015.1 of Nephila pilipes. Lineage (NCBI taxonomy): Eukaryota > Metazoa > Arthropoda > Arachnida > Araneae > Nephilidae > Nephila > Nephila pilipes. The sequence goes on along the minus strand of BMAW01101096.1, from coordinate 214,199 downwards.
GTGCGTGACAATTATTTTCTGATGATTAAAATCTACAGTGCTTGGAAGTTCCTGAAGCAGACAATATAATTGGTTTAAAGTTATGTCTGTTATAATAGACTGGCACTTAATAAATATGATGATAATATTAGTATTTAAGGATTTTAATAGAGTTTACGTAACAGTTAAAATTTTATGAGAAATATGTGATAAGTTCGTCACTTATGCGTTGAACAATTCATTAACATGAATATTATTTTTTTAAACATTTGCCTATATGTAACATGAGTAAATGCAAATCTTTAGATAAACCAATCTATTGTACGATTTTTTTCATCGCTTCTTGAAAAAAAAAATGTTTTGCAGATTATTGTTCATGCATTTATCTTCTACTCTAATTTACACTACATGTTTAGGACCTGTGTTTTAATTTAAAACGTCGATTTCAGTCTATTTTTAAGTGTCTAAAAGTTTTAATTTTTCATAAATAAAACAAAACAAAACAAAAAAAAATGTATACGCAGATGTAGTACAAATTTGTATGTGAAATCAAAATTCACATACAAATTTGTAAATTAAATTCCTTTTTAAACAATGTTAATTTCCATATTGTTTTATTGGAAGAGAGGGAATTGCAGAGAGAGAGAATTTTTATTATTCAGTAGTGTAGAATTTTATTTCTCCAGATTTTCTGGAAATACTATTAAAATTTTCATTTTTCAATCACTGTAATGCTTATCGCATTTTATATATAAAATTAAGTCAGATTTAGGCGACGGTTATTAGAAAAGTGGGTCATTAAAGAAATAACAAGAGGGCTTATACTGTGATTGATATAATACTAAATATTGCTTCGTTGAAACTGTGAGTGCGAAGTTTCTTCAAAGGAATACAGGTCTCAGTTCACAGCGAAATTATTGCTGTAAGATTGATGATATGATAATATTTAAGTAACTAATCTGATAATTAAGATATGGTAATTTTATTGATTTGATATATATAAATATAGAGATCTGAATATATATATATATATATATAACAAAAAAAACAATAACTCCAGAGACTAACACATTGAAAACAACATTTTTTTTGCAAAAATTTTTTTATTCATCAACATAACACTTTGTTAATCACCTTTAGGGTGATACAATCGTTCCAACGCTTTACAAATTTTTTTTTTTTCTTTTTTTTTTTCGCAAGAAATCTTTTTTGTTAAGTAGAGTAAATAGCGATAAACAGCTTTCTGAACACTGACCTGTTGCTAAGCTTTTGTTCCATCGAAAGCAATCGCGGTACCCACTTGAAAAAAACCTTTTCACTTCACCACTTCAAAACCTTTTCAGTAAATACACTTCATATGATATCTGTGTCATCTCAGCAATCTCAATGGAACTTCACTTACACCTTTCATTATAATTTTGTCACTTCACCTGTTACATTTCTTCCGGTGTAACGGCTTCAGCCAGGTCTACCTGAGCGTTCCTCCCTGAAGTCATTTGTGTCGGTACGACCACGTTTAAACTCGGCAAACCGCCTGATAAATCATTGCTTTTGATGGACAGAGCCCTGGGGTAACATTTTTCAATCCATTGTTTCGCTTAATGTTTTTTTACCCCATTAAAAAACAATGTTTTATCAGAACACGAAATCCCGGTTTTTTTTCATTTTAAACAAACTACAAAATGATTCTTTTACTTCCAACTCATAATTCTCAGCTGTTTCTGGTCCGACTGACTTAAAATTTTGACACGTTTCCAAGCAGCGTTAGTAATTTCAGAAAGACCTGGCTACTGGTTTACTACGAGCGCCATTCCTCTAAGTATCTCGAGTTACATCGATGTGTTATATATATATATATATATATATATATATATATATATATACATTAATTTTATCTGATTTACAACGAAAACGTACTCAGGTATCCTTTATGGCAAGTATTATTCTCTTACTAACGAAACGTGTTCTTTTGGAAATCGTGTGAAATATGTAATCATATAGGTGCTTGTTTTGAAACTTGTAAATTTTAAATTAACTGTGTATTGGAGCTATTTTAGGGATATTGGTGGCTGGCGTAGTAAATCACGGTCTAGTGTGGCGAGGAAGCCGCCTCTCTCTCTCTCTCTCTCTCTGAGCTACTCTCTACTTCATTTTCATAATTTTTTTATTACATAATTGGAGAACAGGGAGGTCGAATTCCATTTGACATCTCCCAGTTATCCTACACGACGGGTCTTTAGAGGAACTAGGACTTGGAATATCTCATGACCCCTTTGCTATTAAGGCCATAATACTTCCTTTGAACAGCTTTCAGTATAAAAAAATTTTTTTTTCCTTGTTTGTAAGTATTTTCATTTTGAATTGAACATACTTTCGAAGCCTAAAAAAACAAAATTTTGGATCTCTGAATAACAAACACATGGATGACTGTGAATATATATATATATAGTTAGGTATAGAGATGATGTCTTATTTAATCGAATTTTGTAGAAAAAAAGTATCAACACGTAAGTAAATCATAACATATTTTGAATTTTTGTTGCTTAAAATTGTTATTTATATGAAATATCAACTGAGAAATCAATTTGTTGCATAAAATATAAATATGTGATTTGTTTCGTTTCTCTTGTTACTCTGAAATTTTCTTGGATTAGGCATTCTAGATTCAATAGTATTTTATCACTTTTGAATTTTTAATCATGCATTTTATTTAGTTAATTAAGCATGTAATTGTTTTAGTATAATAATTGTTATATGTATTAAACTTTTGCCAATATTTTTTTTTTAGGATTAATTCCTCTCATCCTCTTAAAAGTGAAGTATTATGTCTTGATACTGATCCAAAGACTGAAACAATTGTAGCTGGCTTAAAATCTGGAAATTTCATGGTTATCACTCCTAATACGAAGAAAATACTTACGTTGTACGTGTTTATTAAATTTATTACGTATTTATATACTTTATTAACTGTTAATACGTTCGTCTTTGACATTCTATGATTATTTAATGATTAAGTATTTTACATTTCATTTCTCACATGTATTTTTCATTACATTCACTTATTATATTTTTCTTGTTTATAAGAAATTTCTAGCAAATACGTGTTAATAAGATGTGTTTTAGAAAATGTACTCCAGTGGGTAAAATCTGTTTTTTTTTTTCTTTCGATAAATTATTTCTGAAATATCTGCATCTAATTTAATAGTGATAATTAAGATTAAGCATATTCCTCGAAAAAATTTACATGTGTTTATGTTATCATGATCGAGGAAGATCTTAGTGATATCCATAATGACAAAACAAAAATTAAAACATACATTTTCGCATTATTTATAAATTTGAATCTTTTTCAAAAATTAATGAATCTAAAGTAAACAGATAAGGCTGAACGACGATGTTTCTTAACCCCAATTATTATAACTACATTTTCATTTATGTAATATTGGAATTTAATATCTCAATAGATGAAAAAACATTTAACTTAAAATGATAAAAATAAATGTGTTCAATAATCCGTAATTTAATCAAAAATTTAATCTGAGCTTTTAATATTAATTCGGGAATGTAATCGAGCATGTTCAACACAATTTAGATGAATTGCAATGAGTAATCGGTCACTGTTTTGAATACAGTTTTGAATGAAATGATATTAAATTTTTTACTTAGTAAAATATAACGTTTTGAGCATAAATTTCAAATCACGAGACAGTTCTCTTCTAAACAGGTTTTTTTAAAAAGAAAAATGTGTTTCTTCTCTATATTTCATTCGTAAGGAATGAAATAAAGAGAAAATTTTGATAACTAAGTAAAAAGTTTAATATCATTTCATTCAAAACTGCATTCAAAATAGTGAACGATTATTCATGAAAAATATAATTTATGTAAAAATTACACACCCTCTACAGTGCGATTCTCTCCAGTTTCAAAGTTTTTTTTTCTCTCCTCTCTGTTTTCTCTTATTTTGTAAAATACTTTTATTTTCATTTTAATTTTAAATATTTTTATTTCATTTTATCCCATTAATAAAGTTTAACATTTTATTTTCTAATAATTAAAACAAGCTGTTTCTAGAATGTTAATTGTTTAAAATATCATTATCACACTAAATTTATCTTATGTAAACTTGAAAACACACTCACATGTAGGTATTTAATTCTTAGGCAAGTAATCCAAATATCACTGAAAAATGTATAATAAATTTTTGTTTAAAGTGTAAGCATTTTAGGCCCATATCTAGCCTGATGTCACAATTTAAGTACATACAGTTGTATCCTTTGTATTATTTGCACCTTCAACAGATAAAGTGATACAAAGAGCATGAAGTGTCGCTAACGTAAACATTTCCATATTCTAAAGTGTAGATTGCAAACTGTTTTCTCTCTGTCATGCAATTTTTTTAATGTAATCTAGGGAGAAGTGTAATTTTAGCTGATGTATCGATTTTTTGTCATAATATTTCAATTGATTACGATACAAGTAATAGATATTGCAGAATGTATTTTTTCATTTTCTTTTGTACATACCCACACGCTTTTCGCAACTTGAAAAATTTTCTGGTAAATTATAGATAAATATTTGATTTAAACTTATGCAAAATTTACTTGTTCTTGAATTGCAATTAACATGTTATTTAATATCCAGGGAGATTTCATCTCTGTCATCTAGTAAGAAATGAAATTCTAAGTTTGCTTTCTTTAATTAATTACCAGGATTTCTAATTATATACTCGATACTTAAATTTTATAATGCTATTATTATTTTATATTAAAATATAAGAAAATCTATTATTCTTTAGATCAGAAGATTGGGTTTTAGGTGTCAAGTTATTGTCCAGCTCTGATGGTTGTGTTGAATATTTGTTTACTTCATTGTTAAATGGGTCAATTAAACGAATTCAAATGTCTGAAATAAATAAATGCAAAGTAAGTTATGAAACTATTTCATAAAAAATAGTTAAGTATTCAAATTTAGTTTATGAAATGATTATTTAAAATTTATTCGTCAACGTGCTTTTTTTTTTTTTTTTTTTTGAATTTTTTTTCAATATAAATAACAATGAACTCATTTATATAATTAGCATGTTGCTATAATAATTTTTTATATGTTTTGATGAAATATGATTAACTAACAACATCTTAAAATATATGTTGTGTCATTTTATTTTAATTTTTTGCTGACTGTGTTTACTTTTTTATAAAGGATTATGACCGTGTTTCTCTTGAAGAAATTGGGCACACAAGTTTTGGAAGTGATGTTCCATATATAAGTTCTTTTTGTTGTGAAAGTGACACGAGTGTCTATTGTGGGGATTCTCAAGGATGGTTAAGAAAATACTCAGATGTTCCTGTGTCTAAAAAGGTTTGTTTCTTGCAATTATGGTTACTTTACCTTTGCATAAAAAGACTGTAATTATCTCATATTGTGTAAATCCCTAATTAGAATGTATGGAAATATTCTAAACATTTTATTTGAGATTTTCTAAGAAACATTTTATTAAAGCAGCATAAAATATATTTTTATGAATTTTCTTAAGGATAGAAGTGTTAATAGTTAGCAGTTTGATTGATTTTATAATTTGCACAAGATTTGTGTAGCGTAAGAAATCATGAACATATAAACAAAAGAGTTTATTTTGAGTCGAAGGAAATAATAAGCGTCAATTACAGACAAATAAGTTTAATCATGCAAGATTTTATATATATTCAGGACCACGAAGTTGAATATTAAAAAAAAATTCACATAATCTTATGATGAAATAAATATTTTGTATAATATTTTTTCAGGCAGCTAATTTAGTAACACTTTTTGGAAAATTTAAGCCGTATTGCTTACATATATTTTTCAACCCTAACCATTTGGTAAATGTAAATATAGTTCAGTATTAAAATATATGGTTCGCCAATAACCCAATTTTTATGCAACAGCTGAAAAATGGTTATAATGCATTTATGAAAATCTGTTTGTATTAAATTTATATTATATACGGGATGATTTAGAAAAGATGGGGATTTTTTTTATCAGGTGATAGCACTTACCAACGCAAACAATTTTCCTCAAAGGATACATGGTCTAAAATGAAACGGTATCTCCCGCAATTTTGAAACGACATTTCTGTTGTGATTTATTGGGAGAAAAAGAACACTATGCATGCAGAATTTACCTGGGAAAGGAAATGAAGAAATCGCAAGCAAATCTACGTCACAATAAATAAAAGTCGTTATGCCAACCTTGTGAAGTTATTCAAGCGTGCAGCCGTTCTAACTGATGTAATGTACGGGATGTTGGCGCCCTGAATAGTACTAAAAAAGCAGATATGTATTTCATTCAAACGGTAGTACCACAAAGGCAGCACGAATGTAGGACGAGCGTTTCCACACAGGCAGTTGTCTGATCGAAACATTTACGCTCTTGCATCGGCAGCTGTGCGAAATGAGATTCTTCTTTGTTGCCCGGTCTGATGCATGTCATACAAGTACTACCAGAATAGCAAGTGTGGAAGAAGCAATTTTGGAGACTTTGGCAATTAGCCAACAACAAACACATGAGCTGTAAACCGCAGCCTTGGTGACCATCCACAACATGGAGAGTGCTATTTTGGGAGAAGTTGCACCTTACTATTGTCATTGAGTCTATGCATTGACTGAAGAAGGTTTTTCTTTTCGCATAGACTTTGCCCTTTGATTCCTACAGCAGAATGTATTAACCCCATTTTTTGCAACAATTGTTCTTTTCTCCGATGAAGGCATTTTCACGCAAGATGGTGCATTTAATACCCACAGTAAACATGTCTGTGCATCTGTAAATCCTCATGCTGCATCCCCACATGAGCATTAGCGAAACTTGTTTATCAATGTTTTGGCAGGAATCATCGGCGACTTCTTTATAGAACCATCTCTTTTACCAGATCACCCTGACGGGGACAAATATTAGACATGTTTCTGAAACAACTGTCTTCCGGCGGTGTATGTGTTTCCAGCACCATGGAGCTCCATCCCATTTTGGACGAGAGGTACGGCACTGTCTGGATGTCACTTTTCCAAATCGATAGATCCTGTATCTTGGGCACCACGATCACCCGTACTGTCGTGTCTTGAATTCTTTTTATGGAGACAGCTGAAGAGTCTTGTGTATGTGTTTCCTCTCGAGTGTGATGAGAACCTAATTATAAGACTTTCGGCTTCTACTGGGGAGATTCGTGTTATGCTTTGAATATTTCAGAGCGTTGTCAATTACCTTTTTCTCCGCTATTCTTCTTGCATTATCGTTGGCTGTCATTCTTTTGAGCAATTATTGTAAATATTCATTAAAATTGGTTTTTTAAATCTATACGTTAATCTTGCGTTTTTATTTTGTGTTTTCGATTTTACTATGTTGCGCCCTGTAGTGCGCCCACATTTTTTTGAATCGCCTTGTAATATGAGTTTATAATGCTCTTCTAAACTCACGAAACTGTATTAATAGAAAACATGAAAATTCTTAATTTTTAATTTTGTTATCAAAATAATTACATTTTATCTTATTTAGTGCTTTTCGAACTGAAGAGTAAGGACATTTCGCCTATACTTTATGCATCTTATACGTTATGCAATTGAAATATTTTTTGTTATTAATGCTATTTTCTTATTCCGTTTTGTTGTGAAAATTTCAAAATTTGTATTATAATTGTTCAAAATGCAGGAGTAGATTATCTGGAAAAGAATTAATTATAAAATTGTTTAAAAATGAAATGTTTTTTCGGATTAAACGATTAAATCGAGAATTGTGATCTAGTAGGATACAAAAATTTAACCAGTTAAATATTGAATTATTTTAAAATTTTCTAGATTCACGATGATTCCATTACTGGAATTTCAGTGGTTGGTTGTTATATCTTCACTTGTTCCGTAGACAGAACGTTGAAAGGCTGGGATTCAACTCTGAAACAGGTAGATAATTGCTTAAAAGTTTTATGTTCTTGATAATTTGTGCTAAACATTTGCTTATTTAATTAATGCTTATTGTGCGTGTGTGTGTTATTATTTGTTTGTGTATATAAACAATGAAATACACATATTTTAATAGCGTTTCGAGTATAGATATATGTTTATTGAGCATCATTCACATTGAAACATTTTGCCTTCGTGACCTGCTTCTTATGTTGCCCCAAATCGTAATATTTTCTCTTCTAAATGTGACCGAAGACTTCATGTAGCCTTAATTGTTTGCTTCATTCACTCGTCTTCTTTTGAAGTAAATTTGGAATTTCAAGCATGTTAAAAGAAATAAGAGTAATTGTACAATGTTTACTAGTTTTAATTTAATCATTTTTATTTAGAGATGTAAGCTGTAAGGATTTCCTTCATGCTTGATTTATCACACTATAAAATATTTGAGCTGCCCTTCACAATTATATTTTGATGTGTCAGATCTTTTTTGTGTATTTGGAAATATTTTGTTTTAGGAAATTACGTCTTTTTTTCTAAGCTCACTAACAGTCAGATTATAACTTATTTAAGACTTATTATTCTTGCTGAAATTTACTTAATAACTCCTTCCGTCAAGTTAGCAACCAACTTAAACTATACATTTTTTAAAAATAAATTTCATAGATTTTATGTATCAGTTTCAAATGTTTACTTTACGGTACTCCCCCTTCTTTCTTATATTTGTATATTGTTGTGCTATCCGGTTTCATCGAATCAAAAAATAGCTTAGCGAAAAATACCAGTTTTTTTTAAATTTTTTTCCCTAATTGACAACTTTTTTTTTAACATCTTGATTCTATATCCGTATTTATGCAAAACTAACAATCAAGAGGCGTTATTTTAAATCTGTCATCACAAATTATGGCAAACAGAAGTTATGCTACTTTTTACAAATTCAAATAAGTATAAATAGTTGAAGACTCTCTAATTGATAAAGTGAATTACGTTTAATTATAGAAACGTTGAAAAGTAAAATTAATTCAGAATAATATGTTTTTGAAAGTCTGAATTGAGAAAGAATGTCGAGAAGAAGTAAAGCTAGAGGATGAAATTTATGAATTGAAAATCGTTACCAATATTTTAGTGCTACTGAGATCTACTTATTATTGATCCACTTATCGCAGTTGCTAAATTTTTTTCCACAAAGTTTTTTTTATTTGTTTTTAACATTATCACTTACAATACAGCATCGTTATTTAAAAGAAACCATTTGGTGCTCTTTTAAATTTGTCACATAATCGATGGTAATATTAATACCTGATCTCTAGAGCACCGACAAACTTAAATTTTCGGAGTTTATTTTCTTTGTATCTGATAATAACACTCAAAAAAGAACTTAATGTTGTAGTAAATTTCGAGCTCTCTATTTTACTAGTAGTATTATTTTTTAATTCGATTTATTATTTCGAGCTCTCTATTTTTTTTTTAGTAAGTGTACTTATTTTTACAACTAGTATTTTTAATTTAAGGGTACGATTGATTTCTGTATTCCTTTATCTACAGAAGGCTGAAATATGTGACATTTAAACACGTTATTTAGACTGATTAATATTATTGTTTATATTGTAAGAATCTTTTGTTTATAGGTGTGCCAATTTCATTCTTCAGTTCCTATTACTGGTATTGTTGGACGTGAAATAAAACTTAAGAAATCCCTTTCTTCTTACATGTTGATAATTGGTACCTCATCGGGAGCTGTCCAGTTTCTTCACTTTCATGATAATAAAGTATCTTAAAATTATTTGTTGTTAATAAATTGTTGTAAAAAATTATACCTAAGACCTGTATTTTTCATTAATATATTTATATACTAACTATATTCTTAATGAATGTCGCTTTTCTTGATTTCAATATATTGCTTTTACATTGTTGTATAATGAAAATAAAAAATATATAGCTTTTGCGTCCATCTTAATGTTATCGATTTTCATTTTTGAATCATTTCAAGTAAATTAAAATAGAAATTTACTTTTACTCATTGTAAGCATTTATACAAAGAACATATTAACTTTACTATTATAATAACACCTGTATTTTATATATATATATATATATATCTATATATATATATATATATATATATATATATATATATATATATATAATTTAAACAATTTGTTGAACAAAATAATTTTTTAAGAGAAATTTATTGAGTTTTTCGTTATAATAGTTTGGATATTCATAATTGTAATTTAAATAATCAAATCACGTTACAAACAAATAAAATTATGAATGCAGAGCATTTTAATACGTTGAAATTTATGTATGTGTGTGTCGTTTGTTTTGAAGTCGGTTTAAATCCATTTAAAAAATGAGATCACATACTTTTTAATTAGAATTGGCTAATGAAAGAAATTTCATTGCAATTGATTATGAAAATGGTGTAAGTCCATCTTCATTCTTCATCATCATCTGTGTAACATAATTGTAATCTGCGTTCTTCTTATTAGAAAGCTAAAACTGTAAAATGTATTTATTTCTTATCAGTTACCACAGAAATGAACGTTAAAGAAAAGGTTTAGTAAATTAATATTTCCGTTCTTTATAAAAATTAACGTCTTTTTTTTTTATTTCGCTGCTTATGTAACTATATATTTGTACAAAGTTTGTTTTGGTTGAAAAAGACGTATATTTAACGTTTTCGAAGGTAACCTTACTTATTTTTTCTTCCAAAAATAGTTTCATATAAATATCATATAGTGATATGGGTAAGAAAAAAATAATAAATTAATAATATTTTATAACAATTGAAAATATTTATTTTACTTAATTATAAGCAAATTCACTCAGTAATAAAACCTCATAATTATAAATAAAAGAAGAATCTTAGATTTGGGACATGAAGACAGTCTCTCTAAAAAAGATGCGTAGTCATTGAAACATGAAAAGAGAAGAAGAATTACAGAGGTAAAATCTTCATCAGATGAAGATTTTGCTAATGAAAACTTCGATTATGTAAAAGATAATAAAGGAAAATATACACAACGAATAAGCAAAATTTAGCGAAATACTAGACAAGAGTATTATACAAAAAAAGGTAAATTTATTATAACAAAATAATTTGAATCTAAAAATTACTGTTCGAGTTAATGAAGCAGAATGCGAAACAATTTTCGCTATGCAATATAGGTGGTTTTAATAAGCAAATGTATTTCTCTATTGTTATGTTCATCGTGAATTTGTAAACAGAATGCCTAGAAATTATTTGAGCACTTTGATGGCTTATGCTTATACATTTTACTTGGTCATTTCTCGTGGAAACATTTTAGTTTGTTAGGAGTTTTTCATTAACACTTTTAAGATATCTACTAGACGAATTGATCGTGTCATAAAAGCGCATGATATTCCGAAAGACATGCGTGGTCAAATGGATGGCTCAAGCAGAACCAGTGACAAATACAGTGATAGAACACATAAAATTTTTTCGGAATTTGAAAGTCATTATAATCAATCTCAAAATCTAGAACGAATGTTTTGGTATACTGAATTAAGCATGAGAAAAATGTTTAATTTGCACTTAGAAAAATGTAAGTAAATAGCTTAAGTTCAGTTAATACGTATATGAATGGACATGCAGGAAAATTTTTAAACGAAATTTCAAGTTACATTTCCATCTGCTACATAAAGATACTTGTGCAAGGTGCTATTTATTCAACATGAAAATTCAGACAGAAAATAATGATGAAGATAAAGCGGTCCTATTACGAAGCCAAGATGTTTCCAATTAGCAAGGAAAGCGTTACAAGAAGATAAAAAAAAGTTATGATTTAAAAAAATCCCAATGAATACTTAGCCTTTTCTTTGACTCACGAGAAACATTACCCTATTCAAAATTATCAATACGTTTGTATGGACGAAACTACTGCTTCCACGGGATTGCATTAAATATCTTCTTGCTATCTGAGACATTTACAAAATGTAACGGCTCAAAGCCATGCCATTGCATGCAGTGATATGTATTCTGGGCATAATCAAAATTTACAAAGGCATTGATGTGGTTGATAGTCGTCAAATGTTTGGAAAATAAAATCAAAGTAATTGATCGTAATTTTTACTATCTGGGCATTCATATCTTGCAAAAGATGCACATTTTGTCATTTTAGAAATAGCATTACGAAAAAATAATTTCTTGCACAAAACGCAGAATTATAATGTTATAAAACAATGTAGAAAAAAAAAATTATTTTACACGAAATGCAACAAGAATTTCGTATCAACAAAAATCTATAGAACCCAAATTCAATAACGGGTAAGAACGATAACGGAGAAAATGTAAACTGGCTGAAAATATGTTGGATAAGGTTCTGCTAAAGTGTACCATATATTATTTTGTATAAAACATCTATGGAGGATACAGAATTTGAGATGTAAGGTTTATCACATACATGTCAGAAAGGACTGCAAAAATTTGACTGAATTGCTTTAGTACCTTTGTATAATGATGTCAGGCCTATTACATACGAAATATATAAGAATATGGAACAGTTATTATCTTATGTATCTCCTTGTGGATCATGAATATTTCAAAACAATGATAAGAAGTACTACTTCTATTATGTTTCTTGTTATTATTATTGTAAATTCATAATTGGATGAATGCAAAATATATTTTAAGTGATATTTAATTTTTCATAATTGAAATTAAATAATTTTTACAATTGGCTAATTATGAAAATGGCATCAATTTACAGCCCGTAAATATATATTATTTTAGTTAAATTCGCCTAAAAGAAATTGTTATAATCAAATTATATATTAATAAATTGGTGGAAACATTACCAGATTTGACATTATTAATTTATACATTTAAATTGGCTTATATGCTAACTTTAATTTTCTCGAAACAGCAAAAAAAGTGACTTGTACCTCTTTCAAAATAAATTACCCATATATATAATGATTTCACTTAAATTTAATTGAATTTCTTATTTTATCCTATACTTTAACTAACATAGTAAGGAGTTCATCTTCATTTCCTGATACCATTCCATTAAATCTTTTAATTTATGTAATCACGCTCTCTTGAAATCTGATTAGAACGGGAATTTCCAATTTTCGAGAAAATTCCCAATGTCTCACGAGGTGTGTCTTCTTTAGGGATAATCCCTATTAGACATTTAGTCTTCGTATAAAATACCTCAAGATCCCCTCATCTATGACCGCGTGATCTGAATAATCCCGCCGCAACTTCCCTTAGGGGAAAAATTTCTCTTCTGTCCTAACTACTGAGGCGGGTGAACATGTATTCCGTTGCGTTCGCCGCTATTCCGATGTACCTGTTTCTTCTCTCGTGTAATATTAATAAATTCATAATTTCAAGCATTTAAAGTTTCCTTATTGTACCACTACTGAAGAAAGAGTAAAACATGTCTAAAACCTCAATTGTTAAAGAACAAAAGTAGTGTTATGAATTTATATATATATATGTATATACCAGTATATAATACTGTGAGCGACCGATATCTGACAAATATTGACAGTCTCTGTCAATGTTTTCATTCACTTAATCGTTTGACATATGTCTGAAATAATAGCTGAGCAACATTATTTTCACTTACACCGGTAAATATAGACATTTAGCGCGCACTGTTGGGGAATTTTGAATCAAAATATTTATGCTGCGTTAAGACAAAAATGCAATTTTTTAAAACAAACTTTGTTATTAAAACATATGATATATGTAAAAAATGGAAAAACCTTAAGTAACAGAACATGTAACAAAACCATTGAGCCTAAAATGAACAGTACGTTCTAAATAAAAAATAAATAAAAACACCAATAATAAACTTACGCATATTTTATGCGATTAACATTATACAGTTAATGATTTCAACAACTTAAATTATTATGGCCTGCAGGGGCTTATATTTTTTTGGGTAGGTAGGGGAATCATAACACCGAGGCAACCTAGTGTTTCCCCCCCTTTCTCATGAGATTTACTGTCAATGGTAGACAATTAAGATGTGCCCCAGGGATACGCTAGCGATCTTTCTTTTTCCCGAACCTCCTTCTTGACAACCAATTTTTTCCGTTTTTGAAATATCTAGATCACAATTAAACCTTTTTGGAGTGGCCGCGGTAACCTAGTGTTCATGATTTTGGATTCGAGGTCGGTGGTTTTCGTTCAGTCGCGGGTTCGATCCTTGGCCGCTAAAGACCCACCGTGTAGCCGGGGTTGATGCACGTTAAATATGCAGGGGCCCAAAGTTCGCCCTTTGGCGTGGTGTGAAAGTTAGGAGAGGGGGCTCAGGTGTCGTCCTCGTCATTTGACCGAGATACAAAATTACGAGGTCCATCGCCAATAGCCCTCGTGTTGCTTCTAGTGCGACGTTAACAAAAACTAAACTACACTTTTTTGGACGCAGGATAGCCATATGCGGCTCTTGCGCCATTAGGGTCCACCATCACTAGCTCGTTTAAATGATTATGATACTTTGAATTGCACAAGAATTCCTTGTTTTTACTACAACATTTGGTCGCAGAACACTTCGTTTTTGCAATTACTATCGTATAGCTCTTCTCTCCAATTCTCGAATTAGTTACAACTTTTTGTTTCAGCGACATTTATTAAATATTCATTTTGATCCAGAGGAAATGATCTTCGGGAGGTTCATAACAGTTCTGTTGCTTGCAGTAGAAGGTTTCCTTTACAAGCCGCTGTTTTTACAAGTTTTTATGTAACTTTTTATGTTCAAATGTATGCATGTATGTAAAATATATATATCTCTTTAGTTCAAAATTTATACAATTATTTCAACCTACTTCCTATGAAGTTTTGCATGCGCGTATAATTCCGATGACAATACAATATTATGATGTGCTTAAGAAGTGATGCGAGGAGGAGGGGGGATTGCACTAAACAGCGTCCAATTGAGTTTAAATTTAACATACACGTATAACTCGAGTAACTGTATCTTTGTTTTAAATTTACAGCCTAAAAAGAAATAAATATAAGTAAAAAAGAAATTTTTAATCAAGCTTTTACTTAAAGATGAACTAAAAGGCATACATTTTTTTTAAAAGTAAAATGATTTATACTTTATAATAGTTTGGATGCGTTAGTACTTTTTTTTACCTTATATGTAAATAAATAGCAATGGGGGTACTTATCTATTGGTAATTACCTAAGTATTTTGGTTAAGCACCTCAAGCTTTTATAAATTATACTTTATTTTACATCTTAAAAAAATATTTTTAAGATGTAAAATATCCAATTTTAAATAAAGGTTTGATTAAAATTTTTTTTACTTATATTTGATATAGAAATAAATTCGTGTTGTTCAATTAGGGCTTGATATGAAGGCGTGGTATTCGCAACTTTAAATGCCTCCACATGATCAACCTGGTTTAAGTCAAGAACCCATTAGAATCATTCAAATCCTTTTATTTCCCACATAACTTAGAGACTTGCCGATTCAAAATTTTGATGGTAAATATAAGGCAAGGCTAAGAATTTCTCACTTACAAAATGAAACACAATACAAAGTATTTTTCCACCTGAACATTGCAAATTGTGTGAAAGACAAGGATTTATGAATGCATATCATTGGATTCAAACTTGTAGGTTAAGAAACGAAACAAAAATCCAAGGAGTTTCCAATCCAAGAAATATAGAAAATCAGAATACGACCCGAAAATTAATGGTAATTTCAACATATGAGTATTCCTAATTATCAGGATACAAACAATCAGAAAAATCATTAAATTCTTATGAAAACCAATTGAGATATTTTCCTAAATCACCAGGTGTTTACGATAAAGGGTTAACAATATCGATAATACCTCTGAATTCAGTAAAATAACTCTCAACACACACATCGACTCAAGATTCATTCAAACCACTAGCGAAAGCTTACTTAAAAGATAAAGTGAAGGGACGAGACTCAGTCAAGTAGAATTTGTCATTAAAATTTAAAGATAGGTGAAATATATAGAATTGTCAAGATGTATGTTATCAAGACTGATTTATCACACTCTTTGATAGGTTTAAAGAAATGCAGAATGAACTTCTTATTATTATACTACATAAATAAGCCCATATTTCAAAATAATGAGAAATTTTTCAAAGTGTAAAACAATATTGTGACATGAGTTTAATAAAAACTCCAATTTAAACGAAGGTATAACTATAATGAAAAAGTGTGACGATGGGGATGTCAATAACATCAGAGAAAGTAAAAATACTAAAAATGAAGTAAAAAATACAACTGTTAACACAACAACCATATATCACTACATCTTTGCAAAAACCACAACCGATGTGCAATATATCAATTTTTATGTAGTGCAATTCCCCGCTGTTTTTCAATTTAAACGTAGTTCAAGCACCATTGCATTTTCATTATTGTTAGCTTATATAAGAAACAGGACTTCATTTAAATACTACAGAAGTTTATAAAAAAACCTAAACGATCATTTATTGTGTATTAAACCTAGCATATTTTGTGTACCTAATCTTAATGTATTTTATATTCTTTGACAAAATGTGTGAATATATGAATATTATTATGTAAAACTTTCATTACAAAAACAATACCACAGAAACATTTATGTATATGTGAAATCTATTTACATTCAAAACCATCGATATAATGTTAAATTAAAACAAACAAAGCCTAAGAAATGTTAATTTGTTAAGCATAGAACAACTAATTTTGTTCATACTACTAAATTATATTTGTAACTCGCAGTAAGTGCTTTTGTTTAGAATATTTATTCATTCTAGTACACTGTATGTTAAAATTTATTATATTTGTAACTCGCAATAAGTGCTTTTGTTTAGAATATTTTATTCATTCTTGTACTCTTTATGTTAAAATTTATTGTAATGTGTACTCAATACTAGGACCAACTGCCGAAGAAAATTAATCAAAATTTTGAAAATATATAATGAGTTTTCCGTCTTCATTGAATCATCAATAACCGTGGAAAAGTTGTACGAATCATCCGGAGGGGAGAAATCTTAAGATAAATCCAATTTATTCTCTCCTTTTTAAAAATTTATAATTTTAATACCACTTTTTAAGCACAAAATTACTTTAACGTTAACTTAAGAAACACAAAAGTCTTTGTTTACCTATTAGCTTCCTCGGTTAAACACTGAGTTAATGAAAATTAGGAAAAAATCCTCTTTCTTAACTACGAAAGCTTTCGGTTATTAGCTATCTCTTTTCTTCAAATGATGTTTTCTGCGTAAAACGCTGAACTCGGCGCGCTGTCCTTTCTCGTCAGGGTTGAACAATATCTCAAACAATCAATTGTTTCAAACATTACCTAAGTATGTATTATTAAGTACCATGATGAAATAATTTACTTGCATCAATAAAAACTGAACGAACGACTGCCATTTATTTGTTCAATTTCAAACTCACGCGCGAGCACACACAAAGATAGAAATGGAGAGGTGTTACGTTCAAAATTAATATATTTTAACTTAAATAGATAACCATAACCTAGTAAATATTAAAACGTAAACCCTTCTTATAATTTACTGTAAAACGCAAGAAATCCTAAAAATGGTATAAACTAAAGTAGCAAAAAGGATAAATATCATTAGAAACAACTTTAGATTGCTCGAAAGTTTTATTAAATTTTCGTTTTAGTTGCTCAATGACTATATTTGTACACCTCATTCCAACCTTAAAACACCGTGAAGTCTATTGCAAGTTCATTTTGTTATGTCTCAGTCTAAAGTTTTATGCGATATAGATGTTCAAAAAGTGAATTTTCTTCTCAAAAATCGACTTCATTTCACAACCGGATAAGTTAGATTAGAAAAATATACTTTTCTACTTGTATGAATTGAAACAAGAAATTCGTATTTTGATCTGTGGTATTATAAGACATAACAAGAATTTTAAGAAATGACAGTTTTATTGCTTATATTTCTTAGACGTATCTTCTATTTCTCGCAAAAGAACTGTATAGAAGACTTTCATAAAGATTAATCTTATTATTTAAGTTTGATTTATATGTGTAATGAATTTTTCAAATCAAAATAATAAAAACGTGTGCCTGAGTGAAAATTTCACTATCCCCCACCCTTCTTAAAAAATTTCTTACGTAAAATTCAATTCATTCTTCATCAGTCTGGAACAACAACATAAACAGATTGATAAATTGTCATTCCAAAATATTTTAAGTGTGAATGATTTGATATCATCTTTCAAAAATTAGTTATTTTTCAAATACATTTTTATTATTGTCATTAAATTGTTTTAATTTACTTTAAAATTATCTAATTTATATTTTAAAGTAACGTAAAGGATTTTGAAGAGATTATATGCTTTTAGAATCTCTGTTCTTGACATTTTGTGTGGAAGTGTGGATTTATGTTTACTTTTTAAAATTCTTTATTAAGCATTTCAGAACTTTCAAAAATATACCTTTAATAACTTGAGGAAAAGAAAGCTTTCATTTTCAGGATCTTTCATTATTTCCGCTCATAATTTAACTTCCAATTTTCAAGAAATACTAAAATACAGATGTCATAAATTTTTATGTGTTATGATTGGTTCAAACATCGATTTTCTTGGTTTTCGGTAAGTTTTGTTAACTTTTATTACCACTACTACTCCAGAGATGGCGCTACAAGTCATTCTTGTTGCAGGAGATCGTTTTTGTATACTTTTGCTTTGACGTGACAATTTTTAAGACAATAATTATTTTTGGATATAAAAATTGTTTTCTATTACGATTCATCAACATTTAATGATATTCTTTTTTGAAAAAAGGAGCACATGAAAATAACAGAAAAACTTTCAGGTAAAATCTTAGATTAAATATTTCATAGACTTGAAATAAATACTGTGGAAAACATTGAAAGGTTGTGACACGTTTAAAGTTTGAAAAATATAAAGTATATCCAACAGGGCAAAAATTATATACAGGTTTAATTCACTGCACTTAATTTACTTAATTTTTATAGCAATTTCTTCAGTTTTTAATGCATGTTTATTTTAAGAATCTTGTGATGGTTTTTTTCGTTTTTTTATATTTTGGGAGAGGGAGATTTTAAACAACTCCATAGCAACATAAAGGCTATTCTCAACTCATTTCCTAATTGTAACCTAGGTCAAATGAGAAAAACGACACCTGGATATTAGAGACTCTCTCTCCTAACTTCCACACCACACTACGTGGCGACTTTGGGATCTAGTTCAATTTCACATGCAACAGCCTCCTTATTCAGCATCGTAGATCTTTTGTGAAACAAAGACTTGGCTTGAACGGTGCTGCAAATTTTGCTGTCTTGGGATTGTTTTATCCTTTTGTTAAGAGGTGTTGTAGTTAGGAGAATATGGTACGAGCTCAAGCGTCCTCCTCATCACTTGACCATGGCTCAAAATTGCGAGGTCCATCTTTAATGGTCCTCACGTTCTTTCTAAGGGCAACGTTAATAACACAATCAATCTCTTTTGGTATCATTTTACAGTACATGTAGTTACAATCAGCTTTAAATGCTTTGTTTTAATTGTATATGATTTGATTCAAAGTATATTTCATACTAAAATATCATATTGTATTGATATTTATCTCACTAAAAGAATTTTTGAAAATTTTTTGGCAGTTCACATTTTGTAAAATAAGTAAAAATTACGAGAGTTGTTTCGAATATGAACGAGTCAATAAGGAGTTACCTAGGAGAAACAAAGATATATATAACCTAAAATATCTCTCCTATACTTAAGTTCCAGTTTGAAACTTTTTTAGGAGTGACACCAAGAAAGGACCTTCTTCGTAAAATCAAATTTCTGAATTTTAGGAAGTAAGAATTTAGATTTTTATGAATAAATATGTTAAAATAGTATGTTTACTTAATATGAATAGTGTATATACTTTTATAATATAAAGATGATGAAATTAGTGGTACATTTTATACAGTAACTTTAATGGAGTCTTACAATTCAATGCCTGACATTTCGCTCCTCACTTATTCATTCCAATCTGAATTGAAAAATAACCAGGAGTAACTCAGTCTTTATTGTACAGATATTCAGCTCTATATAAATTCAGTAACCAGTCATAAATTTTGAGATAGTTTGTAACATTTGAGCTTAAAGCTACAATCATTAAGCTATAATCAAATATAAATTATGATTTAAATAAAATTCCTGTATTATAACGCAATTATGAAATGGGATTAAAATGTGATTTGTGAAACAGATTGTACCTGGGTTTTCTCAACTTTTAATTGAAATTATGGCGATTTTCTTACATTCAATAAAATAACAAAAAAAAAAAAAAAAAAAAAAAAAAAAAAGTCCTAAAATGCTGTAAAAATTTGTCAAAGGCATAAATAATATATTTATTACATTCACATATTATAAGAACTTTTAGGAAAACACTTATGGAAGTAAATTAATTTATTTTGCCTGAATTCAAATAATTAATTTCGTTCACTTCAA
Organism: Nephila pilipes; assembly: GCA_019974015.1. NCBI lineage: Eukaryota > Metazoa > Arthropoda > Arachnida > Araneae > Nephilidae > Nephila > Nephila pilipes. The sequence goes on along the minus strand of BMAW01101096.1, from coordinate 193,849 downwards.
TAGCGATGCAATAAAAACTACGCCAAATTTCACTATACTAATTTAATTCCACATATTTTTTGATGCATACAGCAAGTTAATAATGCAGCGCATGGTATAACGTTAGCATTCTAAAGCTGTAAGAATTATCAATATTTTTTTTTCATACGTTCATTTAATGTTATGAGAAAATAATTCAAATTTGTAATAATGAAAAGAGAAAAATATGAATATATTTGTTGTTCAAGTAAATTAGAAAGTTTAACATTTTGAAACTATAACATACACTAAATATATTATTAAAATCTTTCTTCTCTTTTACGTTACGTTTCTTATAACTTGCTGCTTCCATTTATCTCAAAACACAATCCAATATTAGCAATTTTATCTGAATTCCATAAGTGCGGTGTTCGACCTGAAAATGGGCATCTTTTACTAACTGAAGAATTGAAAATTAGAAAAGGAAAGTAAGTAGGGAGAAAATCTCGTAGAATTACGCTCCTTCGAGTATTTTTTTTTTCAGCGTTATTTAATTCGAAGCAAAACAAAACATTATATTTGGCAATTATATCAGTTATAGTTTTCAAACAATTGATATCAAATATATATGTATATATATAATTCCAAACGCCAGTGATATAAAAATAATATTATTTTTATTACCTAAGCAAACTGATTTAAAAATATACTTAATATCTCGAATTTATCATGCAGTTTTTATTCTAATCTCTCAAACTGAAACTTTTTATTGTACTTTGTGATGACAATTGTGTGATTTAATTAATGGAAATGTTATATAATGTCATTACGTCAATTTATTTGAATGAAGAAATGAATAAATATTCCTTTTGAAAAATTATTTTTTCTCATGACTCCCCTATAATTTCAATAAACCAATTGACACATACGTACACATGATGAATAAATTCCGAATCCCCTTCTAGACAATACTAAATATTATTATTTAGAAATGCAAAAGTATTTTTTCTTCCATATCAAGAATTTTTTTTCTTATTTTTCTCAATTCTTAACTGTTTGTTCGTGAAACAAACTGAAAATCCTGGAAATATATTCAGAAATATGAGTGAATCAATATACATTTATAGGCATCTGTAATTCCTTCTATATCTTTACATAATTAATCCAAATGAATTTTACTAGCTATTTTATGATAACTGAGAAGGGACCATTTACTTGAAGCAAAAACTTATATCAATACCTTATTCTCAATTTTTTAATGTTCATTTATTCTTAATTTCTTATAGTTAATTCATGAAAAAAAATATTCCGTTCAACTGTTTTCATTCAGAAGGCTGTGTAATAACATGTTTTTACGTACTTACTACACAATTCGAGTTTTTATAATATAATAGTCACTATCTTTATATATATTTTCATAAAGATAGTGACTATTATATTATAAAATTATTACATGTGTGGTCTAATAAAATTATTTTTAATTACATGTGTGTTCTAAAATCCAGCCTTTATTTCACAGGGAACGGCTGGAATGCCGTTATGAAGATCCTAGGATTTAAGTCTGATTAATAAAAAAAATCAAAGTTTTTAATAAAAAAGTTTGATTATTAATTAAAAAATTAATTAAGTTTGATTAATTAATTTTTTAATTCAATTAAGATTAAAATTTGTAGTACACGAAAGTAAATACTTTTATATGGAAATTTTGAAATGAAGTGTTTTGGTACGAATTTTTTTTTTGAAATGAAGTAAAATATCACCTTAATAAAATATAACACATTTTTCCCAAATTTACTAATAAGACTTCGATCCTGATTTTTTTTTTGATTCGGAAAAAAAAACCCGTGAAAAAGCAATTTTGGTTTTCGAATATTTGCTCATTAAAACATTTTTCTCTGAGACCTGAAATTATATCTGTCAGTTATACTAAAAACCTGAATTGAGAGATGTCATTAGCAGCTCCAGTGCGAATTTAATCTCAATTAAATTTAAACTGCATTGCTTATAGCAGTGTGTAAATAAAAATGAGAGAATCATTTTCAGGAATTTTCTGATGAAATTTAAGTGAAGAATTCGATAACTTAAGATAGCGTAGAAAAAAAATGTTTACTTAATTATTATTTTTGAAACTTGTTACCAAAGATAAGTTATACTTATTAACAAATAATTGATCCAATGTTTCGCAGAAAACCTTGTATACAAAAATAAAATGAATGATGAAAATCTAGAATTGTGTGAATCAAATTATAGTTTTAATTCCACTGGTAATTTAGTATAAATGTGACTAAAAGAAAAATGCTTAATTTAAAAACGAAATACATCTCTATTTGTATGGACAACTGTTGAAATGAATGTTATTGGTATTTGGAAAATATCACTTTAATTTCTTCTTCTTTTATGTAGTTTAAATTTTTTCGACCTGAAAAATCTCGATTCTCAAAATGTAATTAAATATTATACATAAAAATAATTTTTACTTTATCTGTATTTAATTTCAGTAAACGCTTAGTAAATTTCCAAGTGTTTTATTAGACCCCAGACGAGATTCTAAAACTGAATTAAATTGGAAATCATCATCGTATATATAGACTATATAAGAGATTCCAATAAAAAGACACGTTGTTAAGACAGACAAAAATATCAAAATAAGGGAAAGTACAGTCGAGTTTTACTATTCCGAATTGCAAAGATTATCAGAAGACTGTAAAAATTTATTTTCTTTCTTTAAAACGAATTACCTTTAATTTATTTTGTGACTGTAAAATAAAATGTATGATGAAAATGGAAAGAAAAAAAGGGTAGAGGTATTTGATAAAAATAACTATTACAGAATTATACCTTAGATGGGAAATATTTCGTATAAGCAATTCATTATTCATTTGTCTCATCAATTACATAGGATACACTTTTCTTGTAGTTTTTTCTTTGTAAAATATTACTAAAATTTAAAAGAACCAAAACATTAACATTCTAGTTAAATAACGATGAGCGAATTTTTTTTTTGATGTTTCGTATGTAATGAATCACGCGATAATCACATTTTCCTCAATTCCTATTAACATTTTTAAAAAGATTTATTTAATTTTTAACTGTAGAAAGTTCCATTTTAAGGGATCCGTAGCAATAATGGTAATACATATGAATAAACCTTGAAAATTTAGCTTCTCAGGTTGTGAACTAAAATGTGTGTGAATAGCTTATTAAGGATATATATATATATGCTTCAGTATTTCTTGTTTATGATAGATTTTTTTAAAGGTTAAATTTGCTTGTTCTAAGGTTTACTTATAAGTTAAATTTGAATATGTTTATTGCTTATTTTGTATCTGTTTTATGCGTATGGTTTGTTTGTAGGAAATTTCTTGCATTGAATCCTTATGGGATATATTGTACCAAATATAAGGTGAATTATATAACTTTTATTAAGTAGGAAAATTTAAAAGCCCCTCAACCTCAGGGTAAAATATAGAATAAAATCTGATTAAGAAATTATGTGTTTGGTGTAAACAAATGTCAAGCAAAAAGTTAAATAAATTTGGTTGGGAAATTTCTCAATAAATTTTTAAATACAGTGTGTATGGTTTAAAATGTTCAAAACAAACAGAGTTAAAAGCAGAGCATTCGGTCAAGATGTATCTCATAGTCAGAGGACAAACACAATGGTTAAAGATGGGGAAATTCTTCTAGTGTATGATATATTTATGTGTGTCTCGTGGGTACAATTAGTAGACGTGTTATTATAACGTACCCTCATCTACATTCAAATGAATTCCAATGATCTGTAAAATAGGTTTTATTTTATTGAGTTTATTATTTATTTGCGTATTCCATTAATCTTACCAGTAGTCACGAGTAGTTAATTTAATGTTTTTACGAAATAGCAGTATAAAATTGTAGAAGAGATGTTACTAGTTACAAATGTAGCAGCACTGTGTACTGTTTCGTTACTCTTGATACCAAAAGAGGATAGTATCCTACAAAATAGTATTTGGATGCTTTAAGATTTAATTTTATTATTTTTTTAATGTTTCAGTGATTAATGGATTAGATGAATGATATTGGTAATGTAAAGATTCCAATTCACTTATGGAATTTGTGAAGCTGTTTTAATCACAAAAAACTTAGTTTCGTCATAAGTGATTATAGTTGCAGGGAGCTTTTATTTTCTGAATATGAATAGTCCGAAAGAAATCGAAACAAATTATTAATTGAAAGAAAATTGAAAACTGAAATAAATAAATAAAAATTGAAAGAAATATCCAAACTTGTTCATATTTCGATATTTATTCAAAATTGCAGGCTTTGATTTATGCATAAATCGAATCAGAATAACAAACATTCGTTAAAGAATATAAAAATTAATTTCATTTACACAAGCTGTTCAAAAGAGTAATTGACATTTCAAGACATGAAGATGATTGTCATAATCAACATATTTACATGTCAATCACGATACATAGCTACAAAAAATCAACAACAACAACTACACAATGCTACAACTGCAGTAAATTCAACCACAGCGCACAAAACTGCCATATGATTCCAAGATGCATAAAATGTTCCGGTGACCCTCCCCCCCCCGCGACTGCTAAATTAAAAATAAAATTGAAGAAATCACCTGTATTCATTGCGACACCAAAAGGATACTCTGCTTCATATAAAGGAGGCAAACTCTTCCCTCAACCCCCTAATGGTTCACTTAATCAAAACAATATCCCTAAAAATAAAACCACCAGAGAAAATTTCACTTTTGCACAAGCAGTAGCTTCATCCCCACGGATGACACTGCCTACTAACGAAATTCCAACAACGCGTAAAATACATCACATTATAATAATCAAAGAAAAAAACCAAAATCCAGTTAACAATATCCTACAAGCTTTTGACCAACTAAAAGGCCTAGCAAAAATTTTAGCTCTACTACTAGAACTTTTAATTAATTTACTAAAAATTCAAGAAGCTGAAAGCAACGCGAACAAGAAATTTGCAATCATACAAACCCTAATGTTAAACGACGAGGAGTAAATGTAACACCACTATTTAATTATCGCAACTTATACTCATATATATTATAAATTAAATTTCTTTTTTTTTCCAACATTCTTCTTGCTTTATCACTTAAGACTATTTCTTTTCAATATTATCAATTGCATTTTACCACACCCTCACAATTTTTAATTAATTTTCACACCACAAGGGCAGCCAATAGCAGTTTCAGAGCTACTCATCCCTCAGCCATTGGAAATCCTTCAACTCAAATCTTCCTCATGCAACAAGTTTTTCTCTTCAATATGAACTTTTCCAGGATTCTACCACCAAAAATGGAAACTCCATCTATCCAAAGCAGCAAAAAAATATACAGTATTCGGGCTAGAAGAGAGCTCCGCTCTCTAGGCGCACGTAGATATACAACGTCGACATCAGAGTAAGAAGTGTTCAATTAAAAAGCACAAACATAACAAATGTTACCTGTTTAGAGTTTTCTTTTACCTTTAGAATACGATTGAATGAATGCTGATCTCGAAAACTTTTCCTTGAATCAACTCTTCATTTTCTATCAATCGTGTTTTAGTTCAATAAGGAATTAAATCACATATCTGTGGGTTCTCCAACCATGAAAAATCATATTATTTTATACAAAACAGAAGGTAATACATCGGCTAATTCACAGTTTAAAATTGTTTTGGATGGTTATATTAGCTTTCTTTATCTATGATTAGAGCTTTTAAAGGAATTATACTTCTACACTGTTTAGTTATGGAATCAAAAAAATTATTGAATAAAACAATACGTTATAAAGAGAATTTTATTTATATTACTTTAACAAAAATATCAAAAACGTAAATTGTCAAATACTTAATATTTTGTATCCCAAACAAACGAGAAGTTTTTTAATTAAATGTTTTGGAAGAATGTTGTGCAAAATAAATCGAAACTGGTAAACATATGTACAGAGTTTCATTGTTAGAAAATTACGGAAATTTGTACATTAATGCAAATTAAAGGAGTGAAATATACAGGTTCTATGTTCAAAGCAGTATGTATCCGTCAATAACTCTGTTTATGAAATACATGTATCACCAACACAGAAATTCTAACAGTGGAATACAATTATAATTGTTATTCACATTACGAGAGAAGAGATTGCCTCATCACACACGGTTTACTTCTCGTAGAACACACGAAAGAATTAGATAGATGACGCTTCTGGCGTCAACACAACACTTCTGAAATTTTTAGGCACAATGTATCAAAAATCGGTTCAGACATATTCAAAAGTGTATTATGGAATTATTAGTCTTACAGAATAATAACAATTTAAATAAAACAATTTTAAAATTTCGACAAAAGAGTTTTGTAATAGTTTATGTATAATCTATATATATATATATATATATATATATATATATATATATATATATATGTAAAATTAGAAAAATATCTTAGGAATACTTTCCTGCTTTGCGTGACAAAGAAGAGTAGTCAAAGAGGAAGAAAATATGAAATATTTTTGAAATTATTTCTTCCTTTGTTAACTTTGCTTCAATATTAAGGAAGCAACAATAACTTCGTTTTTAAAAAATGCATTCATACAAAAATTTATTTTCAGTAAATGAAAGCACATAGTTAAAAGCATGGGAAAATTATGAAACTTCTTTATCGTGTATCTCGTTAAAATATATTAATAGGCTAAGAACCAAGGGGGTGAATGCTAACATAAAAATGGGTATTGAAATACAGACGGACAACATAAAATACAAGTATAAATATTAATAAGAAAAAGTAATTTACTTTCAGGAAGACATAATCCAAGTGCTAAATTCAGTTCCTTGCTGTGTGAAAATAAAGGTAAAAAACAAAAACAAAAAAAAAAAAAAAAAGCTATCTACATACTATAAAATTATGTTATATAAATTTGTATCAAAACAAAGAATTTCCTCCACCTTTTAGTCGATTCGATGCAATACATTCCGGATAAGGCTTTCATGCGCATTACAGGAAAAAAACTTTAGTCTTATTTTTTACACGAAACAGGGTTTTTTCCATTCATTTTAGGATTAGAATTTGTGACGCTTTTAACTATAAGATCCTCGTAACAGTTAAATGTTAAGCAGCATCTGTTAAGGATTCAAAAGTTTGGATTTTGGTCTTACTTATAAAACTGTTAAAAATAAAAGGAAAGTTTTTCTTATTTATCAAATTGATGTTATGTCTTGCTAATCAATTCTCGCTCGAATGAAAGTTCATTTAAGTTTGGAGAAGGTATGTATTTTCTGAATTAATAAAAATATTTTCCGAATTCATTTTTAGTTTCCATAAAACAGATTTCAGTATTTACAAGGTTTTTCTTACAATATCTTTTTTCCATCTTTACGGAAGGTTATGCTTTTAATAGATGTCATTTTTTTTTGTTCCGATTTTTAAATATTTCACATAGTGCTGATTTACTAGTATTTATTTATTTATTTCTACGATGGAGGACATATACTCAAGCAGATAAGTTTTTTTTGGATTATTTATAACATAGGAATTTTTTTTTTTATCTAAAGAAAGAATACGTTAGTGGATCTTTCTGAAGTGATGCTATTATATTTGTATCATATTTGTGTGAATTTTTCCAAAGCATAAAACGTGTTTAAAAATAGTGAAGGGATTTTGTAATTTCACCAGTTTATTTCTTGTTGATATACTCCGTTTACGGAAGAATATTAAGGAATTAATAATCTGATTTTGTAATAATTGATAGTGATGTGTTTTTATTTTAAAGGATTTTGTTATAGATAAAGAAACCAAATTATTCAAAAGTTAATTAATATTTTAAAACTGTAAATAGTTATTGTGAGACTGTGCTTACACGAAAAAATAACATTTCGTCGTATTTGTGTAAAAAAACAAAAATGATTCTAGAACCTTTGGACCTCCTTTGCAAAAAAAAGCAGGTTGTAATGAATTTAGGAATTGAAATAATCCAATTAAAGCTTGTAGATTTAGTAACTAAATATGCCACTTAAATATTCTGTAGTATGAAAATGAGTGCTGTATCAATAATAAAATGTCATTGGAAAAAAGGATTAAATCACTCATCCACGACTTTACGTGTGATAGAAATGCTGTAATTTTATTGAATTAATTTAATTATTTATCATTATCATGTACTCCTTACAATTCCAGTTAATATAACGTAATAAACGGTACACACACACGTAAATTTAAAAGGAATTATTATTTTCTTACAAGAAATTGCTTTCAAGTCCTAACCAGTTAAGTGCGAAAAAGGTTCAATGATATCGTCACCACAAAGTCGGACGGGAACATCGTAGAAGATGCACCGAAAGTAAGGGCACAAAAAAGAGAGATGAAATTCTCGCAAAAAAAGCAAAGATATTGCAGTGACATGTGTTTTTTAGAAAGGGATTTTGAAAACTACAGCGTTCAAAAAAATTCTTTTCACTCCGATCTCCGAAAAGTGTCAGAAGCTAACTCTGATGATACGAATTTGCTTCTCTACGAGAGGAAAAAAAAATCTAAAAGAAGAGAGTGGAGATGAAAAAATATCATGTAAGATTCTTAGTTTTTCTCCGTGCAATTACAATTGTAAAAATCATATGTAAGATAGATACTATTTTCCTGAGTTTGTAAATTCTATAAATTCTCCTGCGACTCACCTCTAGCCCCACACACTCAGAAAAAGATAAAAACCACTGATACTGAGGATATTCAATCTCCCACTAAGACGACTAAGCGACAGAAACTACATGATCTACTAATTTTAAATACTTCAAATGATTTTTTGTCTTTAAACTAACTTCCTGACGAAGCAGAGGTAAACGCGACGCCAACTCCCTTTAGATCCAGTAATGCTGCGCTTAACGCAAAAACTACAATGGGCTCTTATAAGAAATAAATTGAATTGGCTCAAACACTAAATCAATGATTTCTGGTGATTACATAAAGAATTTCCACAACACTGATGAAAACCGCCGGAAAAAAAACTTCCCTTTTAAAAGAAGAGAGATCTGAATTCTATGTTCTAGACAAAATACATAAACACGTATTAATATATATATAACGCAAATAAATTTTAATAATTCCAAATACTCAAGAAGTAACAGAAATTCCTTCAAATTTCCTTTTTCACTACATTTCACAGATGCCTATTTAAATTGCATAATGAGGTGAATGTGCAGAGAAATGTAAAGCCTTTGAAATTTATTAACTTTCACAACATACAAAAAGACATCGAGAAAGAAAAATTACAATCTCTGAAATCATTCTGGAGCTTTTTTTCTCCTAACATTTAATGGCCATTTCATTCAACACAATTTCGGAACAGTAATTACTTTCTCAAATTTAATATAACCATGTGATTTCACATTAGTAATGAGAAAAATTGAAAACATAAATGACATAATTTTATACACCTTCATTACTAGAAGAATTGTTTATCAAAATTTACTATTTGCTAGATAAAAATCAATCTTGATACATGTATTAATAAGAGAAAATAAATGCTTTTACGTTTTTTTAAAAAATGATAGAAAAAATTTGTTAAACAGCATTAGCAAAGTAGTTGTTAAAATAATGTTGATGTAAAACCATAACAATGAAATAATGAAAGAAAATTTTCTCAAAACTAGCTGAAAAAAAAATGGTGCTCATCAAACGAAGGCAAAACAAGTCGGGATATAAAATATGTATACTAAACTTTCCCCCTTCTTCTCTAGAAAATTTTCCCAGTCCCTCCCGATGTAAGCACCCCCCAGGTAATTTCGGGCTTTTTAATAAAGCATTTTCCTGATGATAGTCACTTTAGAATCCTGGTAGGCTGTAAGCCCGCTGTACAATTTCTTCATTTTAACATATCGTAGGTGTCGCTACCGGCAACTGCTATGCATATGCATTGAAAAGCTAATCATTTGCGTACACAGTATCTTCTTTCTGTCACGTACATTTCACGTGTTCGCATTTCCATCTGGCATCTTTATAAAAGAAACAGATTTTTTCATAATGCATCTTTTGTTAAAACTTCACAAACATCTTTGATGAAATTCGTTTAAATGTTATTGACAATGATGGACTGATACCAATGGTACTGGAATGGAATCCGTGTAATACTTAAACAAAAATATTATTATTTTAAAGTGGGGCGAACATTTTCTTATTATTTTTACTTATAAATTAATAAAAGTGTTCTTTTTAACGTATATATGAATGTATAAAAGAAATAGTTATAACTTATATATGAAATAGTTATAAAAGGATTACCAAAATCTAACAAAAGTCAACCAATTAGCAAATAGGCGAACCAAGCTCCCCCTTACCCATCTTTATGGTTACCTCACCCAGGAATGAAACCAACCAAAAAATCTATGATTTAAACAGAATATGTTCTATGCCAATTACAATAGATAGCTACAAATAAAACACAACTACACAATGCTACAACTACAATAAATTCAACCACAGCTCACAAAACTGCCATATGATTCCAAGATGCATAAAATGTTCTGCTTCCCCTCCCCCCATGACTGCCAAATTAAAAATAAAATTGAAGATATCACTTGTATAAAATGCGATACCAAAGGACACTCTGCTTCATATAAAGTGTGCGAACTCTTCCCCCAATCTTCTAAAGTTTCACTTAATAAAAACAATATCTCTAAAAATAAAGTCAAGAGAAAAATGTCACTTTCGCACAAGCAGTAGCTTCATCCCCACAGATGTCGCTGCCTTCGAATGAAATTGCAACAACGCGTAAAAATACATCACATTATTATAATCTAAGTAAAAACCAAAATTCAGTTAGCAATATCATGTAAGCTAGTGACCAACTAAAATATCTGGCAGAAATTTTTGCTTATTTAGGTCTTTTTAACTTTTTATTGATAGATTGTTGAGTCACAAATGTTTTTCATATCCTTCGTTATCAAAACTGAGAAGTGACATGATTTTTGGCTTAAATTCTAAATTGTTCAAATATGTAATAATTTTGTATTTAAATGATTTCCTTATAGATGTATATGATTCATTTATCAGATATGAATATATCCAAATATGTTTTTAAACGTTTAATAAAGCTTTGAGAAATGAAATAAGTAATTTTAACCATTCTATATAAGAATTTCTGATCAATCAAATTACGTCGAAAAATGCATGAAAGTTTTTTAGATTAGTAGAAAATACGAATAAGAGGAAAAAAAGAATTTTTAAACATTTTTTTACTGAAATTTAAAAGTCTTTACAGATAGTGCATATGTATAAAAAATTCCTTTCTGCTTGTGGAGATCAAATTAACATTAATAATGTTTGAAGTGAAGAAAGTAGTGATTTAGAAAAGTCACAATGAAGATTTCCTATGTGTTTATATAAGCATACTTCTTCGTTATTTAATCTAATCTCTAAGCTTATCTTTTATAGTTTTTTATAGAATAGTAGTAGAAAATATTTCAAAACTAATGAATAATAAGCTACTCTCCAATTTTTTGATAGTAAAATATATTACCAAAATAGTACTTATTTATTGAATTCTAAAACTGACAAGATTTATTTACATACATCACGAGAGTTATATATATATATATATATTGGCGATGGACCCTGTCATTTTGAACATTGGTCAAGTGACTAGGATGACATCTAAAACATCTAAGTTGGCAATTCTCTCTTCAAACCTCAACACCATGTCAACGGGAGGAGTTGGATCCTGTACACATTTAATGTGAATCCACACCACTACATGACACTTCTTTAGTGGCATCATGACTCGAACCCACGTCTCGGCGGAAACAATGACGACTACAAGTTCACGACCATGACCACTAGGCTACCGCGGCTATTAAACTGAAGGTGAAGAAGATACAACTGATCAATTAACTACTGTGTATACATACAAATGAAAACTAGGAGATGATTTGTAAGTTTGCATTCTTCAGCATAATTTCCATGACTACACTGAATGCGGTTGTTGTTTCTTATGCATGTAAATCATACTCAGAATAAAAAAAGGCTGTACGAAAGTTATTCAAAACTCTACGGCAATCTAAATTACGCTTGGAGAGGAAAAGTAGAATACGTCGGAAACACGGAGAGAGGAAGTAGAGTACATTGGAAGTAACCGTATATATTTCTATTTTGATTGTTTAGTAACGTACTCTGAAAAGTAACACGAATGCCATTGGTGACGAACCTCATAATTTTGAACCTCAGTCAAGTGACGAGGAGGACATTTGAGGTTGAATCTCCCTCTCCAAACTTCCACACCACACCTACAGGAGGACTTAGGACCTCGACCAGATTTAACGAGCATCAGCCCCGCTGCAAGGTGAGACTTCAGAAAGCATTAGGTCTCGAATAAAGGACTAGATACAAACAACGCCGGCACTGACCCAACTTCTACCACGAACAACTGATAGGATGTATCACATTTTAGAGCTAGAATTCATATTCGAAAATGTATATGATTTTATAGTGATGTATGCTTCATATATCTAATAGAAACTCCTTTTAATTTGGTATACTAACAAAATTGTATGATTATATTACTGTAAATCAGTATTTTTTGATGATAATGCATCGAATAAAGAGAATAAAAAATTATTGTGAAAATAAAAATAGATTGAATGAGAGGTGCTGATTTTTTTTTTTTAAACAAGGAAGGAGTTTAAGAAATTACACTAATAACAGGTTAAAATTGTTTTTCTAAGCATATGTAGTTTTTGCTAAGCCTTAGTGTATTGAAAGGAATAAATACCGCTTTCAAACAAAACGAATCAAATTAATAATTAGTGTTGAGTTGAGAGATTTTATGATTATGATTAATATAATTAATATGATTATTTTATGATTAATATACGTAACTTTAAAGGAAAAATGTTTTTCATCTCTGGAATAGCTTTGATGTCTTTGAAGTTTTACCATTTTTCTCAGCATGTGACATCAGTGAAGATAAATATCGCTCGCATTACCATCAAAAATCAATTGCAATAATTGAACTTGAAAAAATACATTTTACCTTCGTCACTGGATGTGTATTAAATTTTTATTATTGATATCTGACATAATGAATTAAATGAAATTCAGGTGATTTATCAAAATCAATCAATGAATAATTAAAATTGAAATTCATAAGTGTTTTTGTAGAGGGTAAACATCAGCACTTCTACCAATTTTTTTCAAGTGGATCTCAAAATTATTTAAAAATTATTTGACTACAAGGAAAACTGAACCTTCTGAAGACTTTTTATAAACTACTTTTAAACGTCCATAAATGAACAATGCATCATATAAATTCATTAATACACACAATTATTATTTAAATAGTACACAGGAATCCACCACTGGTCCTCGGATCTCGTCATAGTGAACTCGGTATTTAGCGAACTTTTGGTTACAGTGAAAGTTTTCACTGATCTCAACTTAAATCTTATTTAACTAAAATGTTATTTTAAATGCTTAAAGTGAACTCCTGAGAAAAATCAAATGTGTTTATCCTGAACTAAATTTCCCATCCCCATGTTTTTTCGACAATTTTTCAATTGTACACATGCGTATTAGGATTCCGAATGATAGCATTCATAAACTAGCGTCTCACAGCTCGCTCTACTATCCTCCGTCGTTTTTAAGAATTCACTGGTCCACTACACAGATTCCACTCTTCAAACCACCCCTTGAAAAAGCACAATTATTTTGTTT
>BMAW01101096.1:159744-179799 GCA_019974015.1 Nephila pilipes | reverse complement strand
ACATTGTGGTAGAAAAAGTATTTTACTCTGACTCTTTTAAACTCTTGGATTAAGCATTTTATCGCTTTAGCGAACATAATTATACATTTATTATAAACATTAAATATTTATAAGCTTAAATTAAATCTCTTCCGTTGTCTTATGTTGGGAATTATCTGTAAGCCAAGTCTTTGTGAACATTTGCTAAGATGTACTTTTAATTGAACTAGAAGCTGACCACCTTTTTAGAGTCTATTTGATCATATAGCTAAGGTTTTAAAAAGAATAAAACTGATTTTGAATGGACTACGGTTCTGTTCAAGGAGACCGACAAGTGGTGATGTGAATCAAGGAATATGAATAAGCAGTTAAATTCTTTAAAAAAAATTTCCCAAAGAGAAAAAAAAGAGAGGTATATTGTAGAAGATGATATATGTGAAAAAATTAATTCTATAATTATTTTAAAATATTTACATATTTTGCTGATCTTTTTTTAATTACCTTTTAAATTTTTTAATTTTAAATAAAATAACAATAAAGAATGTTTCTTCGATGATCATGGCTGGAATAAAAAAGGAGTAAAAATTATTACGAAAATAAAAATACAATAGATTGAAAGAGAGGTACCATTTTCAAATAAGGAAGGGTTTTAAGAAATTGCGCTAATAATAGGTTAAAATTGTTTTTCGGAGCATCTATAATTTCTACCAAGCCTCAATAAACTAAAAAGAATAAATATAGCTTTCAAATAAAATGAATCAAATTAATAATTAGTGCTGAGTTGAGAGAGAAAACTATATATCTTATGATTGCTATATAATCAATGTTACTTGAAGCTCAATATTTCTAATAAAGTTAATGAGAAAAGAGAATACTAGAGACGAAAAAATAAAAATAAATAATGTTTTGATTTAGTGGCTATTAAAGGAAAAAAAATCTATGTATAAATGATAAACTTGAAAAGGACTTTATCTTTAAAAGTAATAAATAATTTCTTTTTGGTATGAAGAAGAGAGCAATTAAAATTTTAAAGGATTTTATTACGAATGTAAATAATATAGAAAGCACTTACCTTCATATTGTTAAGGACAAACTTTTATATAATTATCTGGTTAGTAAATATAAAATTGATACTTGTAATAATAATAATCAAAATACAGATAATTGTATTAGATTCACGAATAAACTGTTTGATAAAATAAACTTTAACGATATTCATAATTAGTATAAAAATATAATTCCTATTAATAAAATTAATATTAAAAAAGCTTTTAAATTTAATGAAAACATGGAACGTATGTTATATAACTATAGTAATTGTAAAGATATACAAAATTCTAATGAATGCAGTTGTAAGAAATATAAAGATATTTTATTAATGAAGAATATCAACTTGTGATTACAGGTATTGTAAATATTATGAGGGATAAAAATTTGAGAGAATTATGAATAAAAATACTGATTTTCGAATGATTACTTCTCAGAACAGTAATTTTATTAAAGAAAAAAATGATGAAGATATTGATAATTTCTTAACAAAATTAGCGATAAAGTATAATTTACCTATTAAGGCTTTTAAAGAATATAAATTTTATGTTAATGAAGAATTGAAATACGAGTACTTTTACCCTTATGATAAATGAAGATTAGAGATTTAAAAAGTTTTATTAAAAGTTTCAAGATGAATTCCCTATTTTTTTATATTGATAAGGTACCAAGGCATTATGCAATTATTTGTAAGGAACATTATGTTTACTTGACATATGAGCGTTTAATTCATAATAATACCTTTATTAATGTTAATAATTGTGACAGAGTAATAATTACCAGATTGAAAGCTTTGTATAAAAAAAATAGGTTATACGAGAACTTTGATAAAATTTTGTCACTTATTTTAAACTCCTAAATTTGACAAAGTTCCTATTAAATTTAGAACTTTGACTAATGGCTCAAATACTTACGTTGCTATAGCTGTAAAAATTTTACAAAATATTTTATAAAATACTATTGATAGTTTTGAAAAGATTGCTGTTATTAAAAATAGTTCTGAAATTATTAAATGCGTAAAATATAAAATTTTTTATCCTAGTTATAGTTATAACATTGAAGAATTGTTTTATTCCATTAATTCAGATGATTTAATTAAGGTTAATTTGACCAATTATAATAAATTAAAATTAATAGTTCTATATCTTATGAAACATTTAAATTTCTTATTAATCTTGTACTATAAGAAAGCTATATTAGTTATATAATGGTAAAAAATTATAACCAAATTAAATGTATACCTCAAGGGTGTCTAACTAGTAATAGTCTAGCTAATGTTTATCTACATTTCTTGGAATATCATTTTGAGATAACAGGAATTCCAAATTATTTGGATGCATTGTTGATCTTATAGTTTTTCAATTCTAATACAGGTATTATACCTGATTTAACCTTTTATCCTTTTTATTTAAATCTGATTAAAACTAATGGAAATTCTCATGATACAGATTTCTTAGACGTTAATTTAAATATTGTTAATGATGGGATTATTAGTAATGTTTATAGCAAAAGAGATAATTAATATTTTCATATTAATAAAGTGCCTTCTTTTGATAGTAATTAAGTTTAAATATTTTTAGAATTATATTGTATAATTATTTATTGAGAAATATCAAATTAGTTAATTTATCTTTCAGTTTTCAAAACAACTAAAATAATTTCTATATTACCTGTGCAAAGACTGATTATCCAAAATTATATTAAAAAGAAATTTAAAATATAAAAATTAAATGTGACTTTATATATATATATATATATATATATATATATGTATGTATGTATATACTCTCTTTATTATTATTATTTATTTAAATTTTTTTTGTCATTTTTATTCTTTACTCTATATGTCTCTATCTTTCTATTTTTTCTCTCATTATATTTTTTAATTTTCTTATTTTTATTAAATATTTTTTGGAATAATTAAGTTTTTTTAATCTAGATGGTGACACGTTTTTAATTTTGCTTTCGGTCAATTTTTCATTTCCTTAATAATGTTTTTTATTAGTTAATATTTGGCATTTTAAATTTGTTAAATATTGTTTTTTCAAAATCTTTTCTATAATTTTTTGTGGAGTAACTTTAAGCAAAAAATTTCTTTAGGTTTCTTTAAATCAATCAATTTACTTGTACAATTTCATTTAAATCAATTAATCAAATTTTACTTGGGTGGTGAGGATTCCTTATGGAGTAAAGTAGGTACGCGCGTATTCGTATGAAGTTTGTAAAGTGTTTATATTTTTTTAAAATGTTTTTAATAGTATTTTTTTTTTTTGGAGTTTGTTAAATTTTTTTTTATAGGATTAGATAGTTAATTTTTTTTTTGTCTTTAAAATGTTTCAGTATCTTATTCTTATGTCGTGCCATTGGTAAATATTTTATTTTACTTTTTGTTTTGGAATACTTTGTTTTTTTTTATTCTTTTTTGGTTTAATTTACTTTACTCTTTTTTTTTATTTTTATTTTTAATTGGTTTCACAATATTTTAAAGGATTAATTATATGTAATTTGCATTTTGGAGTAGAGTTGAAGACGTTTCCTATGCTTAGCCTCTTTTTTTTCTAGGATTAATTTTCATAATTTGTTGATTTTTGGGTTTTATACCATGTTTTTTTTAATATTGTGATTCACTGAAGTGTGGGGGTTTGATCAGTAATTATCGGTATATACACACATTATTCCATTCCGAAGTATAGAACAGTATTAATTAAATTATTTTCATCATTTTAAATTTTGTTTTACTAACACTTTGCTTTCATTTAAATTGTTTGGTTCTTTAATAGTTTGTTTTGAGTGTTTGGGTTTTTAGAGTTTAAATTTAGATTGTTTGGTTATTTAAATAAATTTTTATTTAATTTGCCCAAATGTTAATTAGTTTTTTGATGATTTCCTTAAATGTCTAATTTTCTCTCTTGAAAGTTTTGCTTTAGTGTTGGATATTTATATATTTCTTTATGTTGTGATTTGTAGAAGAGTTAAACTTTATTTTAAGTTTTTTTATATTTTTTACATTCTCTTCTATTTTTTTTAAAAATAATTAGCTGATTTTCTATTTTGATGTTATTATTATTATTTTATATTTATGGTATTGCATTATTATTTTTTCTGATATTTTTTGGTTTCCTTTGTTCATCTGAATTTGGATTTTTACCTATTTTTATAAAGCAAATGCTTAGTGGGACAGTTTGAACTTTAATTATGGAGCCTGTGAAAGCATTAATTTACTTCATACCCTCTCTTTTCTATTTTCTCAGTTTTTTATTCTATTCAATTCTTTCAGTTTTCCACTGATTTATTTAATATTTCGTTTTCTTATTTTAAGTGTCTATCTGTGTATTGATTTCTGAAATTATTTCTAGTATATAATTTTTTTCTTCGGTATTTAATATTTTCTTTTTATGTTTTCTAAAATATATCTTTAATTTGTACTGTTTTCACACTAATAATTCTAATATATTTTTTATTTATGGTATATTATTTACTTAATAGTTTACTAATTATTTTTTTTTGTTTTATTATATCTTATTTATTTTACTTTTTACTATATTGTAGCTAAGGTAATACACATAAGCGATATAAAGAGCCAGGAATAATGTTAATGAGAGATTTTATTTTGTAAATTAATTCTAAAACAATAAAACTAAAAGTTTACTTTAAATTAACTAAACACTTACAAATAGAAGTAGTAAGATGCAAGAAATAGTAACAGGTATCAAAACCTATCTCTAATTTACAGCTTTGATATAGGTATATATATTCGAAAAAAAGGAATGGACACTTCTTTTCAGTTTAGGCTTCCCTGCACAAGTTCTTGAGAAAAAATATGGCTTGCAGAGGGACTTCTGCCGTCGACTTAGGTGGAATGCAACATGCGGATTGCTTAATAGGAAGTGCAAAATTAATGAATACAGGTTTATGGCGCAAGAGCTAGAATTAGCTATTGTGTCATACATATTTCTTTATGATATTGTACTCATATCACATGTATTGTTTTGATTTCTAATTATGGAGAATATTTATTAATTTTGTTTTTGATTTAAATATTAGTGTTTAGTTTCATATTACATATAAATAGCCAGATCAATATATATATATATATATATATATATATATATATATATATAAAGGCAATATTTAAGTAATATTGATAGTGTATTTGTAAATTGTGTGTTATGATAATGATTGTATTCGATAAAACCATCATTAAGGGCTAAGAAATCTGAATATTTCAACAAAATAAGACACAGTGAACTTTTGGTTATAGTGAACTCTTTATAAGGTTCGCAGACGACTCACTATAGCGGTGTTTGACTGCACTAAAATAATTATTCGAATATTTATAATAGGAATTATGCTTTAATGAAGTACAATACTCTTCGCGCTTCTGTATAGAATAAATTAAGTAAAATCACTTTTGATAAAATATGTTATTGAGTTAAAGGTTCAGTTCTGTAGAATTGTATGGTTAATTAACATTTAAATAAAATTTACTTGCATTATGTAGGTACTGAGTTAGGTATTGAATAGGACGAACTACCTGTGTATTACCTAATCAGATGCCTCGAAAAAGTGTCATGATAAAATAAAAGGAAGATTCTATACTTCATTTGTAAGGATTATTCTGTTGAAGTGTTAACTAGATCATTTGTAATTTTAGAGGGTAGCGTAATATTTATCATCCCTTTGTAATTTTAGAGGGTAGCGCAATATTTATCATCCCTTTGTAATTTTAGAGGGTAACGTAATATTTATCATCCTCTAACTCTAGTGATAACTAGACTTGGAACTAGTTTCAGTTGTCTGATGGGCTGGCATATATTGTTGAATAAACATTTTCCAGTATCTAGATAAATTTATGTAGGGAATTTGATGTATTGTTGTAATTTATATCAATCTAAGGTTATCATAATGCAAAACAAATATTTTCGATTACATCAACTGATAACTCTCAACTAAGTTGTCAAGTACTATTCCTGATTTCAATGTATTAACTTTCTCGTTGATTAGAATTAAATTAAACAAATTCGCAACACGTGTTTGTAAATTCAGCAAATCCTCGTGGACCTTCTCCAATTCGGATTGTAAAATATTAATTATAGTTAAACTCTTTTAAATAATTTTTTAAGAACTGAATCCAAAGGGTTATAATAAAAATAAAGTTCAACATAATGAGGGTAAATAAATTTTCTGTAGTGTTAGCTGAAAAGTGGCTAGAGACTTTGGCTTTTATTTTATGTATTTAATCAATTAAATCCTCATAAATGATGATTTTTAAGTTTCTTTCAAATGACTGATTTTTAATGAGATAAAAATTAAATTTCAGATCTAAAACTGATAATTTGTTTTTGTAAATTTATTTATAAAGAAAAAAAAAAAAAGAATTCTGATGAATTTGGGGAACTTAAGGAACCGTACACCCACCCACATGCACACTTTCAAAGAGTTTCTCCAATTTTACAAAGTTACCACTAATACCACACTCATTCTTTCAATCCGTGTTATCTGATTTTTCGAAGAACTTTATTGTAAAACACACACACACACGTATAGAATTTTATTAAAAGCTATATGCAGCTTTTTTATTTGTAATTGGGAAATACTCTGCGTTATAAAAGTAATCCGGGATATATATTTACCTTGTTTGCTAAAAGCTTTCTCGTAACAATTGAGGAAATGTATTGATAATCTAGATTTGAACATTTCTCTTATAGATGTTTTTTCAGAGAGAGTTAACCTTCTTATATTTTCTCAAAATATCTATAAGCCGAAATCTTAATTTTAGAAACTGCTCCCCCCCCCTTTATATTTCTTATGGATATTTTTCCAGGACACCTTTCATATTTCCTAAATCTTAGTTCTAGAAATTTTTTACATTTTAAATTTAATTTATGATTCGGTATATTTATTGCACCATAATGGTTTAAAATAGAACACTGATCAAATTCTTACCAATCACATTTCAGGTTATAGACCAAATGGGAATTCCAGAAATTCTCCAAATGAACACTTTTTATTTCTTATGAATTTATTGATAAATAAATTGTTTTTTTTTTTCGTATTAATTTCCTGACTCTGTACTAATAACTGTCTATATTTGTGGCACAGATATCTTATGTGAAAGCAATGAAATTTAAAATGCTTTGTCCTCTATTAGGAAGTATAAATAGCTTTTTGTCCTCTATTATGAAACAAATTTTTTTACCTATTTTTAAATAACATTTTAATGCTTTCGATTTTTTGAAAAGAAGTGATTTGACACAATTAATTTCACTACTTGTAAGTTTCCTTGATTCTTAAATCCTAACTTTCTTTCTCGATTTTTTCAGAAAGTTGATTACTTTTATAGTTTTACTTCAAAAACTAAGTGTACTAATATACCGTTATTGGTTCTATCGCCATTGTATTTTTTAATGAGCACTTAAATTATTTTCTTTTTTAACTGTTTATTTTTAATTAACTATCTCCTTTACTATTAATTACATTTTGTACTTATATGTAATTATTTCTTATCTTTTTGATATTTTTTTGTTTTTACTCGAAAAAAAAAAAAGAGTTTCACAAGATGATCTCAATTCAAAGCAAGACATTTTTTTATGTGTTTTTGCTTAAAATTAGTTGCATTTATTATAGATTCACTTAATGAGCTTGTTTTTTGAAGTAATGTATAAATAGACACTGGTCGTTTAATCCTAGATTTAAAAAGTCACAATTTCAATCTAATTATCATAAGATATTGTCCAGGTTTCTGTCAAGGTTGGAATATTTTTTTTTTGTTCTTTTCTTCCCAAGATCTTACCTCAAAGTATTAATTTGCGCAATTATTCTTGTAAAAATAAGGTTATGAAACGTTTATTGGTTTTTCCAAGGAAAATTTGAGTGACATTAATATTTCTTTAAAATAAATCAGCAAATCTTTTTTCAACATTTAAAACTGAATTAAATTTTTTTTTTGAATAGAGGATATTGGAAAATAAAGTATAAAAATAAAGCGTTTTGAAAATATTGCCTTATATAAAGTTCAACCAAAATTCCCCCTCCCCCTTTGACTTAGGTCAATTATGTTTTTGAGCTCTCTTTAAAACATTTATATTAAATTCTTCTATGATCTTTCTCTTTCTTCAAATATTTGCGTAAATATATACATTTATTTCCTTTTCGATAAAAATTGATTTCCCCGTATTTTCATTTATATGTTATATTTTTCAAATTACAAGTTTATGGACTGTAATTTTCACTGATACAAATCTATTCATCGGATTTTCATGTCACATGCTTTTACATTATATTTCTTTTATATAATTTCACTTAGTTTTTTTCATTAAAATTTCTGAAAAATTGAAGATCTCGGTGGTCTGGTGTTTTTGCTATTTTAGGGGATTGTTTTTAACTCCATGGGGGTAAGCTTGAGTGATTTTGGCTGTTCGAACTCCCAATCTGTGGATCCGAAAAAAACTCGTCCAATAATTTTTGTTGACGCCTTCGACATCTGAGCAGAAAGTCGGGTCAGTTAGCAGGCGCTTTTATTCCTATTACTTTGTGTGTGTCCCTTGAGGATTCAGTGCCCTAAATTTAACCAATCAAGCATTTTATTCCTATTTGTTTTGGCAAAGAGAGTCACCACAATTTAAGTGGTTCTAAATAGTATAAACATTGAATTGCTATTTCTCTCTTCTTAAACATTTGTTTATTTTATTATTTATGTAGAAATGAATAAAAGAAATATATTTTTTTAATTTCTTTCATACTAAGTTTTCTGAAAAGACCTAGATGTAAATGTCTTAAAGTTCGCACAATTTTCTATTTTAGAAGTCTTAATTAATACTTATTCGTTATTAGATTTTAGTTTCTTAGTGAAAATATATTTCATTAGTAATTACTTACGTTTTATAGCCATTTTTTACTGACAGTGTTATTTTTTTTATCAACTCCGTTATGACTTCAATGGATTTTCTAGCAGAAAAGTATTAGTGGAATAAATAATTAGCGTTTAGTTTCATGTATAAGTCAACAATTTTTGGAACTTTTTCTAAGATAAATTGCGGGGTTATCTTATATATGGATCCGTTGGTGAGCAAAAAAAGTAGTACTTTTCCGTTAGTCGCATGTAAGTGATTAATCATCAAATATAGCATGTTTTTATTTCTTTAATTTGTGCATCATAAGTTTATGAGAAAAATAATTCTAAACGAAATGATCATTTTTTTTCGTAAAAATTTAGTAATCATTCTCTTATTAATTAATTTACTCCTTTTAAGAAAAATTAGAACAGATACTACATATCGTATGTCATATGTACTATAAACAATTGAATAGAAGCAATGTGCTAGCTTTAGATAGGGTTGTCAGAGGTATATCTATCTTTGTTGGTGTCTGGAGTTAACAGTGATTTGATTGGTAAACATTTCACCCATTGCACCTGCTTGGCAACATTTCCGCTATCCAGGTGACATGTTCAAACGTTACAGGAATTTTTTTTTTTCATTTCAGTTGATATTTACAGAATTTGAATTTGGGATAAATTTTTCGAACAAAAAAAAATCTTGGCTTATACAAAAATCGGCTTATATTTGGAAATATACGGTAAATAAAGTAACTTTATATTCGGCTTACGTAAAAAAACCCGACAAATCTGTTAAAGGGAGGAGACTTTAGATGTAAATATGAAAAGAAAAGTTTTTATGGAAATTTTAAAGACTTAGTAAATTATATATACGGGTATATGAATTATAACAACAATAATTTACATATTACTTTTACGATATTTTTCGTTCTAAAAAAGCGTTTTGATTTGAACCTGATCTTTACTAAAAGCTGCCGTCAAAGCATGCTTTGAAAATGGAGCTATATGCACTGAAAATGTGAAATTTTTCTTTCATTCTATGTTATTAAAATGTGTTTCTTTACTTGATCTTTCGATAATAAGGATGAAGTAAGTGAAAAATAAATCAGAATTTTGTTTTGAAAAGCAAATGTACTTTCATTTTTAAGATGTTTTTAGTGTCTCCCATGGGGATAAAAAAAATAATAATAAAAAAAAAGGTTTACATTTTGTCGTTTGATAATTCATTTTTTATTGCACTTCATGACCTTTTCATTATAAGGAAGTTTTTTTTATCCTTTTTTTTCAGTATAAACACTCATAGTAGAACTTGCATTTTTAGACAGAATTCCTTTTTAAATCAAATTATTAATAAATACTTACTATAAACTTTTTCATGTGGACATCAAATTAAATGAAAATATTTAATAAAATACATGAGTTGAAAATATTACTTTTTATTTCTCCTCGCCTTTCGATCACTTTTATAAGTCGTTAAAACTTGAGCTGACTTTTTCTGTAGCAATTTCCATCGTTTAAATAGAAAAAAAATGATTTCTTAATACACATTTTAATGTGTAATTTTCTTTTTCATAATAGTTGTATCTAATGCTAAACAAAATTTATAAAATCTGTATTAAAATTAACATTTTATTACATATCCTATAAAAATAGTTTATCTACCCCTTTTTAAATATATTTTCACTTATTGCTTTATAAATGGTATTTAATCTCCTTTAATATTTCTTACAGATTTTCTGAGAATAAATTGAATTTTTGATCCTTATTTTTCCAACAAAACACTCATAATTTTGCTGATGTAATAAAAGGTACATTTAATTTCCTCTTAGTATAAGTGAAATAAATATTTCTGTGATAAATATATTTATTATGATTTTTTTGCTCAAAAACCTCATGAACTGGACTAATTAGTTAAAAAGCGCACACATACACACATCACAACTGCATCAAGTAGCTTATCAACCCTATCGATTTTTAATGCAGTGATGCAGTTCCATAGCTAATGTATGTGGTATTATTCATAATTAATTGTGTGAGTGTGTGTTGTTATTCTCTTCATTTGTAATAGGAAAAGTATTTTGTTCCGAAAGCCGTTAATTAACATTTCTGCTAGTTTGGCACGTTTAACTCAATGTCACATTTTCAATAAATAATAAATTACACAAACCAAGTGAAAATCTCATGTAAGGTTACACGGCCGGTTGAAGAGAATATTTTTGTTTCAGAAATATTTTTCTCTAATGTTCTGGGTATTTCTGTTTTTTTAATAGAGAAACTTTACTGGTAGTGAGCGCAAAATATGAAGAAGATAGTGTTGGTTTATTTAAATGCTAACATCTTTTGAACTCCAGAAAAACAGTTTGTGCTTCTCATTTTTAACTGATAAATCTTTGAATTTAAGTATGTTGTTAATATATTAAAGTAAATATTTGTGATAATAACCTATACATATATTCCATCACAGTATGTATCCACGTGACAGTTATACTTTATATTAAAATCCATTTTAATGTTATGTATCAAAAAATTAGCAATATAACTTGTATATCTGATGAGTCCAGTGTATATTATATAAATTTCAAACACTTAATAATTTTAAAAATGTTATTGTAACAAAAAGTCGTATTTCCAACTCACTCCTTCAATAATTGTTTTATACGTTTTATGTTAGGTAAGAAAGAAATCTCTTGAAAAAAAAAATACATTTATTCTGTTGGCTTGATTTAAAGTCATTCTTGCGATTCAAAGTGTTATAAGGAGGACCTTCTCACTCGACCAATGGCACCCAAAGTTGTACCACATTTTCCTAGCTTCCATGCCAAATTAGATGAGAACTTGGAGACTCAATTGAATTTAACTTGGAGTATCTCTCATTATACATAGAAAACAATTGGAATCAGGATTTGAATAAAACTTGTATATCGCTCGTCACGAAATTATCATGACCTTATCTATTTACTTGGCAGCTACTGCGTTTCATGTATTCTCATTGTATAAATAATATTTTTCTGGTTATAAACTTTGAGATGAATGTAATTTTTGAGTAGTGTGTACTAAACGCACAATTTTGAATTAAAATTTTTTTCTCTATTATCACTGTCCAAGGAAAAAATCTTAGAATTATTTAGTTTGAAGATATTTAAGTCCTATGATAAGTTTTGCTTTAACACTTTCACACTCGCGACGGGTGTGTCATGTATGCACCAATCTTTCAACCCTCTTTACGGGCGGCATGCACCTCAGCGTAACTCACCAAGGGGAGGGAGCGCTATTGCATTGTGACGATCTCAATAGAAGGGTTATTCCACATCGCAAAGTCTGACTTTTAAAAAAAAAATCCTATAATACTTCTCTCACTTATATCTAGGAAGTTTTAGCTTCCAGAATAGTCACTCATGGACATATTTATTATTCAAATATATTCTTCTTTCATTTAAAATGTTTTTTTTTCTGAGTCATCGCCATCTCAATTTAATTCTCTTAACTTAAGTAAAAAACTTATGTCTACTGTCTAAAGAAGATACAAACAGAGCACAAACGGACATTTCTAAGACAATAGTCATACTCTTATCTCTCCAAAGGAAAATAATTAAATAATTTGAAACTGTCCAATGCTTATATCACGTGAAACTACAGCTGTGGGTCAGTTGAGTTTTGTTTACATTAGTTATATCTCTCACTCCAAATCTCACAAGGATCAGAAAATGCTTTAGAGACATATAGTCAGCAGTCTAAAGATTCAATTAAATTTACTATAGTTGACATGAAATTCCTTCTAGTGAGTTAAAAAAATTCTAATTTAACCTTTATGATTGATTGATACACATATGACACGCTCGCCTCCAAATGATTTTCGGTTCAGCAGCATACCGAACCAAAAAGGGTGCTTTATTCAACCTATCTTAAGGTTACTGTGAATTAAGCAAATTTTTTTTAAAAGCCTGAAACAAAAAAGAAATTTAGGAGATCTTATTGTTTTAAACATTTACTCTGCTTACATTTTGGGTGACAATCTTATACGGGTGATTTACTTTCAAGTTCAAGTGTTTTTGAAATAGTTCTTATAGCGAAATAAATTATTCGAATAATAGAAGGAATAGATCACTTTTTAAAGTAATTATCTTTTTATAACCACTTTTTGATAACTATGAAAAAGAAAGAAAATTTAATGCTTGAATGTATGACTGTGGTCAAATGAAATAAACTTCTAAATGTATAGTATTAAACAGTATTCCCGTGAGAAGAGAGTAGTAATATTAAAAAAAAGCTACCTTGTATCGATGCAGTAATCTGGGCTTCAACTACATGCTAAAACATTTGAGAAACAAAATCAGCTATTAAATAATATTACCTTAACTAGTTAGAGAATGTGAAATAAATATCCAATTAATTGTTTTAAAGGGCGTAATATGTGGGAAAAGCAGGATAAAACTGAACTAAGTCAGGGTAAAGTTCATAAAAATAGATAGATAAGGAATGAACATAGTTTTTGGTTCCACGGTCCGTGTAGGAAACAGAAAACATTTCATGATCTACCGAAGTACAAAATGTAATAGTAAATAAACAATGAAATGAAATATAAAATTTCTGTCAAAAGGAGTTGGAATATAGCCAACAACTGTCTTTGACCAATCCAACTAGTTGACCTACTAAATAAAATACGATCCATTCTCATAATACGATCTGATATTTATTGTGAATTTACATCATCATTAATTTTCATTGCATTACTTATCTGTAGATAGTCTGAATTTGTTCAAAAGCAATTTAACAATTCGAAAGACAAACTCAAGTATATGGATAGATTTGGAAGATTAGAAGCGATGGTTACATATATTTTTTCAGATCACCAAACCAATAAATTAATGATTTAAGTTCACCGAAGATTCAAATGATACTTAAAATGCCAGTACTAAAAGAAAATAATCAAAATGTATTACTTTTCTTGTAACTAAGTTACGTTCTTTATTTTTAACTACAATATTGTTGTAAATGAGGCTAAAAATTGTACTAGGCCAAGATCTATTGTTCTACCCGGATTGGAAGCTAATTCATGGTCACATCTGTTTTCCACTACCCTTTCCGCTTGGTGTTTAAGAATGTAACAAGGCTCCAACTTTTCATATCCAGTTCACAGACATTCTTTCTTGAAAATAGCTTAATAGAATTATGACGGAAGAGTTTCTGCTGCCATTTTCTGCCTGCGGAACTAATGGCCCGAAAGAAGTTTCTGCAGTGAGTTTATACGCTATAAGTCTTTTGCTGGTTACGCTGAATTGGATTCTGCAATAATCGAAAAGGGCCTTTTTTTTGCCCTCTTTCTTTCTTTTTTTTTTCATGCCTTATTCCGTTTTTCATTTTAAATCGAAAAATATTTTATCCACTTTCCCTAACTTATGTATTTAAGAGCAACCATGAGAAATTTAAGAATCCCGAGTTGAGATTGTTAGGGCGTTGAAGGCAAAGTTAAAAAGTAAATAGATATACGGATGCATGTATGTGCCCTTTAACTATGTTTAATTTATTTATTTTATGCTTCTGGTTCTTTGGAAGTTAAAAAAAAGTATATCTTATATTTTTTACATTATTTTCAACTTCATTATTTAAGACGAAAAAAACAGAATGGACTTTCTTTAGTTTGATGAAAATTTCGGATTAATTGGAAGTTTATGAAATAATTTCATTCAGGTAATGTATATTAATAAATATTTATATGATTTACTATTTCAATTCTTAATTGAGTTAAGAATCCTTACAAATATACACATTTTACTATCAGTATATTTTTAGGTCTATATGCATTCTTTCTTTTTACTATGAAACCTCATACCTGCATTTAGAGTTGAATTTAAAGAACAAATAATGAGCATATTTAATAATTTTCATTAATTTTTATTGCGATATAAATACTCAGTTTTTGACAAGAAATTTTCTATTGTTAGTGTCAACGTTATTTTGAAATATGAGAAACTTTTATTTAATATATACACTCTGTTTACTTCAGCCTTAAAAATTTACTGATACCATTGTTGTTTTTTCAAAATTCTTTTGTAGGACTCTGTTTGTCTAACGTGAAGGAATAAAACTCAAACTTGAGGCAATATTTCATGCAGGAAAACGCATTCTAGAATCAATATCTTATTCTGACCACAATACTTATATTTATGTTACATATTATACATCTCATATATATGTTACATATTTCATAATATATTACATAAATATAGCCGGAAATATGTAACGCATATTTCAAATTATTTCAATAATTCTACTATATCATCAAAGAGCATATTTTAGCTAAATGTTCATTTCTATTTGGATCATTCCATATTTTCGCAATTGTAATATATTTAATATTTCTTTTCTTTATTGATTATAATACCAATAATAATATAATGTGAAGAATAAGATATTTATTAGAAGATTCTACATTTGAGAATGCAGATCAAATAATTAAAATTTATTAGATGAGTTGACCATGCAGCAAAAAATGTCGTTAAATGGATCTCTGGGTGATATTGATCGATCTGCAACTATTTTCAGATATAACACACCATTCTTTTAATATGAACAAAACTTTATCAACTGAACAACATGGTTCTGCTCGAAGGTAGACTGGTGGATAAATAAAGAACTAATGTCGTTTCGTTAGTAGAACTTTTCATGTTAGTTGATTGGTTAAAATGACTTAATGCTCCCACTGACGAGATAAACTGTAAACTGTTGTTTTTACTCACGTTGTCTTTCAAAACAAGGGATTTTGTAAATTAGAAGACGAAGCAAAGTGAAAAATTTAACATCTACTTCACATGACTTGAATTGTGTCTCACAAATCATTAAATATGAAACATGGAGTTAAAAACACCTGCTATATACAAGACATGTAGAATTACAGTAGCTATATTTGAATTTGAGTATACTGCCTCTAAACTTTTCTCTTCAACTTCCTTAATTCAAAGAGTGAATAAAGGAGCTCTATAGCTTAGGTCCAATTGATTCTAAAATCTTGCAAAAGACTTACGAGCTTTATGTCCCATAAAGAATTTATGTCTTTAAATTTACTTTAGCGCCTTGAGTTACAGTGACATAAGATTAATGATAAGTTGCCTCTCCGAAACTGTCTTTGTTGCCTTTATTTTAAAGAAGAAGATAAAGCAAAATGATTCATTTATATTTTTGCATGTTCTTAGTGGCTTTTCTAAAGTTTACAAATACTTGCATATTTATCACAGATGTCATATCTAAAAATTTTTTAAGCGTCATAGGCTTATATTATTTGCTTAAGACGTATTTGTTTCTGGAATAAATAGCGAGAGGAAACAACCTATCTTTTATCTCATGGATAAATCTATATCCTGTATAAAATAAATTAAATTTACATTTTAAATTTTGTATTTTTAAGAGTTGTAAAGAGATATATAAAGAATAAACTAAATTATAATTAACTAAAGAAGACATAGTATGCATTAAACATATCATAAGCTCTCTTGAGGAATTTTTGTTGTTTAGAAATATTTTAACTTTCAGAATCTTTTAATGTTTTTTTTTGATAACGAATTAGCTTACTTTTAACTTTAATATAATTATTCATATAGCTCGGGTTCCAATTTAAAAAAAAGTATTTTTTTTAAAAAAAAATAGCCATTAGGATTTCTTTTTTTTTTTTTTTGTATAGAACTTATTTACATCCATAAATGAGAAATGATTTTTGTTACTATACGCATGTTATAATTCAGGTCCATTTTTTTTTAAAAAACATTTTACTTACGATATATTGTTTTATTATATGTCATTCCAATAATAATACTGTTTGAAAGCTAATTTAGAGTTAAGTAAATAGAGATTTGTGGAGTAAACACACAAATAAACAAAGCATGACTTAAATTATATATTAACCTTAGGCATTTATGCCGATAATTTTCATCTTTGTTTTACTTAACTCGGTTTATACACTTCAGTAGCCAAAGTTCTATTAATCAATACCATATTTTTCTCTTCAAAATCACACATTTTATTCATTGTGAATCCTAAAAAAAATGAAAAATGCTCATGTAAAAACGCATTCAATAATTAAGGAAATATTACGAACTGATTCTGAGGTATATATTTAAAGAAATCTGTAAAAATGAAATTTTATGTAAGAGTATAAAATTAAATTAATACAACTGTGTGCTTGATTATATGATTTGAGGATGAAAGTAATGATATTTTTTATCATGAGAGTATAAGAATCTATTCATTTTCCCCATAAAAAATGTAGTTTATGATTTAAATTACTATTAATACAGATAGATACTCGGATGGAGCAACATACAAGTTATCTACTACATAAAAATATATATTATGGGATCCACAACGCAGAAGTTCAGCTATGAATAGTAAAAGTTCAATGGAAAATAGACTCGAGTTTGTAGAAGTTTGTGGAGTGGGTTATCGGCACAAATATTGTCCTTGTCACACTTAATTGTGATTCAAAACAATGAGGCTCATTGACAGCTTCTAACACTGTTATTCTACACGGACGTGGCTTAATAAATCGATCCTTTTGTAAATGTGAACATTGAATAAAATAATGTTCCTATTCATCATTCCGTTTTTGCTTATGGTCGAATCTCTAAAAAAACAACCCATGTATATTTTCTATGATTACGTTAAAGATGTATGTAAGTATTTTTCTAGTTTTGATTTGAAGATATATTAGAGATTTTACTACTAATTTTTTCATTTATTTTGGATGTATTTTTTAATTTATTATCAGCTAAATATTTTATACGAAAGACGTATTTGTCAACGTATGTTTTCAAATGTAATTGTAATTTTAATTATTTACAGTTCGTTCATTATAGTAAAAGTTAAAGGTAAGACAGGGACCAAGTATAAATTGTATATTCATTCCTTATTTATCTTTATTTGGATTTTTCGAATAATTCGTCGAAAATACAATTGTAGTTGACAACACGCTCACGAGATGGCACCCCATTAATTATTCGGTGTGGAATGGCTGTGAAAAAACAAATTTCGAATTCAAAAGTTTTTTAATAAATTATATTTGTAAACAGTTTACAGTGAAATATGTATCAAAAAGTACATACATTAAGTAAATGTTAACTATTTCTAGCTAGTTTAATGAACTAAAATAATTTAAAGTCCAGGAATTCGGAAGAAAACCCAGTTAGATTTATTAATTCTCCTGTTTCACATCATAAAAGTGTTAAGTTTATTGTGAATCAAACAACGCATTTTTTCTTCATTTATTAATGACTCTTCCATACGATTATATTTTTACGAAATGAGATAAATGAGATCGATAAAAAATTTTAAACTTTTTTCAGAAATAAATGTTTTGTTGGCAATACATGGGCAAATCACTTAAATATAACTATATGATAACCAGTACCTTTGAGTTTAAAATAATTTTTCTTTAAAATGTTTATAAAATGCTTAGTATTAGATAAAATAACAGCTGAGTTTAAGTATTGTTTTTGTTACACTTGATTGGTTGCGATGAGGATCGTTAACAAAATATGGTATTTCTTAAAATTTTAAATCGCCAAGGATCAGCTTGGGCTGCAAAAATCTGTCGTCATGGTCATCAATTATGTCATGTACAAGTATTTCGACAATTTTTAAAACGAAATAGTACTCAGTAAATAACATTGATTATATTTTAATTATTATTTTTTTCAGAAGATTAATGGCTTTCAAGTTATTTCCTCAATTAAGCCCTTTGTTACCATTTTGAGTTTGATGTATTCCTTGATCTTGTTCTTAGTCTAACATAATCTCATAGTATAATCTTTCTTAATTATAAG
Organism: Nephila pilipes; assembly: GCA_019974015.1. Lineage (NCBI taxonomy): Eukaryota > Metazoa > Arthropoda > Arachnida > Araneae > Nephilidae > Nephila > Nephila pilipes. The sequence goes on along the minus strand of BMAW01101096.1, from coordinate 161,124 downwards.
TTCAGAGGATTATGTTTAGTCGGTGGTTAAAATATTTTAATTTAGAAAGCAATGTAGATTAAGTAGCTATTATTTGATTAATTTTGCAATAGAAAATTACTTTTGATCAAAAACTGGAATCAAAAATCTTTATTAAGATTTACAGATTTTTTTTATTACCATGAACAAGACAAATCATCTTTGTTTAAAAGAAAAGCAAATTGTTTGGTTTATATATGAAATTATGAAAATGTTATGGTATTATGAAAAACTACACAACAGCGTGAAATCTTCTTTCTTCCAAAATTATTTTTATATTTGGGATTTTTCGTTTTCTTAATATGCATTTATATCAGAATATTTAGCAAAATATTTTTAATTTACCACTAACAAAAACAGTTAACATCCTTACTCAACTCTTTTCACTGGTATTAGCATAGAAATTGTTTTCATCTTTCTGTGTTAAATGCTTTTCATCTTCCTGTTCCGCACGACAACCCACGCGTACACATATATGTATAAATGTTTTGAGGATGGTCTCTTTGAAATTTTTTTTGATAGAAATATTCTTTCAGTTTCTCATGTATCTCAAAAATACGCTTAAAGGAATTGAGATTCAATTCTACTGATAATTTTTCCATTATTTCAAACAATTTATTAATATTGTCTTTCTATATATATTGAAAGCATTTCTATAAAGCTTACAATTTCGCTTTTTATCAAGAGTTTTTTCTGCTCAAATTAACTTAAGTGTCGCTGAGATGTAAAGAAAGATTGCGATAAAAGTTCTGCCTGAAGGCTCTTTTATTTTAAATTATAGCCGGAGAGAAATTTTCTGCTCTCATAAAAAAAATTAAGAATTATGAAATCAGTTTTGAGAAGTCTCGATTTTTGCAAGGAAATAATATGAATTTGAATCTATCAAAAATTATTAGTAGTTTGAGTTATAAATTCTTACATGCATAGAATTAAGCTACCATTTAGCTGACTTAAGAATAAATGGATAAAAATATTTGGGTAATATAATTTATTTTTGAAACATCTTATAACTGCACAAAAAATAGAAAGGAATTCTATTTGTTCTTTGTTTTGTTGCCTAAGAAATTATTTATGAAATATTTAGATTAAGTTTTTATGCACATTTTAGATTATATATAAAATTGAAAGCAATATATTTTGCACTGTTTTTGTTACATGTTCTTAAATTAATATGATTTTGAATATAATATTATTAAAAGAATAAAATTTTTATTTAATTGCAAAAGCTCTAATGTATACAGATGATGATAATAAAAGTAACAGAAAATAATATGCATATATCATTCGATTTATTATGCTTCTTTAAGTTTTATTATTTTGAAAATGTTAGATATATATATATATATATATGTATGTATGTAT